>OY282642.1:64434577-64522077 GCA_958299015.1 Tetanocera ferruginea
TTTTAATATTTTATATTTTATATTTTATATTTTATATTTTATATTTTATATTTTATATTTTATATTTTATATTTATATTTTATATTTTATATTTTATATTTTATATTTTATATTTTATATTTTATATTTTATATTTTATATTTTATATTTTATATTTTATATTTTATATTTTATATTTTATATTTTATATTTATATTTTATATTTTATATTTTATATTTTATATTTATATTTTATATTTTATATTTTATATTTTATATTTTATATTTTATATTTTATATTTTATATTTTATATTTTATATTTTATATTTTATATTTTATATTTTATATTTTATATTTTATATTTTATATTTTATATTTTATATTTTATATTTTATATTTTATATTTTATATTTTATATTTTATATTTTATATTTTATATTTTATATTTTATATTTTATATTTTATATTTTATATTTTATATTTTATATTTTATATTTTATATTTTATATTTTATATTTTATATTTTATATTTTATATTTTATATTTTATATTTTATATTTTATATTTTATATTTTATATTTTATATTTTATATTTTATATTTTATATTTTATATTTTATATTTTATATTTTATATTTTATATTTTATATTTTATATTTTATATTTTATATTTTATATTTTATATTTTATATTTTATATTTTATATTTTATATTTTATATTTTATATTTTATATTTTATATTTTATATTTTATATTTTATATTTTATATTTTATATTTTATATTTTATATTTTATATTTTATATTTTATATTTTATATTTTATATTTTATATTTTATATTTTATATTTTATATTTTATATTTTATATTTTATATTTTATATTTTATATTTTATATTTTATATTTTATATTTTATATTTTATATTTTATATTTTATATTTTATATTTTATATTTTATATTTTATATTTATATTTTATATTTTATATTTTATATTTTATATTTTATATTTTATATTTTATATTTTATATTTTATATTTTATATTTTATATTTTATATTTTATATTTTATATTTTATATTTTATATTTTATATTTTATATTTTATATTTTATATTTTATATTTTATATTTTATATTTTATATTTTATATTTTATATTTTATATTTTATATTTTATATTTTATATTTTATATTTTATATTTTATATTTTATATTTTATATTTTATATTTTATATTTTATATTTTATATTTTATATTTTATATTTTATATTTTATATTTTATATTTTATATTTTATATTTTATATTTTATATTTTATATTTTATATTTTATATTTATATTTTATATTTTATATTTTATATTTTATATTTTATATTTTATATTTTATATTTTATATTTATATTTTATATTTTATATTTTATATTTTATATTTTATATTTTATATTTTATATTTTATATTTTATATTTTATATTTTATATTTTATATTTTATATTTTATATTTTATATTTTATATTTTATATTTTATATTTTATATTTTATATTTTATATTTTATATTTTATATTTTATATTTTATATTTTATATTTTATATTTTATATTTTATATTTTATATTTTATATTTTATATTTTATATTTTATATTTTATATTTTATATTTTATATTTTATATTTTATATTTTATATTTTATATTTTATATTTTATATTTATATTTTATATTTTATATTTTATATTTTATATTTTATATTTTATATTTTATATTTTATATTTTATATTTTATATTTTATATTTTATATTTTATATTTTATATTTTATATTTTATATTTTATATTTTATATTTTATATTTTATATTTTATATTTTATATTTTATATTTTATATTTTATATTTTATATTTTATATTTTATATTTTATATTTATATTTTATATTTTATATTTTATATTTTATATTTTATATTTTATATTTTATATTTTTATATTTTATATTTTATATTTTATATTTTATATTTTATATTTTATATTTTATATTTTATATTTTATATTTTATATTTTATATTTTATATTTTATATTTTATATTTTATATTTTATATTTTATATTTTATATTTTATATTTTATATTTTATATTTTATATTTTATTTTATATTTATATTTATATTTTATATTTTATATTTTATATTTTATATTTTATATTTTATATTTTATATTTTATATTTTATATTTTATATTTTATATTTTATATTTTATATTTTATATTTTATATTTTATATTTTATATTTTATATTTTATATTTTATATTTTATATTTTATATTTTATATTTTATATTTTATATTTTATATTTTATATTTTATATTTTATATTTTATATTTTATATTTTATATTTTATATTTTATATTTTATATTTTATATTTTATATTTTATATTTTATATTTTATATTTTATATTTTATATTTTATATTTTATATTTTATATTTTATATTTTATATTTTATATTTTATATTTTATATTTTATATTTTATATTTTATATTTTATATTTTATATTTTATATTTTATATTTTATATTTTATATTTTATATTTTATATTTTATATTTTATATTTTTATATTTTATATTTTATATTTTATATTTTATATTTATATTTTATATTTTATATTTTATATTTTATATTTTATATTTTATATTTTATATTTTATATTTTATATTTTATATTTTATATTTTATATTTTATATTTTATATTTTATATTTATATTTTATATTTTATATTTTATATTTTATATTTTATATTTTATATTTTATATTTTATATTTTATATTTTATATTTTATATTTTATATTTTATATTTTATATTTTATATTTTATATTTTATATTTTATATTTTATATTTTATATTTTATATTTTATATTTTATATTTTATATTTTATATTTTATATTTTATATTTTATATTTTATATTTTATATTTTATATTTTATATTTTATATTTTATATTTTATATTTTATATTTTATATTTTATATTTTATATTTTATATTTTATATTTTATATTTATATTTTATATTTTATATTTTATATTTTATATTTTATATTTTATATTTTATATTTTATATTTTATATTTTATATTTTATATTTTATATTTTATATTTTATATTTTATATTTTATATTTTATATTTTATATTTTATATTTTATATTTTATATTTTATATTTTATATTTTATATTTTATATTTTATATTTTATATTTTATATTTTATATTTTATATTTTATATTTTATATTTTATATTTTATATTTTATATTTTATATTTTATATTTTATATTTTATATTTTATATTTTATATTTTATATTTTATATTTTATATTTTATATTTTATATTTTATATTTTATATTTTATATTTTATATTTTATATTTTATATTTTATATTTTATATTTTATATTTTATATTTTATATTTTATATTTTATATTTTATATTTTATATTTTATATTTTATATTTTATATTTTATATTTTATATTTTATATTTTATATTTTATATTTCTTCTATTTCAAGTTTTAATTTTTCAATACACTACATATGGTGGTGACCGTGGCATACAGGTTAAGTGTGTGGCTTAGCATGCTTGGAGCCCGGGTTCGATCCCCAGCCGCGGCGAAAAATTTGTTTCAATAAAACATTTTTCTAATCGGTCACCACCTCTCTGCAGACAATGGCAAAACCTTAGAGAGTAAATAATGCCATGTAAAGCTTCTTGAGAACATGAACCCTAGCCGTTCGGAGTCGGCATAAAACATGTAGGTCCAGTTCTCGGTCAATTGTGTGCAAACATTAAATAACACACACAACACAATTGATCATAAGAAGCTCGGTCAAAGTCCTTTCAAGGGCTGAAATGGCCAATTTGTTTTTTTGTTTTTTTACTATATACATATACTATGTATTATACATTCACTATGTATATTCTATTTTTAACTTTTCCTTACATTTAATTTAAATTTTTCCAACACTTGAATGCTTCTTTTTATTGCTTCCATGTAAATTCATTCTATTAGAGTGACATACACATTTTAGTATGTATGAAACACCCTTTGATAGCACTCTACCATTGAATAATAACAAATAGAAGGTGACACTACCGACGATGAAGCGACATTAGAGCTATGTGGCAGATATTTGCACTCCACATAATTATCCAGTTCTATAACCCAAATAAGTTGTCTTCGCTTATGTGTGAAAAATTTCCCTTTGGGTTTTTTTTTTCACTTGTTTTGTTATTGTTATAGTCCTTTTCTGATTACCAGTTACTTTCTGGGGTATTGTTTTATGTCTTTTGTCAATTGCTTGTTTCTTGACCACTTTGTCAACTTTTTCATATGCATTGGTAGCGGGTTAGCTTGCGGTTATAGTGAACGCCGAGTCAGACAGGCAGGCAGACAGGCAATGTGAACAAGCGAGATAGATAGCTATTTGCATCTCGTTTCTTCACACAGATTTCAGCCTGCCTGCCTGCCTGTCTGAATCGCGTTCACTATAACCGCAACCAAAGAGTTTTATTTATTTTGAATAATTTTAAAGATCTTTTATTAACTTAAGTGTGATAAAGTTATGTGATTACGTCAGGTGTGAAATTATTATTACATGATGAAACAAACACGTAAAATTTATAAATAAATTAATATTTTAAATTTTTGTTCGAAACCACTCAAATTTGCACATCAGTACAGTACTTTTTTGGTTCTTTTTTTCAATTTCTGCACATTTTGTAGCAACACAAATTGAAAATTTCTTTCGAAATACCGGAGGCTTGAAATCGATCTTAGGCTTAGTGTTTTTGTGAAAAATGGTCAGAATTTTCCGTAGAACATTTTCCGCACCTTCGAGTTTTTGAAAACAAAAATTGATCCGGCCTAATAAAAAACGCTTAAGGCTACAAAGACTCGAAACATATGCAATTAACACATTTCCCATTGGAAAACCCATTTGGATAGAAAAATACCCATGAAAATAATTTTTTCAAAAAATCACTAGATCAAAATTTCTTAGACTACTAGATGTATCCTTGAAATTCTGCCATTTGACTAGAGTTACCAGACTAAGAAAACCATTAATTTTCCGATGGTTGCAATAGCGGCAGTGGAAAGCAGAAAATATAGAAAATAAATCAAAGCACAACAGAAATATTTAGTTTTTTATCTTGCCTCTTCATCGACACCAACTTTGGCTCGATCACATTATTAATAAGAAAGTAATAGGTAATTAACTGATTTCGACTGATTTGCTACTGGGGATCGAACTCGGGGTGCGAGCATGCTAAGCCACACACTTAACCTGCACGCCACGGTCACCAAAAATAATTGGTAGATTTCAATTAGCTATTTTGCAATTATTTTACAAAAATTCGAAGAAAAGTTATCACGATGGCCTAATGGGTTGAAAAATACCCAATGAATATCTCAACAACGCATTGAGGTATGGTGCTGAATGTTTGAATATATATTTTATAGATGAAATTTAAACACGTTTGCTTTAAATTTTGTTTGTAGAGACGCAAATGCGTTAAATTTCTATTAGAAACTTTTTTTGTTTAAATTTAAATTTTTTTTTTTTCTCAGTAGTGCAATTATTGACTCCCTAAAACTAAAACAAAGCTATTTGTTTTGTGTTCTTTTGATAAATGTTTGCTAAAAATTTCAGAATTCATTTGGTAAAATTTTTTTATTACAAAAACTGCTTGTTCTGACATTACAATAGTGTGCTGGAATTTACTTATTAATAAAAAGTGTTTCATTGCTCAAAGTGCTTTATTTATGTCAATAAAATGCCACCAGCAATTATACCGCGTACCCTAGGATTTTACGATTGAATTTATTTTTATTCCCCCACGAGTACTGCGTAAGGGGTATATTAATTTTGTCACGACGTGTGTTACGCCCATAAGGAGGCGTGGTAGGTATAGAAAAGTATATAAATTCTTGCCCAGCATCACCACCTGAGTTGATTTAGCCATGTCCGTCTGTCTGTCCGTCTGTCTGTACGTCTGTCTGTCCGTTTGTCTGTGGACACGATAACAGCCGTACTTTTCAAGCTATCGTAATGAAATTGGATATTTAAGCTTCTTTCAAAAAAACTAAGATCAAGTTCGAGAATGGGCTAAATCGGATGAAAACCACGCCTACCTCCCATACAACCCCAATGATGAAAACTCCATAAAGAAACTAATATTTACGCTACAAAACTTAAATTCGGTATTTGTATAGTCTATGACAGAGGTGGGGAACTTTTTTATTCTGAGAGGCCACATTTAAAATGACATTGACAAAGGAGGCCACATAAGTTTCAATACCGATAAATGTAACTTTTGTAAAGTTATTCCTGTTCAAATTTATTTTTTTTAATTACAAATTTTTTCTATATTTCAAATTTATTTTTCTTATACATGTTTTCAATAAACACAACATTAATAAAATTCAATTAATAAAACAAAATAAAAATTTAATTCAATGAAAACCAAATAATCAATGAAAGTATATAAATAATAAATAATAAAATACTTAAAACTATTTTTTCATTATATAATATGTAATTTAAGTATTAGTGCGATATTTGCATTCGTTTCTTGCTTGAAAGTAGTTTAATATGTGGATGAAGCTGCGTAACGCGAAGTCTTAATCGATCTTCTAAATGAAGAAAATTGTAGAATTTTAAAAGAAAATTTCCACAATTGTTATAAAGAAATAATCATAATAATAAATAGTTTAACAATCAAAGAAAAAAAAGAAACTTTGTCAGAAAATAATATTGAAAATTTAGATTCATCCAACATTTGGGAAGTAGAAAATTTGCCAAGAATGTCTAATTTTGACATTAATATAGTAGGTAAAAACCTACAAATTTTCAAGGGTAATTTTAATCAACTAGAGGATTTTATTACGCAATCAGAGTAATTGCATGATCTTGTAAAAGATGAAGATAGACCTATTTTTGTAAAATATGTTTATAATTTTAAATTATCAGCCCAAGTTCGCGGTATACTTGGACGCTCAAATAAGCCTGCAACGTTTTTAGAGCTGAAGAATTCGTTGGAAAAAGCTTACCCTAACCTAAAGAATTTACAGCAAGTTTAAAGTGAATTTATTTTTTTTTTTATTTGTTTTTTTTTTTTTTATTTACTTCAAGTCAATGAACAATCGTTCTTACAGACTATGGTAATTTGTATAATTAAATGTTTTTCAATAATAGTTTTAATAATTTAATAATGGTTATTTAACACATTCTTTAATGATTGTTTGGAATTAGAAAAATATATATTGCAGTAAAGCAAACAGTTGTTGAACTCTAGCATTGCTCTATACATTGGTGAGTTAATGGCATAGTTGGTTCTGCATCTTCCTAGATAAAACACTCAAAATGACGTAATGTTCTACAAGGAACATTAAAATTTATTAGTTCAAGTAGTTTAGGGCAATCAATTGTCCCAACTACAATATAAAAAATGAATAACAGATATAAAATAGTTCTTCTATTCTGAAGTGTTTTCAAATTTATAAGACTACAACGATCATTATAAGAAGGCAGAGGATTTCTTGGATAATTTACTTTAAAAACAAATCTAGTAAAAGCTTTCTGAATTCGTTCCAGGCGTATTGTATGAGACGCATAAAACGGATTCCATATAAATGAAGCATATTCCAACTTGGAACGAACAATAGAAGTATAAAGTGTTTTTAATGCAGTAGGGTCCCTAAAATTAGAACCATTTCGCCATACTACAGCAAGGAGAGAATAAGCTTTTGGAATAAGATAAGTAAAATGGCAAATGAAAGTAAATATTGAATCAAAAACAACACCTAGATCTTTAATTTCATAAACACATTTCAAAGGGAAATTATCTAAATAGTAGGTTATTTTTAATGGACATGATGATTATGTGAAAGTAGTAAACATACATTTTTCGAGATTAAGATAAAGACCATTTTGCAAACTCCAGTCATATAATGAATTTAAATCTGATTGCAGTACCGAGGCATCCGATAAATTATTTATTTTCCGAAATATTTTAAAATCATCCGCGTATAACAGACATTGTGAATTTTTTATTTTTAATGTAATATCATTGATAAATAGTATGAAAAGTAACGGACCCAAAAAGCTACCCTGTGGAACACCCGAAGAGGCAACAAATGGTCTTGAGATTTCATTTTCAACATAAACATGACATACCCTATTACTAAGATATGATCCAAACCATTCTAATAAATTAGAGTGAAACCCAATTTTCGCTAATTTTTTCAACAATATATTGTAAGAGACTTTGTCGAAGGCTTTCGAAAAGTCTGTGTAGATGGAATCAACTTGATAGCCCTGTTGGAGAGCTGAAATACAATATTCGGAAAAAATTGTAAGATTCGTTACCGCCGAACGGCCAGGTACAAAACAATGCTGAAATTGAAATATAAAGCGTTTTACAGCAAAATAAACTTTTCTTTTTACTATAATTTCGAAGAGTTTTGATACCGACGTTAGTTTAGATATTGGTCTATAGTTTTAAATATTATTTTTATTTCCAGATTTGAAAACTGGGGATATTAATGCAACTTTCCAGTCAGAAAGAAAAACTCCAGTAGATAAAGACTTATTAAAAATCAGCTGAAGAGATTTTGCCATTGATTTGCAACAATTTTTTAATAAGATACCCGAAAGACCATCCGAATCAGATTTAGTTGTAGTTTTTAGAATCAAAATTCCTTCCATAACATCAATTTCAGAGATAAACAGCGTTCCGATATCAACTAATGGTGTAATATCACTAGTTATATCATCAGAGCACAAAAAGATTTGCAGTTTCAAGAGCATTTTTAGACATTTTTTCCCTGTAAAACATACTAGCAGGAAAATCAGAGCATTTCTTTTTTGACTTTATGTAACTCCAAAATGCTTTGGGATTAGTTTTAAATTTATTTCGTAGATTTTTTAGTTACAGTAAGCCAGGTGTGTACCAAGGCAGATTATTATTTTTAATGTGTTTCCTAGGAACATGCTTACAACATATATTAGTTATAATATAATTTAAAGATCAAAAGCAATCAAGAGCACTATAAGAACTAAACTTATTAAACCAATCAATGCCATTAAAAATTTTATTCAATAGATTGAAATCACAAGCATTATAGTTAAAATCATTTATAGTTTTAGTCTCACAACGGAGAACATTATAAAATTCAAATTCAATAGATAAAGGAGAGTGATGTAAACTAGATGGAGATATAGGAAACCTTGATTCAGCAATAGCAAAGTTTATACTTTTACTTGCAAATACAAGATCCAATACTTTGTTTAGTTTGTTTCGGCAGCCATTTATCTGCCATAAATCCAGTTCAAGAAAACTGTCAACAACCAGTAATTCAATATTACTTTTAGCGTTCAAAGGCATATAGCCTACATCTGCAGACATTTTAGACCATATTATATTATTAAGTTAAAATTAAGTTAAAATCACCAAGTATACAAAAGAGATGATTTTGCATACTTTGCACAAGATCCATAATGATATCCAAATGCGCTTTATAAAGTTCGAAGTCACTATTCGGCGGAATATATGAGACACACAGGCGCGGATTTAGGTGGGGGCTAGGGGGGTCTGCAGCCCCCGGCCCCGAGCAGGTAGGGGCCCCGCAGACGCTTATATATGAAGTGCTTGTTGTAAAAACATGACATGCTATACAAAAAATATTTCGAAGTAATCGACCTTAAAGTTTTTAAAAAAATGAATATTTGTAAGAAATCATGTTTATTCTAAAAATTTATTTTAAGTACTAGCTTATAAAACCCGACGCAGCTCGATTCTTATGGTGCTTTTTATGTGTTGCTTATGAGATGTGATAGATTAAAATAGTTGGCATTTTTAGCATATTTTTGTTTAAAGGTTACTGGTAAAATTTATTTTTTTGGTTAATAATTTTAAAACTTTGATTTTCATTAATTTATTCTGTTCAAATAATAACTTTTACCTTATTTTCCTATACAAATACTTGAAATTGCATTAAAAAACATTGAAGCGTTAGATGAAAATGCATATTTGTGGTGAAGTCTGATTAAAATTAAAAAAAAAATTCGTTGACATAATTAAAACTTTTTGTAAAAATCGACAACTGCGGCACCTATCGGTTCGAAAACTATCGTTCAAGCTCAAAACACCCATTCACAAAGTTTCTTTTAAATCGGATGTGTGGTTTCGGATATTAGCGAAATGTGATTTTTATATATAATCATAAAATATGCAAAGAAAGTCTTAATTCGGTCAAGCCTGGCTATGAAATACCCTATGAAATATGAACTATGAATACCCTAACATTTATATATTTATTAAAATACATGCATTATTTGTACCTATAGAAGTAATAAAACTAATGTGGTTTGTGTGGTAGGTGGGCGTGTTGGTGCGCAGATGAGGTCCATTTTTTGTGCACGCCACAGTTTTGATTTTAAATGTTCCCACACGAAGTTTCATCTATCAAATATGAACATTTAATAATGTTTTTAATATTGTGGGTTGTATGGGAGGTGGACCTGTTCATGAGCGGATGACGCTTATTTTGTGAACACATCTTACTTTTGATACAATAATCTCACATACCGGTGGTGGGAAAATTACGCCCTTTTTATACTTTTTTATACCGGATATGCTTCGTTCTAGGTTTAACCAACGTTTGCACAAAGATAATATACCCTTGACCTTACAGGTTTAGTGTATAAAAATCCCTATGAATCATAAAAAAATGCTTCAAATTTTTCACTGAATTATTCTTTGTGATTTTTATGTTCAAAAACCCAAAACAATTTGGCCATTTCAGCCCTTGAAAGGACATTATTAGAGCTGCTGTGCGTTTTATTAAATTTTGTACACAATGAATCAAAAACTGCATCTTCTTGTTTTATACCGACTGCGAACGGCTAAACAGCATGTTTTCAAGAAGCTTTTCATGGAATTTATAATTCTCTGGGGTATGTCATTATCTGCAGAGGGGGAATCAAGGCACTTCCAGGCCAAAGCCACACACACTTTGTGACTCAACAGCCACGTTTTTATATTTAACCATTTATATCCAAATTTTTGACATTTTTTTGCCTCGCCAAATAAACAAAGGTCCTCATCCAATTCAGATTCATCCAACACCTTAAATATGTAAAGTAAATAATTTGCCTTGCAACAATTTTCAAAGATATGTTATTGCAATTTGGTAGTTGCACGTCTGTGGTAAATAAAATTCTTGGTTTAGAAGTATTTTATTAGACAAATTTCGTTTTCTATAAGAACGTGCAAGTTTCTCAATTTTCCAAAAAATTGACTCCATAATAACTTTCGTACCTAAAAAACACAAACATTTTTTAGTACCTACTTATTTTATTTTCTGTTGAAATAGAAAAAAATCAATCAAAAATGAAAGTGCTGACTTCGAATGCGAATAACTCGGACATTTTACAAAGGATTCCATTCATTTCTTTTTTGTTTGAAATTTTAATTAGTTTTCCGTTCAATCATTTTTCCATTTTTTTCATTTTCGTTTTCCTTCTAATGTTTATAATTTTCCAAAAAATACCTTAACGAATTTCTTTATTTCGCAAGAAACTTTGATAAAATTAATTGCTGTTCAAAAAATATTTAAAACCAAAAATGACATTTTCAATGGTCTTTTATATGGTAAGCATAAATATAGGGTTTCTTTAAAGTTTCTATCATAAAAATTTAAAAACAGCTTAAACGATCGAAAAATCAAGCTTAACTATCCTAAAAATTTGAGGTTTTTTTGTTTGTTTATTTTTATTAATTTTGTTTTTTGTAATTTTGTATGCATAAAAATAAATGGTGTAGTGAAAAAATCATGACAATTTCTCTATTCGTTTCTGAGTTATAATCCCAAATACCCCTTTAAACACTCCCACAGCAAAAACAGCGCCACTTACCGGGTCAAACTTTAGATACAAACCATCTACAGACCCAGCCGCATGTACTCACCAAATTTCGTTCAAATCGGTTTAGCCGTTTAGGAGGAGTTCAGTGACAAAGCCATGTACAGAAGAATTTTATATATAAAGATAGGGCCAGAATTGTTTGTAACAGAATTGCTTGTAACAGTACCGATGAGTGTTTGGACTTTACTGCGCTTTTTATCAAAATTGAATGTTTTACTGCGTCACTGCGGTTTTTCTTTAATCTTCTGCGAAGTATTCGCGACAAATATTAGAATTGGTGATTTTTTTTTATTTCTCTTAAGAACCAACAGAAACACACAATCACAAATTCAAATATATTTTGTATCAGTAAAAAAATATGTTTCTGCAACATGCAGCCTACCAGCTACCAGCCTCCAAGTGACGGCACCACACTCTTCAAATGCATGACATTTTTGACGTATGGAAATCTTAACATGAACATACCATATATGTCAGATCGATCTGACAATTAATAATGACGTTACAGTGTTCTAAATGAAATTACTTTTGGTGTAAGTATTAAAAAAAAAGAAAGAAGAATGCCATGGCTGGATTAAGCGTTAATTTTTGCGTAACAAAAGTACGAAAGAAACAAAAAAAAAGCTCAATAAATATTGATATAAATATTTGATACAATATAAAACACGCCGGGGGAGCACCAAACACAGTGACCACTCCAAAATGTTTTGGAAAATCCACGATTACGTGTTAGACAATCATATCAAGTGCGTCGGTGGTTTAAATCAGTGATGCCCAGAAAAATTATTTGAAGAGTGCTACAACAATTACAACAAAAAGCCAACAATAATAACAAATCATTGGATTCGTGCCACACTAATTTTTTCCAACAACAAAAACACATAAAAACAACAACGCGCATACAACCAACATCCGCGCCAGCGCAAAAGTTCATATAAATTGAACACACAAAACAACAACACGAATCCTTCAATGTTCGCAAATACAACAATAAAGTAATAAGAAGTAAGGGTGAAGCTGAAAACTTAATTCGGCGAATTACAACAATCATTGCAATATTGAAGATGTTGTAGAGTGGAAAGAGTGGAACATGTTAAAAACAACAACACGAATGCTGGCAGCACCCAAGAACAACAACAACAACACGCATGCTGACAGTGCCCAAGAGCACAAGTTTAATTGTTGAATACACAAAAACAACAACATGCAAATGCTTAAACAACAAAACATTGTTGAAGCAATGATTTGACTTCAAACTGAATTCGTCAAAATACAACAATCATGAAAACATCGAAGTTGTTGTAAAGAGTGCAAAGAGTGGAAAGAGTTAGGCGCTGGGCATCCCTGGTTTAAATTATACATGAAAATTTGGGTATGAGAAAGCTGACTGTAAGATGGGTGCCACATACGTTAACAATCAATAAAAAACATGAAAGTGTTCGCACTTCCCAACAATGTTTGGACATGTTTAAACACAATTTAACTGATTTTTTGTAAAAATAGTGATCATGGATGAAACACGGATCCACCGCTATACACCTGAATAGGAGGAATCAGCAAAAGAGTGGGTAAGTCCCAATAGCGATGCACCAAAGTGAGCGAAGACTCAACAAACGACTGGAAAGGTGTTGGTGTCTGTTTTTTTTTTTTTTGGATTCAGCGGCATTTTATTCCGCTTTTTGAGAAAAGGAAAAGCAGTCAACTTTTTTACGATTGAAGAACGAAATCGTCAACAACTGGGCTCCAATTATCGAAGAAAAAATTATATTTTTGCAAGACAAATCAATCCAGCTCACAAATCGATCGAATTAATTCCTGATTGCACGCTTACGTTTCGAACTGTTTCTTCATTTCTCATCTTCCCCAGCTTAAGCCCCCAGCGACTATTATCTGTTCCCAAACTTAAAAAGGTGGCTCCAGGAGAGGAGTTTTGTTACGACTGAACAATGGTTTTTTTAAACTTTTTTTTTCGACCCACTCTAATGAACATGTCGAATTGGAAACTGAAGTTTATTTTAGATCTCTTCAGAAATCTTAACATTCAAAGGGCATTGCAATATTAAAAATCGTTGGGATAAGAAAAAACGTGTCTTTTCTTTGTTAAGCATCTTTGTTAAGCATCTTGAAAGCGCTAGAACAGAAATTTTCAGTTTGTATGTTTATTCTGTCAATAGCATAAAATATACGAACGCGCTTGTGAATAAATGAAAAAATAAAAAACTATTGCGAAAAATTTCGTTTTACTGCCATTTTTTAATTTAATTTACTGCGATTTACGAATTTTGAAGTCCGAACTCTCGTACCTATAGCAAATTGTGAAGCTAAAAGGTTATTTTTAGTATTTAAAAGAATTTGTCGTCAATAACGCAACTTTGTTTAGAAAGTGATTTGTTGCAAACGATTAACTTTGACGAGTTGATAGAACGTTTTGCCAGTTAAATCGAAAAAAAAATTTTAAATAAAAATTGAACAGCTATTGTTTCACTTTAAGACACATGTAAAAATTAATATCTTGATTTTTAATAGATCCGAGTTAAATGCTCTGACCTTGAGTAGGCCCCGTGTCGATTTAAGCCCCAGGCCCCGCCATGTTTTAATCCGACTCTGGTGACACACACATATATCTTTTCAGATAATCCATGGTCTGCGTTTTTTAAGTAAAAAGATAATGATTGAAACGAAGAGTTAACAGCAACAAGTACGCCACCTCCACGTCTACATCCAGTTTTATCAATATCCCTATCTTTCCGAAAGACATGGAAAAGATTTGGATCGAAAAATTCTTCATCAGAAAAGTTTGAGTTCAGCCAGGTTTCAGTTATAACAAATATATCGTATTCCATTTGGGCAGTAGCTAAATATATTGAATTAGATTTAGTTCGCATACCCGTAACATTTTGGTAGTATATTTTTAGATTTTTATTGTTGAATCTTTTTATCGGTTTTGGTGTTGAAACCTTGGTCTTTGAAAAAATGTTTTTTAAAAGTGCTAATTTTGACATCAGCAGGCCACAGCGACGCATTAAAAACTTCGTTATAGTGGGAGCTAGAAACTCCCAATTTAAAGCTTACTCTATTAATAGCTTCAATCGGAGCTGTTCTTTTCACCAATTTAAAACAGAGCAAATTCTGTCTAGCAACATTTGAATGTTTAACAACATAATTCAAAATATTCTCTTCGGACACCGATGGCAAAAAAGATGAAACATGTAGCCATCGCAAGTTATCAGCAACATCAAGCTCAGTGGTCAAACATTGACCAAAAATTGTATTTTGATTATTTATTTTCGTATTAACAGAAGCGTTTCTATTATTAGAATGCGAGAGTTGTGGAGCAAGAAGAGCAGCGCTCAGAGAAGACATCGCAGTTGCACCAGCTTTAGTAGAAGTAGAAGACGGAGGGGTGGCAGCAGCAGCCGTAGAAACCGGTTTATATGCATTGGCCGCATGTAAAGTTGAGCTAAAAGTTACGCATTGTTCAGGCTTATCAGCATCCAATGCAGTCGTCACCGAATTTGTAACATTCGGTATTATTTTAGCAGGTACGGCAGAAAGCGGTTCCATGGACGAGGCAACAGCAGCATAAGAGCCTGAACAGAATCAAAGTCGTTGCGACCGACGATATCGCAAAGCACAACAATACATGAAAATATATGAACACGTCCAAAATCAAATCGCAGGTCGTTGGTCGCAACGATAAATCGCTGACTTAGAATCTATTCTATTTTGACTTTTGCGACCGACGATTTTCTCTCTGAGAGCCATTAGTGCTGCCATATTTTTGCTTATAATTGGGTACGTTCAAAGCCATTTTCTTAGTTGTTATTATGAACTGACATTTGTTGTTTGCTTGTGTTGTATTTACACTAACACTTTTTTGCTTTTGTTGTATTTACAAAGTGTAAACCAGAACTAATTGCTAACAAAAATCAAAAAATCGCAATCGCTTCATTCTGGACGCATTCGCTGCGTTCGACGACCAGAGAGGATCGTTGGTCGCAACGACTTTTGATTCTGTTCAGGCTCTAAGACGGGATGATAGGAGGCACAGCAAAGAGAGCACTTGCTATAGTTGTTAGTTTTTCATTAGGTGTAACGAGCGCATTATACGTTTTCGGCAAATTCATAGAGTTTAATGAACTTGACATTGAGTTATTTTTATTTATTTTTGCAGTCAAATCACGACAAAGGTCTGTGACTATAATTTTAATGTCTCGAACTTCGGCCACCAAATTTAAGACTGACCCGAGCAGATTGTTTGATTGTTTCAAGCACTCATCACAGTTAAAAACAACATTTTGTTTAGAATTCATTAAATTAAAAATTTCATCTTCAATATTTAAACAAGTTTTATGAAAACCATTCTTGCAAATATGACAGCACAGAAAAAAATCTTTAGCAGTAGGTTTATTGCGCACTGCGCACAACGAGATCTCAGTTGAGACATGATTAAAAACAACGACTGATAGGTTTCGCAGTAAAAACTGAACTGTGCACTTAAGCAAAATAGATTAAATATATCAGAATTTAGAGAAAAAATAGTGGAACTTTCCGAACAATTAAGTAATTTTGAGATAAAAACTTTGAATAATCCAAATGAATTGGAAAAAAATGCAATTTATAAAGTAAATGAGAGTATGTCTCTGAATATTTTTTTGAAAGGCGTTAATAGGGAATATACAAATATTTTGTTGGCAAATCCACCAAAAACATTTAATGAGGCCGTAGAAAGGTATATGACTGTAGAAAGAAGTTTAGAAACAGACAGTAACACAATATTTCACATACGGAATGGAAATAATTTTAGTATTGAGAATAGAAAGTACCAAAATAACAGAAACCAATTTAATAATAATAATAAAAACAACAATTACAGGGGCAACTCTTATGGGCATCAGAACCATAAATTTGCATAAATGCATAAATTTTATATAGTTGAAGATGATTTTCCAATAGTAACAGATGGAATCATAGGGCGAGATATTTTAGAAAAATATATGTCAAAAATAGATTTTGAAACATATACGGTTAGTTTTAATATAAATGAAAAAGAATTAATAATACCAATAAACTTAAAAGATAAATATAATACAAATATTTTAATACCAGCTCGGTCTGAGTCAATAGTACCCATAAACATTAAAGTTATGGATAGCATAGTTTTGAATGAAGAAATAGCAAAAGGTGTATTTTTATGAAACAGCATTATACCCGCGAAAGGCAGGGCACATGTTAAAGTATTGAATACAACAGATGAAGATGTAATACTGAAAAATTTAAATGTAATAATTGAACTTTTAAAAAAGTACAATGTTTTCCAATACAAAGGAAACAAACTTTTAAGAGATTTGGACATTGGATGCAATGGACCAGAAGCAAGAAACTCAATAGTAGAAATCGTTAAAGATTACCAGGATATTTTTCATCTCCCTGGAGAACATTTAAGCGTCAACAATTTTTATTCGCAACAAATACAAACAACAGATTCAAACCCAGTCTACATAAAAAACTACAGACTAACACAAACACAAATGACAGAAATAAACGAACAGGTTGACCAACTTTTTAGGGATAACATAATAGAACATTCGGTCAGTTCTTATAATTCTCCACTACTAGTAGTACCGAAGAAATCAACTAATGATAAGAAGAAATGGCGACTCGTTGTCGATTTTAGAAAATTACGAGAAACGAGAAGAAACGAGAAAATCGTAAGAGACAAATTCCCACTTACCAAAATAGAAGACGTACTTGACAGACTTGGAAGAGCTAAATACTTTTCGACATTGGACATGACTAGCTCGTTCCACCAGATAGACCTACACAAAGACTCACGACCTCTGACCTCATTTTCAACAGGAAATGGACATTACCAATTCAAACGGTTGCCATTTGGACTGAAAATATCGTCCAACAGCTTTCAGCGCATGCTAACAATAGTTTTAAGTGGTTTAGATGCGGAGGCTTTTCTATACATAGACGATATAATTGTATTTGGATGCAGTTTAAAGCATCACAATGAAAACTTAACGAAAATATTTCAAAGAATGAGGAAGTTAATTTAAGTAATTTAAAGTTGAATCCAGATAAATGCTCTTTTTTAGAACAGGAAGTTATATATCTTGGCCATCTTATTACCACTGCGGGTATAAGAACTGACCCAGCAAAAAATAAGGTAATAGAAAACTACCCAACCCCAACAAACGCAGATGAAGATTTGTTGCTTTCTGCAACTATTATAGGCGCTTCATACCAAAATTTGCTGATTTAGCCAAAGACCTTAATTCTCTTTTAAAGAGAAATGAAAAATTTGTCTGAACTGAGAAATGCCAAAATTCATTTGAAACATTAAAAACTAAACTACTAAATCCACCAGTACTTCAATACCCTGACTTCGTTAAACCTTTTGTGTTAACAACTAATGCCTCAAATTTTGCACTTGGCGCAGTTTTATCGCAAGGTGAGATCTGATGAATTATAGAAAAAGAATTACTAGCTATACATTGGGCAATCAATTTTTTTAGACCATATCTTTACGGTCGCAGATTTTCAGTAAGGCGATCGCAGACCATTAGTCTCTTTTTTCGCATAAAAATCCGTCGTCAAAGTTGACACGAATCAGGTTAGACCTATGCGACTATGATTTTGAAATCATATATAAAACAGGCAAAATGAATAATGAACGCATTGTCGCGCATAATTTTAAATAGAAACTCACTTAAAGCCATGATTCCAACTGGATTGGAACATGAAGACACGAAAATACTAACGATAACAAAGAGTATAAGAGTATGGATAAAAATAACCATACAAAAAACTCGGATTTTGACAACAAAAAATGTCTTTCCAGCAAAACGTCTGATCATCTAATTTCTTGGGAATGTACATTAGACCGGATCGAAATTTAGATTTCGCCGGTCGGGATCTCAAAAGATAGAGAAACTCATTAAAATTATTTCTGCATACTTTTTTTTCAAATCGGACAAAAACCGCCGAAGCAATTTTGATTCTCCTGAAGGTCCTTTTTGGTAAAAAAACATATTTTTTGCTTGTTACTTTTTATTTTTCACAGAATGCATACCCACACCTGCTAAAATATTAAATTTCATACTTAAACCAATATTCTGATATTCAAAAAATTTAAAAATAATGTTCCATTATAACTCTTATTGACCACCAAAAATTTAATTTTTTGATATTTTTGAAAAGACATTTTTTTATCACGGTCACGGTGTGGTGACCGTGGCGTGCAGGTTAAGTGTGTGGCTTAGCACGCTAGGAGCCCGAGTTCGATCCCCAGAAGCGGCGAAAAGTTTTTTCAATAAAAAAATTTTTCTGATCGGTCACCATCTCTCTGCAGACAATGGCAAACCTCAGAGAGTAAATAATGCCATGTAAAGCTTCTTGAGAACATGAGCCGTTCGGAGTCGGCATAAAACATGTAGGTCCAGTTCTCGGTTAATTGTGTGCAAACATTTAATAACACACACAACACAATTGATCATAAGAAGCTCGGTCAAAGTCCTTTCAACGGCTGAAATGGCCAATTTGTTGTAGTTGTTGTTGTTCATTTTTTTAAAACCGCTTAAAAAGACACATTTTTTTTTAGATTTACGTGAAACTGTTATGGTTGGAAAGGTATTAAGTTCATCTTTCTTTCTGTGTATCGCTTCAATCAAATCTGTGTGCGAAAACTGGCAGAATGTGAGAAATCGACTTTAGAAATCTGATAAAATGAAACATTTCGTTTTCATACAAACAATTAGTTTCATTTGTTCACTGCTTTATCGTCCAGTTTTCGATAAATTTTTTTTTTTAATCACATAGCTTTGATTAAAGCGATACACAGAACGAAAGAAGAACTTAATACCTTTCCAACAATAACAGTTCCACATAAATCTAATAAAAAATGTGTCTTTTACAGCGGTTTCAAAAATGCCTTTTTAAAAATAGCAAAAAATTCAACTTTTGGTGGTCAATAATGAGTTATAATGAGACAAAATTTTAACAATTTTTGTATGTCAAAATGTTAGTATGAGTAACATTTAAGAACATGTGGGTATGCGTTCTATGTAAAATAAAAAGTAACAAGCAAAAATTAATTTTTTTTTACCAAAAAGGACCTTCAGGAGAATCAAAATTGCTTCGGCGATTTTTCTCTGATTTGAAAAAAAGTATGCAAAAATCATTTTAATGAGTTTCTCTAACTTTTGAGACCCCGACCGGTTGAAATTTTTTTTATCCATATAAGAATGATCCGGTTTAATGTACATCAATATCGGATGTAAGCAAAATAAGAAAGCTCAAATTTATAACAGAAAAAGATTTTAAGGGAACCCAAATATATATAGATAATAATGAAGTAATTGCAAGATGCAGCGATAATCCTTTGTTCACACAGCTGACTCTGGAGAAACTGTCGTCAAAAATGCATAAGTTAGGAATAGAAGAATTAGCACTAAATGCGAATGATATAATATTTAAAACAGTAGAACAAGAAAAATTTAAAAAGATTTATAATAGTTTGAAAACAGATAAAGATATTGATTTATAGAGATCGGGAGTTGAGGAATATCATAGTTGAGGAATATCATAATTCGACCCACGGAGGTCATATGGGGATTAGAAAAACAATTTTAAAAATAAAGCAAAGATACATATGGAAGAATATGTGTAAAATGATAAAGAAATTCATAAATAATTGCGAAAAGTGCAAAATAAATAAAAAACAAAACATACAAAAGAAAAACTTACAATAACAAACACGCCAGGAACTAGTTTTGAAGCCGTATCGATGGATACAGTAGGCTCTTTACGTTTAACAAATAATTACAGATACATACTCACAATGCAATGTGAATTAACAAAGTATATAATTGCTTGTCCAATGGAGACAAAAGACGCGAAAACAGTCGCAAAAACTATTATCGAAAACTTAATTCTGATATATGGTCATTTTAAAATTTTAAAGTCAGATAGAGGTACAGAGTTTACCAACGAATTACTATCAGAGATATGCAATGTATTAGAGATAAAACAAATTTTTAGTACTCCATACCATCATGAAACACTTGGTTCTATAGAACGTTATCATAGAGTATTAAATGAATGCTTGTTAAATTTTTGTAAAGGTGACGAATGGGATCAATGGATACCATACTTCACATTTGCTTAGAATACTACATCTCATGTTGATACAAATTACACGCCATTTGAACTCATTTTTGGCAGGTTAGCGAACCTTCCAAATGATAATTCAGTAAATTCAAAATATTACAATAGATAACTATGCGCAAGAACTAAAAGCAAGATTAGCATATTCATTAAAAAAGACTGAAGAATTAATAAAAATATCAAAAGAAAATCGAATGAGAAATAATGAAAATTTTAACCCGTTAAATTTAAAGATCGGAGATAATGTAATAATACAAAAGATGAATAGAAAGAAAAATCAACCACCTTATCATGGTCCATATAGAATAATCGATAAAAATGGAGTAAATTCAATTATAGATGTAAATGGAAAAATTAAAGAATATCATAATAATTTATTAAAAAAATGGATTAAATAAACTTAATAATCAAAGTAAAAGTATCACATATATAGTACATAATACTATTATTGAATTGTATAACTAGTTGTAAGTACGTTTTAAACTCACATTTATCTTTTGAATTGTATAAGAAAAATATAAGAATATAAGAATTTTGAAAAAATTATTATCTTAAAATCAAATAATTTTTATCTTGAGGATGGGGTTGTAGAATACCCTATAACCGCCTGCACTATCACACTAATTTTGCCTGCACTATCACTATATTATGATTAAATTCAAAGAAGTATAACACTTTTGTTTATATAAAATTTAAGGCTCTATTTATTTATTTTAAGTTATTATATATTTATTATTTTAACTCAATTTGACTTTTAGCAAAATACTGTTATTTTACTTTTTAAGGAGGTGCAATCCTCGAAAATAAAACAATCAGTATCAAGCATTCATCTGCTGACTTTTAATTCAAAGCCTTTTGAGCATTAAACTGCTCAGGCTGATAATAAAAATAAATAGAGCCAGTGGCGTTTTTAAGCGCCGGCAAACAATAAGGCAGGGCCTTATAATACACTAAAAACACACCGCGTTTTAAACTCGAAAAATAATTTAAATAAGCGATACAAAAATTTCGTGAACCAAGGAATCAAACAAAGCAAACATTTAAAACCCGAACACTACACTATTTGCAACAACAGAAACAGAACATGGAAGAAATATGTCTGTAGCTTAGACTTAAATGACCTAGAAACTTACAAATGTTTGTTTCTGGAATTTGAAAATCGCACAGCTACGCTATATAATGAATATTTAGACAATATTAGCTGAGAATAATGTCTCATCCAAGGAAATTTTGGGGATTCATATATACAAAAAAAATCCGATGGATTGCTTTCATCATTTGAAACTCGTGACGGATTTACTGATGATCCCGTCATAATCTGTGGCCTATTTACCACTCTTTTTAATGAATCATTCTGTTCAGATTTTTCAAACCTGATGTTGGGTATTTTGATTACATGAGTTCTTCACCCAAGGTTTCTTTGCGTCACAATGTGCTTCTTTTCTGTGTCAACCGCTTTATTTGTTGTTTATTAAATATATAAATGAAAGGTTTTTACCTTAATTTTGGAAAAAATCATTTATAATCCCCATTTATAAAAAGGGTTGCAGGAATGATGTTACTAATTACAGGCCCATTGCTAAATTATCAGCGATTCCAAAACTTTTTGAGAGAGTGGTGTATGATTGCGTTAAGAGATACTGTGGAGGCCTTCTCCAACTTGTCAGCATGGTTTTGTTAATGGCAGATCTACTGAGTCCAACCTTCTCGATTTTACATCTTTCTTTCTTAACCTTCGTATACTCGCGCCAAACAGCATCACATATATACTCGCGCACGGTGCCTCAGACCGAGATTTGATCTCGTCTGCATTATTTCAATTATTTTCAATTTTTTTTGGCATTGTATGTGTTTATTGTAAAGAAGAGGATATAATTGAACAAAGGAAACATACAAAATTTTAGATCCTATAATTTATTTGCTAAAGACCACAGTTTTTTACGATGTTAATTTTTTGAGAAAACACCGATTTATTGTTTCTTCGGTCTGAGAGACCAATGCGCGAGTATAGGAAGGTTAATACAATTGAATCAGATAATCAGATCGACTGCATTAACACTGACTTTAGTAAAGCGTTTGATAAATTACCACATATTTTAATTTTATTTAAACTCAAGTTATTAAACTCAGAGTATTTTGTTAGCTGGATGAAATCGTATTTGACGGAACGATCTTATCAAATACGATTCCGAAGGGTTCTGTCTCCTGAATTTGTTGTGAAATCAGGTGTTCCTCAAGACAGTCACTTAGGTCCACTTCTGTTTATTTTATCCATTAATGATGTTACCCACTTAATTAAACACTCTCACCTATTAATTTATGCAGATGATATGAAAATGTACAGAACAATAAATGCTAAAGACGACTCCAACCTACTCTAGGCTGACCTAAAATCTTTTGAAGTTTGGTGCTTTAAAAATAATATGTTTCTAAGTCCTGATAAATGCCAAACTATGACCTTTTCGCGTAAAAGGTTTAATTTTATTTTTTGCTTACAATGAAAGGTACTGCTTTAAGTCGTGTTAGTGCCGTCAAAGACTTTAGTGCATTGATTCTAAGTCCTTTTCCTCACGGAGCAATGGAAAAGTAATGCAATTGCAACACAATTGTTTATAAAGTTTCAAACCACTGCAATTCAAAAAAATAATTGCAACCTATGCTTTCAGGAGAGCAACCCATGTTGCAACGCAAAATTGATTGTTCTTATAGAAATAGCCATAATTTTACCTAAGGGCCCAAAAAAATCAAGCGACGTGGGCCCTAAAGTACAATTTTTCTTTTTCTTTTACTATACGCGAAAAAACAAACGGCAAAAAAGATTTGGGTCCATCCGTACATTAAAAAATACCATAAACAGCAGATTTTTCGGGGCAATAAAAGACCTGCAACAAAGTGATGCTAAAGTTTTTGCAACATTTGTTGCAATTGCATTACTTTTGAATTGCTCCGTGAGGAAATGGTCTTAGTTATCGTTCAGCAATCATATTGACTACATTTGTATAAAAGCATCTTCAATGCTTGGATTTATAAAACGCTGGGCCAAAGAATTCAATAGCATGATTACAGCTACAACATTGTATTATGCAATGTATTATACAATAGTACACAAGTCAAGTTTGGTCCCCATAACCTTTTTGGTATCTGCATCGACGATATACTATAAGACGGCTGTGGTATTTTAAATTCGCCCAAGACGAAAATATTTCCCTATGATAAGCCTCACTGAATATTTTGACATCTGCTTAAAAATAGCGATTGGAAAATTATCATTTCCACCCTTTTACTTTCAGTTTGTATTCACTGAAAATATTTTTATATGACTATTTTTCTTTGAATTTTATTGAATTATTGAATAATTTGAGTTAATTTCATTTTCATTAGAGCAATTGGATCGAATTGAAGAGGGAATGGACCAAATTAATGCTGATATGAGAGAAGCTGAGAAAAACTTGAGTGGTATGGAAAAATGCTGCGGAATATGTGTTTTACCTTGTAACAAGTAAATAAAAACATTTTGGACTACGGTTAATAAAAACAATAAATTCGATTTTAGGAGTCAATCGTTTAAGGAAGATGACGGTACTTGGAAGGGAAATGACGATGGAAAAGTTGTTAACAATCAGCCACAAAGGGTAATGGATGATAGAAATGGAATGATGGCTCAAGCTGGATATATCGGCAGGTAAAATAATATACAATTCTGGTTGCCAGATGTACTGTCTCTGTAACCTTGATTTTAGATATAAAATTCATTTATTTATCTTATGAGGGGTTTAGAACCAGAGAGGTGTAACTGCCGAAATAACAAAAATAGAATTAGTGAATGAAAGTATTTTTAACTTTGAAAGTAGTTTGTTTGAAAGGTTTTGTTTAATTTTTTTTTTGTATTTATGAATTTTATATCTGGTATAGTTATAAAATTTATTTAAAACTAACGCGCATTTGTAAACATACTAGCCGCCTTGGAAGCAGAGGGGTGTTAGTTCCAAAAACAAAAAAAAAAAGGTGAAGTGCATGGTAAACATAAATATAAGACGCTTTAGAAGCAGAGGAGTGTTAGTGCCAAAAGAACAAACAGAGATTAAGTGCATTGCAATGCTAGATGAGATGTAATTTTACCTTGTGACAACGGATTATAAGCATATTCATTAAAATATGCTGCTACGTTACGATTTTTCTGAACATTACTGTACAAAAGTTTAGTACAAGCTCAGTACAATTGACAAAATCAAGCTTAACTTTATCATCTCTATACATACTAGTTTTCACAAAATTTTAGTGAACCGCAATGCATCGAAATGGTACGAAAATAGGAAAAAAAATTAAAAAAAAAATATATGCAATTTAAACCTAATTATTTCGTTACATAAAATTTTAAAAATTTTTAAAGCATATTTAATATCAAACAAATGCTATCAATTTATACTACACATCTTTATTTGAAGAAAATGATTTGATTTGAAAATATTAATTGAGTTAATATTTTCAAAAAATAAGCTTGTTTTTTCTGGAAAATCAGAAAAGAGGATTATTTTAAAAGTATTTTGATACTTATACCCGTATTCACCAACTTCGATATAATACTCTCTTTATTTCAGCAGGCGTTTTAGTTTACTATTCTTTTCATATTCACCAAGCAATCTAAATTTTTTTTTGAACTTTTGTTCGAACTTGCCATACAATAGGAGTTTGCCATACAATATTTGAAAAAGGTACTAAGTACTATTAGGTATTGTTTTGTTTTTAGGTTGGAATCGATTGCTATTTTATAGAGAAGTCAGTGATTGCTTAAAAATAAAATATTGGTGAATATCAAAAGGCGAAAATAGCACACTAAAAAATAGTAAGGTTGGTGAATAAGAAAGATTTAAAAGTTCAAAGTGCGAGTTTTTTTTTCTTTTTTCTTGGATTTTAGCGAAACTTTTTTGTAATTGTATTTGAAGTATTAACCTTTGACTTTCAAAATATTATCTGCTCCTTTTCATAAATAAAAAAGTTATAGAAGTTTAAAAAAGTGACTTCTTGCGAAAAATAGTAAATTTTGTATGGAAAACTATTTAAAATTTAGCAGAGTTCAAAAGGGATTACGAAAAAAAGGATTCTTTGGTTTTGATGAAACTTTTTTATTATTTTGTTTTAAGTATTATCTTTTGAATTCCAATACATTATCTGGCCTTTTCATAACCAAGAAAGTTACAGATGTTTAAAGAAGTGACTTTTTCCGAAAAAGAGAAAAATTTGTTTGAAGTTATTATTTTATTTGACGTATTATGTTTTGACTTCCCAAATATTATCTGCCCTCTTTCATTAACAAAAAAGTTATAGAAGATTAAAAATTGACTTTTTGCGAAAAATAGTCAATTTTGTATGGAAAAATATTCAAAATATATCAAATTTTAAAAGGAAATTGCGAAAAAGAGGATGCTTTGATTTTGTCAAAACTTTTTTTGTGATTTTATATGAAGTATGCATTTTTGACTTCCAAAGTATTATCTTCACCTTTTTATAAACAAGAAAGATATAGTAGTAACAAAAGAGTTTTAGTAACACAGGGTATTTCAGCTAGTTTATTATAAAAACGCAATTAAAAATAATGATAAAAACTAGAGCATACTTCTAGGAATATAAAAATGCTATTTTTTTGTCAATAGTATAAACATTGCTGATAAGGGGCTTGGAATAATAATAAAATGGCCTTTTCAGCCTAATGATTTCGACCTAGCTTTTGATGATCAGATGTGTTTTGCGTGTTTCCACACAACTGATCGAGAATAGAAAGTTTTACGCCATCTTTGACAGGCTAATGTACATGTCTTGAATAATATAATTTACCTCTTTAAGGTAAAAGCTGCTACTCCTATGATTGCTATTGTTTTTTTTTACAAAGTTTTGACACAAAACATTTAACATAGCTAAGAGTACAAAAACCAGCTGTTTATCAAAACTAGCAAATTTAAGAAATGAAAAACTTCTATAATTCATTAGTAAACACCGTGTTAAAGTATGAAAATTCATTTTTGTTTCAAATAAATTTATAAAATACTAGCAACCCTCCGCGGCCTTGCTCGCGATATGTTTTAATATAAAAAAAACAACTTGCTCTTTATGCCAAAATAATGACTTTTAAAGAAGCTTCTTTAAAATTGCCCGAAATCACCGGAAAAAAACAAAATTATCCGAGCTTCATGAAATGAACGAATATCTCTTTCGTTAAGGACATTAATTCGTTCTTATTATTCTCGATTTACATATGTAAGTAATGTTACTGTAGAAACCTACATAGCTAACCCCACTTCTATGAAAACATATTTTATTTTATCATGAAATAGCCGCGAAAAATTTAAGGGACTCTGTTTTATTTTTAAATATTACTGAAAACCAAATAGAGCAACTTTGAAAAACTTTACTCTTTTTTATTTTATACCTCAGCCTTTGAAATTTCTATGAAAACATATTTTATTTTATCATGAAATAGCCGCGAAAAATTTAAGGGACTCTGTTTTATTTTTAAATATTACTGAAAACCAAATAGAGCAACTTTGAAAAACTTTACTCTTTTTTATTTTATACCTCAGCCTTTGAAATAAAAATCGTTGTAGTGGTTTTTTACAAAATGAATGATAATATCGATAATTTACTTCTTTCAATAATAATTATTTCTTAATCGTTTCTGATTTAGCAAAAACCGTACAAAATTTTAACCGTTAGACTAAGTCGACTTTGATAAGTATCAAATCATTCATTTAAGAAGTATGACTTTATTTCTGACTTATTTTTATAGTACGAAAAGATCTTCAGTTTGTTCATATATATTGTATTGACTACCTATATATCAATTCAAATAAAGAGAATCCTAATGAAAAATAAAGCAATTTATGAGATATCATGTT
This sequence comes from Tetanocera ferruginea, assembly GCA_958299015.1. NCBI lineage: Eukaryota > Metazoa > Arthropoda > Insecta > Diptera > Sciomyzidae > Tetanocera > Tetanocera ferruginea. Next base: position 64,462,578 of record OY282642.1, read on the forward strand.
AAATGTTCAACTATTGTTTAAAATCGTAGATAGAAGATATTTTCACTTTTTAATAATTTAAAATTCAAAGTGAAAATTTTATTTAAATCAATGATATAGTTCATGAGTTATTAAACAAACAAAAAAAAAACGAATCTTTGAGATAAATTTTTATGTAATTCCATAAATATATTCAAGCTCTTTTATACTGCAAGTTGAAACCATTTTTATGCCATAAAAATATAAGGTGATGTGATTAAATTTCTGCAAACCCTTGTAACTCATAGAAATAAGCGATTCCGGTAAAGAAAATTATATATATTCTTGATCAGGTGTCATCTCATGAGTCGATTTATCTATGTCTGTTTATCCGTCCGTCTGTGTGTTGTCCATAAGCATAGGATAAGAAGCAGTTGAGATAACTCCATTTTAGTAGACATATTGAAATGGATCCAAGATCTGCACTTTTGAATATTTTTGGAATTCACCCATGGACACGCTTACCTCCCCTACAACCCAAATATTTATTTTTTTTTTTTTTTTTTTTTTTTTTTTTAATTAATATTGTACAATAAGACTTAGTCTTTAATAGTACATCAATAGAAGAAATAACATTTATAAACTTATAAATTAACATTTGTCTTATAACTACGTGAAGTTAAATATATTAATGAGTTAAGATTATACATATAGATCGAAATAAATTAATATGATGTTCAATTAATATTAATATTTTAAAAGATTAAGATTAAAGAATAAGAAAACTTAATGACTACTTGATTGAAGAAAAATTTTGAAGAAAGTTTTATATTAAGAAAAAGTTAAGAAGAAATGTAAATAAAGGAAATAGCGAAAGATAAATTTAGAAATCAAGTTACGAATTTATAGAAGTAAAGTAGTTAAAAATTGCATGTTTAAAGCTGCTTCTATGATTTAATTGTTTTAAATAGTTGGGTAATGAATTCCAGAGTCTAATGGTGCTTATGAAGAAAAATCTACTGCTGTTGAGGTAGTTGTGCCTGGGAACAATAAAGTTTGTAGACCGAACCGATTGAAAAAACTGTAATTTTTCATAAAGATAACCTGGGCACTGTGTATTAATAAGTCTGTGTAAAAAGATGATGTTACGCATATTCAAGTATTGTACCAAACCACAACCAAGAAGTTCTCTACTTCTCAACGAAATATGGTCAAAACGTTGAATTTTAAAAACATACCTAGCAGCATTGTTAAACGCCACAAGGAGTTTATGCTGCGATTGGGAATCCAGCTGACTATAAACAACATCTGAAAAAGTTATATGTGGCATTATTAATTGTACTACAAGCCTACGACGAGTTTCAAGAGGGATAAAGTCTGAAGAAACGCGTAAATAACGCAAGGTGCCGTAGATTTTACTTATAATGTAATTAATATGATCAGTGCAAGTAAGGCTAGAGTTTATTATGAAACCAAGGTTTTTCACTTTATTCACAACTTCCAATTTATCAGTACCTATAAACAAGGGTGGAATATCCACAAAGCATGAGTCATTCCTTGCAATTTGCAGCACTTTAGATTTTAAGGGATTAATAAAAAGAAAGTTGGTGACTGCCCACTTGTTAAGCAATGCCAGATCATAGTTTAATCTATAAGCTAAGTCTTCTAAAAGACCAGTGGGTCGAGAGAGGTAGAGCTGAATGTCATCAGCATACGCATGAACGGTTGCATATTTACAAACAGAGAAGACGTCATTTAAAAAAATAGAGAAAAGTAAGGGACCCAAAATAGACCCTTGGGGAACACCAGCAGAAATAGTGCAAAGGGACGAACAATTATTACCAACTTTGACCCGTTGCATTCTATTATCTAGGTAATTGGATAGAAGTTTGACTGCACTGTCACTAAAATAAAAAATATGTTTAAGTTTATAACAAAGCAGATTATGGTTAACAGAGTCAAAAGCTTTGGAAAAATCAATGAGACAAAGAAGAGTTATAAGATTGTTATCATATGATATTCTTATGTCATCTATAATTTTCATTACTGCTGTCGAGCAACTGTGACCCAAGCGAAAGCCAGACTGCAAAGGAGATAAAAGATTGTTGATACTTAAGTATTTAGAAATTTGATCGGACATAATTCGTTCAAAAACCTTACTAAGAGCCGGGAGTATACTTATAGGTCTGAAATCTTTGGGATCAGAAGTAGAAGTAGATTTAGCCACAGGCATGACCGTGGCAATTTTCCATAAGTCTGGGAAACGGGAGCAAGTAATGCAGTGATTAATGATATGAGTGAGGGGCGCTAAGATAAAGTGAATAACTAACTTTATAAATCTAATGGGCATTTCATCAATTCCTACTGCATTGGAGTTAATTTTCATTATGCATTTGGCCACATAATCTTCAGTGACGGATGAGAATTCAAAAGAGGGCAAGGGAAAATCAGTTGTATGTGCAGTCAACACGCCATTGATGTCATTAAATGTCCTGTTTGAAGAGATGTCCCGAGAAGAACTTTGACACCCATTAGCCAAAAAGAAACTATTAAGCAAGTCTGGATCCAAATTACAGACACTAGGCTCCTTGCTGAACACTCTATATTTTTTTATATTTTGCCATAATTGTTTTGAGTTTAAGCCTGAATTGAATTTAGAACTGAAGAAATTTGCCTTTTCTTGTCTAACCATGAGTGAAGCTGAATTTCGAGCTCTCCTGTAGTTGTCCCAATTTTCGTTTGTTCGATTATGCTTCCATTTAGAGTGGAGTTTATCTCTTGTTTTAATAGCAATCAATACACGATTTGTTAACCAAGGACATGAGTTATTAGAAATTTGAATTGATCGTAAGGGTACATGACGGCCGAACAGGGCATTTAATTGATTCATGAGGACTCTAAGCTTATCATCCACCGAGTTATAAAACCAGCAGTCCGTCCAACTCATACCCAATAATTCATGACTTAAAGCAGAGAAATCTATTGATTTGTAGTCACGATATGAGAAACAAGCCTGTGGATTTTTATTAAGATTTAAATTAAGACAACAAAAAAGTAAGTCGTGATCAGACAAAAAACTCATTTGATCAAATTTAAGAACATAAGAAACATCAGAGACCAAACAAACATCAAGCAGACTAGGCTCACAATCTTGCATATAACGAGTGGGAATATCACAATTCACAACTTTTAAGCCACTCAACGACGACAGGTAATAAAAGTTTTTTGTAGCAGAGTCATTTCGTAACAAATTAATATTAAAGTCACCACAAACAAAAAAGAAATCATAGTCAATGATTTTTGTAGAAAGATCAGAAAAAAAATTTTCAGGACTAATGCATCTATTAGGGTTGTATACACAAGAGACTAAGATTTTTTTATGATTATCAAAAATTTCAACATTAATAAATTCACAAACATCACTACATTTATTCACAAACTTAACATTTAAACTAGACTTACAATAAACAGCAACACCACCTCCCCTTCTTTCACTTCTGTCATTTCGGAAAAGTCTAAATCCATTTAAATTATAAAAAGAATCAGGAATATCCCTCTTGAACCAGGTTTCAGTAACACACACAATATCAACTGGCGAATTTTCTAAAATATATCTAGCCTGATCAAGTTTAGCTCCGTTTAAGCTACGTGCATTAAAATGTATCACATTTAAACCACTACACTGATTACATAAAACATTAATTAAGGCTTTATAATTGTCATTAGCACCAATAGACAATCCATCAGAATGTGTCAGGATTTTTCAAGAATAGAAGAAGCTTTAAACAAATTGAAGATACAAACCAACGAATAAAATAGATTTAGAAAGAGACAATTAATGAAAAGGAGTGAGAAATAAGAAAAAAAGATTGCTAAAGATAGTGAGAAAGATGAAATTAGAACTAAAGTGAAAGATAAACAGATGCTTATATATAAGCAGATTAACATTTTATAATTACTTTTAACAAATAAAAACAATAAAATAACCAGCTTTATGCTCCAGCAATGCAATCAACGTGCTCTTTGTTATGGACCAGTTTCGCCTCACCATCTCGAGATGTTCTTACATAAACATTACCACGCAATGTAAACACAGCAACAAACCGGCTCTCGCGCTTTAGTTGGTTTGCATAAAGCAATATTGCGCGGTTTGTTTTGGTCAAACCTTCGTTCAAATAAAGTGACCCACCTCCACCACACCCGATGTCGCTGAGTAATAGCTGTCGCTTGTTGGTTTTGCGAAAAACAGAGACAGCTTTAAACAAGTGATTTCGGTCATACGCAGAAGAAAGTTTAACAACGATTGCTGAATTTTTGTTGTTGTTGTTTTTGGCTCGTACTCTAAAAATATTCCTAAGCCTTGCTTGGTTACATTTTATCAGACAGCATATCTTGTCAAACATATCAGCAAAAACATATATTGACAAGACATTTCATGAGACTGATACGGAATGAAAGTAAATTTTTGTAAGATACAGCCAAGAGGACGGCACATAATGGGAAGTGAAATGTTTACACAAAGTGTTGAAGCAACATTGCTTGGAAACATTTTGAAGTTGCAAATATATTTCCAAACCTGTTTGTTTGGTAGCTCTCATCTACATTTGAGTTGCTGCTGACAGAGAACTTCTTTCTCTTTTCTCTTGTCAATTGGTTTCCTCCCCTATACCCATTGCTTTATTTTGTTTGTTAGTTTTGTTGTTGTTCTCAACCATAATCGTTGTTGTTGGTCTTATTAGCTGCCGTATACAATACACTTACTGATTTATGTTTGAATGTGTTCGTGCGTGCTATAGCTGAAATGGAAAAAGTTAGAATTTTTGATATTTTAGCATTTTGCCGATCTCATAGAAGTTGCTGTGGAAAAAACGCTGTAACTTTTGTGTTTCTAGTCGGATTAATATACATCAAAGGACAAAAATCAATAGAATTGATCGTATATTAATACTTCATCAATAATAAATTTTGAGAAAAATTAAAACTTATTCCACAATAAAAATAAAATTTAAAATTAGAATAAAAAATTAAAATTAAAAATATATATATCAAAATATAAAAATATGTTTAATATTTTTTTATATTTTAAATTTATATTAATATTTAAATTTTAAATTTTATATTTTATATTTTATATTTTATATTTTATATTTTATATTTTATATTTTATATTTTATATTTTATATTTTATATTTTATATTTTATATTTTATATTTTATATTTTATATTTTATATTTTATATTTTATATTTTATATTTTATATTTTATATTTTATATTTTATATTTTATATTTTATATTTTATATTTTATATTTTATATTTTATATTTTATATTTTATATTTTATATTTTATATTTTATATTTTATATTTTATATTTTATATTTTATATTTTATATTTTATATTTTATATTTTATATTTTATATTTTATATTTTATATTTTATATTTTATATTTTATATTTTATATTTTATATTTTATATTTTATATTTTATATTTTATATTTTATATTTTATATTTTATATTTTATATTTTATATTTTATATTTTATATTTTATATTTTATATTTTATATTTTATATTTTATATTTTATATTTTATATTTTATATTTTATATTTTATATTTTATATTTTATATTTTATATTTTATATTTTATATTTTATATTTTATATTTTATATTTTATATTTTATATTTTATATTTTATATTTTATATTTTATATTTTATATTTTATATTTTATATTTTATATTTTATATTTTATATTTTATATTTTATATTTTATATTTTATATTTTATATTTTATATTTTATATTTTATATTTTATATTTTATATTTTATATTTTATATTTTATATTTTATATTTTATATTTTATATTTTATATTTTATATTTTATATTTTATATTTTATATTTTATATTTTATATTTTATATTTTATATTTTATATTTTATATTTTATATTTTATATTTTATATTTTATATTTTATATTTTATATTTTATATTTTATATTTTATATTTTATATTTTATATTTTATATTTTATATTTTATATTTTATATTTTATATTTTATATTTTATATTTTATATTTTATATTTTATATTTTATATTTTATATTTTATATTTTATATTTTATATTTTATATTTTATATTTTATATTTTATATTTTATATTTTATATTTTTAACCGACTTCAAAAGGAGTTGGTTGGTTTCTCTGTTTTTTTTTTTTTTTTTTTTTGTGAATGTATGTACATCGATTACTCCTAAAGTACTTGCCCGATTGCCGTAATTTTTTGTCAACATATAGAGATTATCAACGCGGAGGTTGAAAAAAAAAAAAACCGCCCACATTACTGACAGTAATTTGTTATATTTGTACCTACCTTTGTACTAAATTTTAGTATCGTAGTGTCAATAGTAATCGAGATACAGTGTTTTTTTTAATATTGCCACTCCCCTTCTCGATTAACGCCCATTTTTTTTTATATAAAATATAAAATATAAAATATAAAATATAAAATATAAAATATAAAATATAAAATATAAAATATAAAATATAAAATATAAAATATAAAATATAAAATATAAAATATAAAATATAAAATATAAAATATAAAATTTAAAATTTAAATATTAATATAAATTTAAAATATAAAAAAATATTAAACATATTTTTATATTTTGATATATATATTTTTAATTTTAATTTTTTATTCTAATTTTAAATTTTATTTTTATTGTGGAATAAGTTTTAATTTTTCTCAAAATTTATTATTGATGAAGTATTAATATACGATCAATTCTATTGATTTTTGTCCTTTGATGTATATTAATCCGACTAGAAACACAAAAGTTACAGCGTTTTTTCCACAGCAACTTCTATGAGATCGGCAAAATGCTAAAATATCAAAAATTCTAACTTTTTCCATTTCAGCTATAGCACGCACGAACACATTCAAACATAAATCAGTAAGTGTATTGTATACGGCAGCTAATAAGACCAACAACAACGATTATGGTTGAGAACAACAACAAAACTAACAAACAAAATAAAGCAATGGGTATAGGGGAGGAAACCAATTGACAAGAGAAAAGAGAAAGAAGTTCTCTGTCAGCAGCAACTCAAATGTAGATGAGAGCTACCAAACAAACAGGTTTGGAAATATATTTGCAACTTCAAAATGTTTCCAAGCAATGTTGCTTCAACACTTTGTGTAAACATTTCACTTCCCATTATGTGCCGTCCTCTTGGCTGTATCTTACAAAAATTTACTTTCATTCCGTATCAGTCTCATGAAATGTCTTGTCAATATATGTTTTTGATATCAGCAAGGTTCTCATTGGGAACAAAGGGGACTCCGTTAATGATGACGTCAGAAGAAACAGCATCATTTTCGTACGACTCGACTTGTGTTGTAAGCGCTCTTATTTTCTCATCCAGCATTGAAGAGAGAGGGGGTTCCCTTATATTGTTGTTTTGTTGCTGTTCCTTGTCTTTTTTTAATTCCATGATGTCTTCTTTTAGCACACTTAATTCAGCGCATGCCGCCTCAACCATCGTAACTCGCTCTATAACACTCCTAATGGTAGACTTTATGTTGGTTAGCTCTGCAGTTACTTCACCAATTCTCTGCATCACTCTACCCTCAGACGCATTTATTGCTTCAGTCAGCGTTGCCGTTTTCACTTCGATCGAAGTTTTTTACTTCACTTTTATGTCAAACACTTCCACACTTCCTCTTTTGTGAAAACACTTCGATTTTGAGTGATTAAAACTTTTTTTAGTAATTAAGTATACTTGATTTTTTAACTTCATTTCACATCAAAAAATCAATAACATGGCATAACTGTTGGTGTAAAGGAATTCATAACTTTTACCTTCTCTCACAGAGTTTTGTATTGGATGAGAGAATTTTAATGATAGTGGCAACACTCTGTTCAATTAAATACTTCTTGCAAAAGCGCGCGTTGTGAAGGTTGTTGAAATGTAAGTTTGTAAGAATTAACTACTTCCAAGAAGACTCTGATATTGCAAGTCGTATTGCAGCACGAATGATTGATTCAAATGTGATATATTTACAATTCTTGTCATATGCACTGAGTGCTGTTAATTCACTTAATTTAGAATTTCAAACAGAATCGCCATGAGTTGTTAAAATCATTAAAATTGTATTTCAGAAGTATTGTAATTAATTTTATTGACATACTGCCGTAGAATTTGATATAATTTTTGAAAATGATCTCAATACTTTTAGAATTAAGCCTTTGTCTGAAATATATATAGGGCTTAGAGCCCAGATAAAATTTGATTCCTATGATATATCTGTAACAGATAAGAACGAAATTTTAAAAAGCTGTGTACAGTTCTATTACATTCGTGTACACGGAGAGAATTCTGTGCAGAAATTATGCGCTATGGGTACAACTTATGCAAAAATTGTTCACGAAAAATTACCAAGAACAGTTGTTCATAATCTATGCACACTTGTTCATCACTTAAGTTCAGCACTATGAGCATGTTTTATGAAGAACTGGGCATAGATTATGAACAAAATTTTCATAGATTCTGAACAACTGGGAAAAGACTATGAACAACTAGGCATATTTTATGAACAACTGGACATAGTTTATGAACAACTATGCATAGGTTATAAACAACTATGCATTGGTTATGAACAACTGGGCATAGGTTATGAACAACTGTGCATAGGTTATGAACAACTGGGCATAGATTATGAACAACATTTCCATAGATTCTGAACAACTGGGAAAAGACTATGAACAACTAGGCATATTTTATTAACAACTGGACATAGTTTATGAACAACTATGCATAGGTTATGAACAACTATGCATTGGTTATGAACAACTGGGCATGGGTTATGAACAACATTATCATAGATTGTGAACGAATAGGAAAAAATATTTACACCTCCTGCTAATATTAAAAAAACAAAATTTAATTTTATTTTCAAATGTCTTTATTTCAAAGTACAATTGCTTAATAACTAATATTATATATATACATATTAAAATTCAATAAATTATATACTTCAGTATTAACATGCTTATTTTATATAATTTATAAAGTTGTACTGGCGCTTGTAGCAAAATAAGCTATTTTCTTTTTTTAAATTTATACACCTTCTTTTTCAAACCCAACTGAATCAAAACTAGCACCATCTAGGTGTGAAAACAGAAATTCACCTCACTTAAATGAAGATTTATCATTTTCCTTTGTCTACCAATTCTCAGTATTTTTATTGGAAATCTAACGCTATTGCGGATTATTTCTTTCTGAAATGCTGTTAGCAAAAGAATCGTGGCTTGATCGAACGATTTAAGCTTTCTTTTCTTTATCAGCGTCGTCCAAAGAAGATCACTTAAACTTAAGTCTAAAAATAAAAAGTTAATAATCAACATTTAAGTACCTGACTGTACTTTCAGTACGACATGTAAGTAATTTACATATTTTTTATTTAAATTTTGCTGAAATTTTATTTTAATTTATTAGTTTAATCGACTAAATAAATTTTTGCATTGTTGCAATTGACTCATTTTGGATTCATCTGCTTAAACGTAAAAGTTTTAGATTTATGAAGAAAAAAGTTAAAGTAAGTGATCATATTAAGCTATTCGCTTTCTTACTTCCTAAAGTTAAATTTAATTTTTTTTAAAAAGCATAAAAGACGTAAGAATTGCTGCCATAAAATCTTCTTTGCTTATAACAAGCAAAATTGCATTATCAGGTGCCATCTCCGTTAAGGGTAATATATTCAATTAATTAAAAATATTCTCTTAAAACATTAATAAAAAAACAAATCTCTCTAGATTTGGCACCATTAACGATTTTTGTTGAAATTTACTTGATGTTTGACAAAATGTGGGTAAAATTTGTTAGAATTTAGTGCAGAATCCGAAAAGCCGAACAGAAGACACCGAAAGCTTTAATTAAGAAGAAATAAAGTTTTCACCAAGATAAAATAACATGCAACAAGGGACAACAGGCTTTGTGCACGAACTTAGTACGCGACGATCATCATCATTAAAATCATCATCATCTCAGCCACGAGAAAAATAAAAAGTGCGGTATTGATATTATAGAAAATGTGGAAATTGTGTTAAAACGAAAAAATGAGACGATAGAATTAGTTAAAATTAGTTAAAAAGAAAAAAACAATCTAAATATACTTTAGTTATAAAAAAAAAAAAAAAGAAAAGTTAAAGAAAAAAAAAATGAAAAAAAAAAAAATTAAGTACACCTAAGCTACATATATATAGTGCAGTTAACGCGCATACAAAACTCACCACTATGTGCACCGCTAAGAATAAGTGTAAAACTTAAAAGCTAAATGCTTGTGAAAAAAGAAAACTCTGAACTAAAACTCTAGATTTAAATAAACAAAAACAAACTCTAAATTAAACTTAAGGCTTAGAATAAATACTTAAAAGCTTAAAATCAATACACAACTAAAAATTCTTAATATCTAAAATAACATTAAAATACTATTGAAAATGAATCTAAACTACGCTAAAACATTTATTAAGAACTTAAATCTAAAATAATTATAAAACTAATCTACTTTATACTTAAATTTAGCTTAAAACTATAATAATGGTTTTGTTGTTGTTTTTCTAACATAGTGCGAAGAAAAAAAAAACATGAAAAACAAGTGTCGCATAAACTTTAAATTCACCACACTTAATTTGTGTCTTAGACGCTGTTATTAAAGTAAGTTACACGCTCTAATTAAAGCTCTGAAAAAAAAAGTAAAAAGAAAAGAAAAAAAAACATAGAATATGAACGCGTATGTGAAAATTAAGCTTTAGTCTCACTACATGAAAAGCTTTCTCTCTTTAAAACAAAACTAAAAATTAAACTCACACACACACATACAAATCTAAAATTCTAGCTAAGACCAACATGAAAGATCTTTCATCGCGGGAGCAGCAGATTCAACCAAAGTAAGTGTTTTTTTCTTAATTTCTCTTTTATTAGATATATTTATAAAAAGCTTTTTCTCTTAAACAAAAACAAAAAAAAAAATTATGTATACGAAAAATACAACACAAACAACAACCAACATTAGAACATTAAAGTCTGAACTTTTACTTGCGCTTTAAGAAAAAAAAAAAACAAACCAAAACAATGAAAAAACTTAACTTTGTTTTTAATCGAACACTTTTCTTTTTTGTTGATATCTGTTTAGATTTAATTTATAAGCAATATATTTATAATGTTAGCTTTAATGAAATTAACAATATATTTTCATATATTAACTTTTTATAATTTGTTCATTTTGAATATTTGCTTTGTAGATTTTTTTTTGATTAAGTTACTTTTGGGTTTAAGCAAAAATATGAAATATTCTTATAGTTATAAATAAAGATATTGAATTGTTTTGAAATGTATCTGTAAAATACATGTTTGCTTTCATGCGAGCGTTGTGAGTAAGTTGTGTAACTTTTTTTTTTGGGATCATCTTTTGCTTTAATTTTTGGATTTGTTTTGATGATCATGGATGGGAGGGCAAAGGTTGAGACAACATCACCAAGTCTCAACAACAACATTTTCGAGCGCAGATTCTCTTTTCTTTCTTTTTAAAACTTCTTTTCTAATTCTTCCCTTTTCGTTCCTTTATCCTATTCCTTGCACGCACATTTAAATTAGTATCGCTGTAGTAATTGTTTTTTTAAGGTGATAGGCTACAAGATATCCCACCCCAATAGCTGACGAGCCAGAGCCGGAAATCAAAGCGTGCTTCCGTCGCTTATCATCTGCTCAACAACAACAATTATAACATTTAGAACGTTGCATGCTACAGAAAGATAGATATTAATTTTTGGCGCCCAACGTGGGGCCCACGCATTTAAATTCTTATTTTTTTAGTCATCTTTGTGAGAATCATTTAAAAAGTTTTTTTTTAAATTGCTCCAAATTTTAATTATTGTGTGGTTCCCAAACTTTTTCCGGTCCCTTTCTTTTTTTTTAAATTTTTTTCATCTAAACCTAAATTGCTTCAACTTTCTATTCTAACTTTTTCTTTATAATCTTTCAATCTGTATTTTTCTTCTTCCTTCAAGAAAAAATTAATTTGGTTTTTATTTGCTTCTGCATTGGAATTGATACGATTCAAAGGCTTATGCTGTTTTCGTATACCGGCGAAGATAATATTAAAAATTCAAGTCTATTAATTTTTTTTTCTTCTTTTGTTAAATTTTCATTTACTAGCTTTTCTACTTGGAAATACAGATAGCTTGGAACACTTTCTAAGATCTGGCCATAGAAATAGTATTATCTGATTTATTTTTCAACAATGTTCTCTGCAAAATTAATTTTTTGGAAATTGAACTAAGTGCCTAACAGTTGCACTAGTTAACCAACGATAATTTTGTTTGTTATTCTTGTGTCTTTTTCTTTCTATTTACTTCGCTTCATTGTTGTACCTATTCTTTTTCTATAAATTTCACTACTTTTCTGTTAGCTCGAATAAAGATGTTTAATAAGTTAATCACGACAACTCCAATTGGCTACGCAATGAAATCAACGTTTTTTATATATCTATTTAAAATATTTTGTTATATTTCACTCTTTGTGAACATAACAATTTTTATTTGAGTTTAGCTTTTGAGATTTTATTTAATTTTGATTTTGATTTCTGTTTGCATTTCAGTTTGGAATTTTTTTTGCAATTTGTTGCAACTCTTTTTGTATTTATTTCTACTTAATTTGATTTTGATTTCTATTTAAATTTTTTTTGAGGATAATAACTCATTTGTTATTTTTTTGATTTTATTTGAATTCCGATTTAATATTGGATTGAGAAATTGTCTTGAATAATATTTTTTTTAAAAATTTTTAATTTTTCGCAAATATGTTTTTTTTTAAGCTTTTTCTTTTTCTTTACTATTATTTATAATTTGAGTTAAATCTATCTCTTGGATTTTTGGTTTATTTCTGGTGTCGGTTATCCGAGTTTTCGAAATGAATTTTACGGTTAATTAAAGATATTGTCATAATATATCTTTTATAGCATTTTTCGTCCTATACTTATTTATATGAATTTTTTTTTCTGTTTTTAAAATTTGTTTTCAATTTTAAAAAGTTTTAATTTGAATTTTTGGTGCTTGCATCAAAACAAGTATTTTGATTCTTCTATTTTATTTTTTCAATTTTTTTTATTCCTACAATGGCTGTTCGGCGCAGTACCGAAAATTTATCTTTGTCTGACACAAGTGCTCCGCAATGTAATATTTGCAAAAATGCTATTAGCGTTCGTGCGCATTTAGCTAAAACTATTTGTGGCCATTGCTTTCATAAAGCTTGTTTGTCAAAACATCTATCAAATGATAATTCTTGTCCTATTTGTGGCATAACGAATGTTACTTCGGGTACGTCTTTTCCTAAGACAGTGCAGAGTCCACATAAATCGGTTGAGCAAACAAGTGGTGCAAAACCAAAAACTCGGGCTCAAACTCAAGCTGCGGCAAACAATACAGTGAAAAACTTTTCTAGTGCTAAAAACAATTCAGAACTTCCAGAAGTTCAAAGCGAATCCTCTTTTCATCTTTCTCCCACTGATCAAAGACAGAATATTCGTAACATAGTTACTGCTGCAGTTGGTGCGCAACAGGCTCAAATGCTTTCTGCTCTTAGTCAACAGCTAACTCAATTAATTGAGAACAATATTGAAAGTGGTTTCAAGCGGCTAAGTTTGCAACAACTACACACACAACAGGTTCAAAGCAATAATTTTGGTAATCCGCCAACTCAGACGTTAATACAATCTTTACCAGCCGTCGAGCATCAAACACTTGAGCAACTTCTTGGCTTACCATCAGCTAATAACGAACGTGTTGAAAATAATAGACAAGACCGACGATCTTCAATATCACATGTCCCTTCGAATTCAAATTCAAATTTGTCCTTACGTCCAGATAAAGTCAGCTATATTATCTTTAATTGGAAGATTAAGTTTACTGGTGGAGCTGATAGCTTATCAGTGGACAATTTTATATATCGTGTGGAAGCATTGACTCAAACGACTTTGGGTGGAAATTTTGAAGTTCTGTGCCAAAATGTGAACACTCTTTTTGATGGAAAAGCTAATGATTGGTTCTGGAGGTACCACAAGTCGGTTCGTGAGATCCGATGGATTGAATTATGTGTGGCGCTTCGCAGACAGTATAAAGATTCAAGGACTGATGTTGACTATCGCGAATTAATTCGAGATAGAAAGCAAAAGTCAAATGAAAGCTTTGATTCTTTCTATGAATCAATCTTGGAACTCACGGATCGACTTGATCAGCAGCTGCCTGAAAATTCGTTAGTGGAAATTTTGAGGAGAAACCTTCTTCCAGAAATTCAACATGAGATTTTAAATCTACATGTTTACACGGTCTCTCAACTTCGAGACATCTGTAGAAGAAGAGAGTTCTTTCTGCAAGACATCTACCAAAAGCAAGCATATGCAAAGCCTAGTTCAGCGCGCAGACATATTGCTGAAGTTGACACTCAAGTTTTTACTGATCCAGAAGATTTCTTTAATGAAGAAGATCAAGAAATTTCTGCGATTGCTTTGGTGTGCTGGAATTGCAACAAAACTGGTCATCGTTTTCAAGATTGTCTTGGAGAAAGAAAGGTCTTCTGCTACGGATGCGGTGCTCCGAATATTTATAAGCCGAATTGCAAAAACTGTTCAAATTCAAAAAACTTCCAGTCGAGTGCGCTGAGAAGTGCACGCAGACCACCTTTGTTCAAAGAAGCCAAACACCAATCGACCAATACCGATTAGAAGCCGAATCAGACTCTAATAACATTACAAAAATTTTAACTAAAAACTCTTTTGAAGAAAAGAAAACTAATGATACTTCTGTCCCGCTTAGATCTCCATTAAAACCTTTTCACGTGCGTTTTGCAACATATCAAGAAACGCGAAAACGTATCTTCGAAAATTTTCCTCATAAAGCTCTTTGTCGTTCTAGCAATAGAATTCGAAAGTTTTGGAATAAAGTTAAAAGCTGCAGGAAAAATTTCGTGAGCTCAGCTTTTGATAAGCCCAATGATATTCGCCCATATGCTGAGGTTACGTTGTTTGGCAAGACGATTACTGGTTTGCTAGATACGGGTGCGTCAATAAGTTGTGTTGGTGCTCAAACTGCAAGTGAAGTTTTATCGTTGAATATACCTTCTTTCAAAAAAATAAATTCTTTTGTTCGTACTGCGGATGGTAAAACGCAACGTATTTTTGGTTACGTGGAAACACAAGTTTCATTTCGAGGCAATACCAAGCCGATTACAATTTATATTATTCCGAGCTTGTCACAAAATTTGTATCTGGGTGTAGATTTTTGGAAAAATTTTGATCTTTTGCCTATTCTTTCAGAAATTAACTGTTCTGAAACTAAAGTTCCTTCTGACACTTGTCTTTTACGGTCATTAACTGAAAGTCAAAAGGATCAGCTGACAAAAGTGATAGGTTTGTTTCCTTCATTTGCCAAAGAAGGCCTTGGAAAGACATCCGTTTTGACACACACTATAGATGTTGGCGAAAGTAAGCCCATCAAACAGCGTCATTTTCCGGTTTCGCCGGCAATTGAAAAACTAATTTACTCTGAAATAGATAGGATGCTTGATCTTGGAATCATTGAAGAATCAGATAGTGCTTGGTCTTCACCAATTGTGTTAGTGCGCAAACCAGGAAAAGTTAGGTTGTGTTTGGACAGTCGGAAAGTAAATTCAATTACGGTAAAGGATGCTTATCCGTTACCTAATATTGATGGAATTTTAGGCCGATTACCAAAAGCAGAATTTATAACCAGTTTAGACCTAAAAGATGCTTTCTGGCAAATTCCTTTGGATGTCGCGTCCAGGGACAAAACTGCTTTTACCGTTCCGGGTAGACCGTTGTACCATTTTAAGGTAATGCCTTTTGGTCTCTGCAACGCGCCTCAAACTATGTCTCGTCTTATGGATAAAGTAATCCCTGCGCATTTGCGATCCGAAGTATTCATATACTTGGACGATTTGTTAATTGTTTCAGAGAGTTTTGAAAAACACATGAATGTCTTGAGAGAAGTAGCCAGCTGCATACGACAATCAGGCCTGACAATAAATGTTGAGAAAAGCAAGTTTTGCTTAAAAGAAGTTCGATATTTAGGACATATAGTCGGAAATGGAACTATTCAGACAGACCCAGAAAAAGTATCTGCTATAATCGATTTTCCTGTTCCTAGATCTGTTAAGCAACTCCGAAGATTCTTAGGTATGTCAGGATGGTATAGGAAGTTTATCCAGAACTATGCATCTGTTACTGCCCCCTTAACCGATTTGTTAAAAACAAATCGCAAATTTACTTGGTCTGATGACGCACAATCAGCTTTTGAAGATTTGAAATCCATTCTGAGTTCTGCCCCTGTTTTGCATAGTCCAGACTTCACACAACCGTTTTTCATACACTGTGATGCAAGCAAAACAGGAATAGGAAGTGTCTTGGTTCAAATAACTGCGGAGGGTGAAGAGTTTCCAATTGCCTTTATGTCAAAGAAACTCAACCAAGCCCAACGTAATTATTCGGTAACCGAACAAGAATGCTTAGCAGCAATGCTAAGTATAAAAAAATTTCGAGCGTATGTGGAAGGGCATGAATTCACAGTGATTACGGATCATGCTTCGTTAAAGTGGCTCATGTCCCAGACAGACCTCAATTCTAGGTTAGCTCGATGGGCATTAAAACTTCAAGGCTTTAATTTTAAAATTCAACATAGGCGTGGTAGTCAGAACCTAGTTCCGGATGCACTTTCTAGGGTAAACATAGAAGATTTGTCAGAAATCGATGGCGGAAATGGTATTTTTGTAGATTTGAGTTCATCACATTTTAAGTCCGATGACTATAAAGACCTCGTTAGGAATGTTAAAGAAAATCAAGATAAATTTCCAGACTTGAAAGTAATTGACGAATATTTATATAGAAGAACAGAGCACGCAACCGGTGAACAATTGCAGGACGATTTTTCTTGGAAACTTTGGATTCCCAAAGGTATGGTTGCTGATGTGTTGAAAAGAGCACATGACAGTCATTTAGCATCACACGGTGGTATAAACAAGACACTTGAACGAATAAGACGTTTTTACTTTTGGCCTTGTTTAGTGGCTGATGTTAAGTCGTACATCAATTCTTGTGAGATTTGCAAGTGTACAAAACACCCAAATTTTATATTGCGTCCACCAATGGGTAAAACGTCTGAAACTCAGCGATTATTTCAAAAATTGTATGTTGACTTTTTAGGTCCATATCCTCGGTCTAGGTCTGGACATGTTGGCATTTTCATAATTTTAGACCATTTTTCAAAGTACCCGTTTCTCAAAGCGGTAAAAAAATTTTCTGCGGATGTAGTCTGTAAGTTTTTAGAAGAAGAGATTTTCCATTCGTTTGGAGTTCCCGAGACTATTGTCTCTGATAATGGTACGCAATTTAAATCACTTAAATTTAATACTCTGCTTCAAAAATATGGTGTTAACCATCTGTATACTGCTGTGCATTCGCCACAATCTAATGCATCTGAACGAGTCAATCGATCCGTTATTTCAGCTATCAGAGCTTTTGTTTCACCGGATCAAAAAGACTGGGACGAGCACCTTAGCAGTATTTGTTGTGCACTTCGTTCAGCAACACACAGTGCTATAAATACTTCACCTTATTATATGGCTTTTGGTCAACACATGATCACCAATGCGTCTACATATGCACTCCTAAGAAAATTGAATATGCTAGATGATAGAACAGTAAAGTTTGATAAAAATGATTCGCTGGAAATAATAAGAAAGAAAGCTTGTAATCAAATGCAATTACAACAAAAGCGAAACGAACGAGCGTACAACCTCAGAGCCAAGATCGTATCGTATGATGTTGGTCAAGAAGTGTTTCGGCGTAATTTTAAACAAAGTAACTTTGAAAAAGGCTTTAATGCAAAGTTATCCCCAACATTCATTAAAGCACGAGTAAGACGAAAGATAGGTACGTGTTCGTATGAACTTGAAGATTTACAAGGAAGACTTGTTGGTGTTTATCATGCCAAAGATATTCGGCAGTGAATTGATTGAACTACAAGCGGTATCAGCTTTTGCGTTTTTGTCAACCCCCAAAATCTGATTTTGGCGGGGGGGAAATGTACTGGCGCTTGTAGCAAAATAAGCTATTTTCTTTTTTTAAATTTATACACCTTCTTTTTCAAACCCAACTGAATCAAAACTAGCACCATCTAGGTGTGAAAACAGAAATTCACCTCACTTAAATGAAGATTTATCATTTTCCTTTGTCTACCAATTCTCAGTATTTTTATTGGAAATCTAACGCTATTGCGGATTATTTCTTTCTGAAATGCTGTTAGCAAAAGAATCGTGGCTTGATCGAACGATTTAAGCTTTCTTTTCTTTATCAGCGTCGTCCAAAGAAGATCACTTAAACTTAAGTCTAAAAATAAAAAGTTAATAATCAACATTTAAGTACCTGACTGTACTTTCAGTACGACATGTAAGTAATTTACATATTTTTTATTTAAATTTTGCTGAAATTTTATTTTAATTTATTAGTTTAATCGACTAAATAAATTTTTGCATTGTTGCAATTGACTCATTTTGGATTCATCTGCTTAAACGTAAAAGTTTTAGATTTATGAAGAAAAAAGTTAAAGTAAGTGATCATATTAAGCTATTCGCTTTCTTACTTCCTAAAGTTAAATTTAATTTTTTTTAAAAAGCATAAAAGACGTAAGAATTGCTGCCATAAAATCTTCTTTGCTTATAACAAGCAAAATTGCATTATCAGGTGCCATCTCCGTTAAGGGTAATATATTCAATTAATTAAAAATATTCTCTTAAAACATTAATAAAAAAACAAATCTCTCTAGATTTGGCACCATTAACGATTTTTGTTGAAATTTACTTGATGTTTGACAAAATGTGGGTAAAATTTGTTAGAATTTAGTGCAGAATCCGAAAAGCCGAACAGAAGACACCGAAAGCTTTAATTAAGAAGAAATAAAGTTTTCACCAAGATAAAATAACATGCAACAAGGGACAACAGGCTTTGTGCACGAACTTAGTACGCGACGATCATCATCATTAAAATCATCATCATCTCAGCCACGAGAAAAATAAAAAGTGCGGTATTGATATTATAGAAAATGTGGAAATTGTGTTAAAACGAAAAAATGAGACGATAGAATTAGTTAAAATTAGTTAAAAAGAAAAAAACAATCTAAATATACTTTAGTTATAAAAAAAAAAAAAAAGAAAAGTTAAAGAAAAAAAAAATGAAAAAAAAAAAATTAAGTACACCTAAGCTACATATATATAGTGCAGTTAACGCGCATACAAAACTCACCACTATGTGCACCGCTAAGAATAAGTGTAAAACTTAAAAGCTAAATGCTTGTGAAAAAAGAAAACTCTGAACTAAAACTCTAGATTTAAATAAACAAAAACAAACTCTAAATTAAACTTAAGGCTTAGAATAAATACTTAAAAGCTTAAAATCAATACACAACTAAAAATTCTTAATATCTAAAATAACATTAAAATACTATTGAAAATGAATCTAAACTACGCTAAAACATTTATTAAGAACTTAAATCTAAAATAATTATAAAACTAATCTACTTTATACTTAAATTTAGCTTAAAACTATAATAATGGTTTTGTTGTTGTTTTTCTAACATAGTGCGAAGAAAAAAAAAACATGAAAAACAAGTGTCGCATAAACTTTAAATTCACCACACTTAATTTGTGTCTTAGACGCTGTTATTAAAGTAAGTTACACGCTCTAATTAAAGCTCTGAAAAAAAAAGTAAAAAGAAAAGAAAAAAAAACATAGAATATGAACGCGTATGTGAAAATTAAGCTTTAGTCTCACTACATGAAAAGCTTTCTCTCTTTAAAACAAAACTAAAAATTAAACTCACACACACACATACAAATCTAAAATTCTAGCTAAGACCAACATGAAAGATCTTTCATCGCGGGAGCAGCAGATTCAACCAAAGTAAGTGTTTTTTTCTTAATTTCTCTTTTATTAGATATATTTATAAAAAGCTTTTTCTCTTAAACAAAAACAAAAAAAAAAATTATGTATACGAAAAATACAACACAAACAACAACCAACATTAGAACATTAAAGTCTGAACTTTTACTTGCGCTTTAAGAAAAAAAAAAAAACAAACCAAAACAATGAAAAAACTTAACTTTGTTTTTAATCGAACACTTTTCTTTTTTGTTGATATCTGTTTAGATTTAATTTATAAGCAATATATTTATAATGTTAGCTTTAATGAAATTAACAATATATTTTCATATATTAACTTTTTATAATTTGTTCATTTTGAATATTTGCTTTGTAGATTTTTTTTTGATTAAGTTACTTTTGGGTTTAAGCAAAAATATGAAATATTCTTATAGTTATAAATAAAGATATTGAATTGTTTTGAAATGTATCTGTAAAATACATGTTTGCTTTCATGCGAGCGTTGTGAGTAAGTTGTGTAACTTTTTTTTTTGGGATCATCTTTTGCTTTAATTTTTGGATTTGTTTTGATGATCATGGATGGGAGGGCAAAGGTTGAGACAACATCACCAAGTCTCAACAACAACATTTTCGAGCGCAGATTCTCTTTTCTTTCTTTTTAAAACTTCTTTTCTAATTCTTCCCTTTTCGTTCCTTTATCCTATTCCTTGCACGCACATTTAAATTAGTATCGCTGTAGTAATTGTTTTTTTAAGGTGATAGGCTACAAGATATCCCACCCCAATAGCTGACGAGCCAGAGCCGGAAATCAAAGCGTGCTTCCGTCGCTTATCATCTGCTCAACAACAACAATTATAACATTTAGAACGTTGCATGCTACAAAGTCATTGATTTTTTTACATTTCTATATAAAAAACATTTAGAACAAAGTTCCAGAAAATTGTGTTTTCAAACGGGTAATCTAGGTTGAAGACGAAAAAGCACTTGAAACTATAAATCAAAAGCATTAAAAGCGTCAGCAAAAAGATAAATGAGACTTTCCACGACTAGAACATACTGATATGAATTGATATCATTTCGATCCTTAAGAATCGACCAAACGGACTCGCACACATGCATATTGTCTAGCAACATCCACATGGTCTCACATTTTTGTATTATGTGCCAATGCAGATTTCTACAACTTCTATGTATGTACACTATTTCGTCATTCAAAAAACCATCGTTAAATGTCATAACTGCAGTGATAAATATATGAGAATAACTCAATACTTACCTCTGGTTTTCTTAATTTACACAATTATATATTTCTAAATAATATTAAATGATATATAACACACTACTGTCGCTTCTAAGCACAACCAGCACTCTTGACACATAGAACATAAGTCCATTCATTATCCATATGTGTACGCATTGTTCATAATCTATGCAAAAATGGGTACAACTTATGAACAAGATACACACATATCAAAATGTTGGGCAAAATCTATGCACAAGAAGGTATAACTCATGAACAATAAGTGTTAATAGTCGTTCATACACAATGTTCATATATTATGATCAATTGAGTTTTATTTCCAAATAATTAGGCTATGAACAATGTTCACAAACTGTGCACATTTTTTGTGTATAACTTATGCACAATTTTAATAGATTGTGCAGAATTTATGATAATTAGGCATAATTTATGCGCAAAGCTGCATATTCAAAAATGTACCTAAACATTTTAAAAAAATTTTTCTGATCGGTCACCATCTCTCTGCAGACAATGGCAAACCTCAGAGAGTAAATAATGCCATGTAAAGCTTCTTGAGAACATGAACTTTTGCCGTTCGGCGTCGGCATAAAACATGTAGGTCCAGTTCTCGGTCAATTGTGTGCAAACATTTAATAACACACACAACACAATTGATCATAAGAAGCTCGGTCAGAGTCCTTTCAAGGGCTGAAATGGCCAATTTGTTTTTGTTTGTGTTTTGGGAGGTAAGCGTGTTCGTAGGCGATTGATTTTCATTTTTCAAAATCATTTTTTTTTTTGTTATATAAAGCATACGTGGCAAATTTTATCTCTGTGAGTTAAGCAGACGCTTATTAATTGTGTTTTCAATTTTTGGGTTGTATGCGAGGTGGGCGTGTCCGTGGGCGGATTCCAAAAATATTCAATAGTGCAAATCCTTGGGTCTATTTGATCATGTGTACCAAGTTTCATCCAATTATCTCAACTCCTTCTTCTTATCCTGTGTTTACGGACAACACTCAGACGGACGGACGGACGGAAGGACGGACGGACGGATATGAATAGCTCGACTCACGAGGTGACGCTGATCAAGAATATATATACTTTTCTATACCGCACTCGCCTCGTTCTATGCGTTACAAACGTTTGCACAAAGTTAATATACCCCTCAACTTTCAGGTTTAGGGTATAAAAATTGAAGCTATGAAGTTAAATTTTTCAAAAAGCAAGTGTGGAGAAACGGTTCATGAATTCAGAAATGAAATAGAAAAATAAGTTCGCTGGATTGAACGCAATTTTCGGCATCTTTGGTTTAAAAGTAATCGCTTCTTAGTACATTTTAATAGCAAAAACTCCGCTTGGCTTAACACTACTTCGATTTTAAAATTGATCAAGCAATTGTGGTGCGATTCTATTTGATATGATTGCAAATAGTTAAGTATTTACGTTCTGCCATTTAACCCATTTTGGTCAGGTACCCGAACGCGTCGGAATTTTCTAATGAAATTTTCAGGCTTTGTTGTTGTTGATCAAATTAAGAAAATTCCAGAGTTTCAGAATTTTCCCATTTTCCGTTTTCCGGCTACAAGGTGGTCGAAAAATCGACCAATAAATTATTTTAGCTTTAAATTCAGCATAATATGCCTTGAGAGTGTTCCTGTGAAGTTTGGTACCGATAGAACAAAGGGGCGTGGCACCTTCCAGAGTGTTCCTGTGAAGATTGGTACCGATAGAACATGGGGGCGTGGCACCTTCCATGCAACTCTTATTTTCGATATCGAATAGATTTGGAATTACATGTTTTACAGCCACAAAATACAGTATAAAATAAATAAGTTATAGTTTACATTTTTATTGGACATACTTTTTATGACTTTGATATTCATATTATGATATTGTCCAAAACATTTTTTGTGCAAATGTAAATTGCATTTTTTGTATATAAGTATATCTAAATGGTATGCTTGTGGCATACAACGCATCTCCGAGGCTTATTCTCTAGTTGATATCAATGACGTGTTCAAGTTTGTTAACTTGAGGCAAACCGGCCGGTCTTTCCTATTCATCTATATCTGAGTCCACTTTTGGATCCGCCACTTATAAGTTTCTGTCGATCTAAACTGTAACTGTGATATTGGCTTGTGTTTGTTTATTTTCGCCACAAGACATTGCAATTTCCATAAATTCACTTTCGAATTGCCGATAGCGTTTACTCACAATGACCACACCATTTCCTACTGCGAATATCAACGCGATAATTTGCGACTCCATTGAAGTGACTCCACCCATATTGATATTATAGTTATATTCGTTTGAGTTATGACGGCGTACTTCTTTTTTATACGATTATATCGGAGAGCAGACTTTATTGGCTCAATGGAATCGTAGTTACTAGCAATTGTAACTTGGGTGGTGTTGTAACAACGCACGAAGTTGAGTTCATTCCTCTTGTCAAAAATGTTATTCACGTTTTGCTGGGTTTGTCAAAGCAGCGCCTTATATCCGATTTGAACGTTGCCGATTGCAACTGAACGTTTGTACCGGTTACATTAAGTTTTCTCTCATTTAGCAAACAGAGCAATTGGTAAGAAGTAAAAAAGTTGTAGAAGAAAACAGTGTATCTTTCTGGATGGTCAACGTTGTGAAGAAGTCTCAAAACAACATATGCGCCAAGTCTAATGCCCATGTTGTAAGCTTCAACTGTATCAGTCTACAGTATAAAGAAAAACATGTACCCATCGCTTGAGCACCAGTATTTAAATCTAAAATGGATTGATTTTTCTATAAACATTTTACATGAATGTTTCCCAAAGTTGGGTACCATTTGTTGGTCAATTGACAATGCGGGCTTAAAAATTCCATTAAATTTATTACATGTGAAAATGTTTAAATAAAGTATACATATTAGGCCAGTGGTCGAAAAATCGACCACCAATATTTCAACAAAAGTAGCACGTATGTAAATTAACCTGAGATGTCCAAAACCGACTGATTCTAATAATTTAGCCTTATCGCTGTATGCTTACGTAAATAGTTTTATTATTCATTTCATTTATTAGATTTTCTTTAATTTTTCAAAAATGGTCCAAAAAAGGTGTTTTTTTTTAAAGCTTACCTGAGTAGGTAAAATGGGAAATTTCTAAATTGTTATTTTTTTTTTTTTTCTGAATTTCCAATTAAACAAATTGTGTTTATTCGGAAAGAGTTCGAAAAAATTTTGAATAATTTTTCCAGAAATAAATTTTAAAGTTAGTGGTCGAAAAATCGACCAGCTGACCAAAATGGGTTAATAGGCTTCACCGAGCAGTGCTACAAAAAGATGCAGAATTGAAGAGGAACTCCCGTCGACATCAAACGGTATCAGAGGCAGACCAGCCAAGCCGTTCGAAGATCTTTCGTTAAAAGTGCAGAAAAGGCACGCAAAGCAACTTGCATCAAAAAATGTTTGATGGAGCTGAGCATAGCAGCAAATATCGCTAGGCGCTCAACTTCTTTAATAACTCCTCAAGAAGATGATTAAATTACTAAGGTCTGCCGCTCTTGGGGTATTCGAGAGGAAAGTTCTTCGCAAAATCTTTGGCCCTGTGCGAGTTGGCAACGACTATCGTATTTGAATGAACCACGAACTGTACGAGCTCTACGACGACATTGACTTAGTCCAGCGTATAACAATTCAGCGACTACATTGGCTGGGTTATGTCTTTCGTATGGATGAAGAAGCTCCAGCGAAAAAGGTTTTTGAGGTGAAAGCCGAGGGTCTACGACGCAGAGGAAGACCATGCCTCAGATGGATTGACCAGGCCGAAGAAGCCCTTACCGCGCTTGGTGAAAGAGATTGGAGACGGCGTGCGCGAAGCAGAGACGACTGGCGAAAGCTGGTGAAGTCATCCCTAACCCGACAACGGGTTGTCTTGGCCACCTAATGCAATGGTTCCTTGAAGTTGGTAAGTTTGGCTTCATCAAATTTACGTCCGATTTGCTCCAGCCGTGAGCACGTACTGGTAATTTGGCTAGTACTCGTCGTATGTGCCCAGCGGCTAAAAATAGCGCTGAAACACTAATGATGATGCACTTCTTTTGAAGCTACATGCGCATCTTTTTTGCTGAAGCTTCATTGTCTTTTTTGTTCTACGTGTCCGCAAAAGTATGCGCATCTTTTCTGCATCATTGGTAAGCGTTGAAGATGCAGTTGTTCAGTGAAAATTTGTTCGCTCCACAGAGGGTAGATTCGAACTTCGAAAATAAAAACTCTCTGTTTCTCTCTGCCTCTTTGACTCTCTTTCTTCTCTTCTCAACCCTCTCTGCCCTTCCTTAATATTTGTATAGCTGCTGCTTTTATTGTTGGTAACATTTATCGAAAATTTGTAGAAACTGTAAAATATGCTGTGCTACATATATATATATATGAAATACAGTGGGAAAGAAATCCCTAGCTATGATGTAAATTAAAATAAGTCCCTTTTGGTTTAAATGAATTTTTTAGTTCATTTATTAATATTTTAATAAAATTAAATTTATAAATATTCATGACATCTTCAGTGATTTTTTTTTATAAATTAAATTTTTTGAATTTCGGAATCCTTTCCGCATTGCTTTTTCAAAATCTATATAGTCGATGCTACTGGATTTAACAGCTTCTGCAAAAAAAAAATGAGTTTTTATTATTAAAAAGGTAATTAAAAATAAAAAAGTATCTAAATTAGAACAATAATAACAAATAGACTGTACAATGTAGGAATAACTTACCGAAAACAAATTTTGAAAAAAGTTTGCATGATTTTATGGCCATTTTTCGTTGGTAGCCGTCCCAGTTTCAAAATTTAAAAATTCTTTTATAAAAAACAAAGGCACGCACTTTGAAATATTTGGTGAATTGCCAACAATTCCCCTGATGTACTTTAACTGAAAGTAAACAAATGTGTACGAATATATAAGTTATTATACCTTAGAAATTAAAGTAAATGTAATTATATACTTATATGTATAAACAATATTTAAACTTACCAACTTTATTTCATTGAAAGAGTCAATTTTTGCTTCGATTTCCTCTAACTCCGCTTTCGATTTTATGGGAAAAATTGCCAAGTCTTCGTTAGCTGGAAAAGCTACTTCAACCAGTTTTTGAAGCATTATGGTTTGTTTTGCTAAAATGTGGCTTTGAACCTCAAGAGTTTTTTTTATTTCTGTCATATCATTAATAATTGTGTGTTGCAATTTCTCCTTATCATTTTTTAACAATGTATTTTGTATTTCTTAAAAAAAAAGATATTATTTAGTTTTTGAAAAGAAATGTTCTTTTCGCTCTGAACATTACCTAATTCATGGCATTTTGTTTTTAAATTAGCAACTATATCATTTTCTTTTCCATTTTGGTCCTTGACGTTATAAGAAAATGCTGGTTTAAACATTTTTGAAAAAAACCTGCAGAAATATACATGTGTTGAGTGTCAGTGGTGACATGTTAAAGAATAGTATTTAAACAAATTAAGATTATTATGATAGTTAGTATATTATTATGAATAGTAGCAGTATTTAATACTTCAGAGTATTAATTCAAAGTTTTTAGTTTTGTCGATGATGTATTATTGGAATTAATACTAGTCCATCTTGATAAGGAAGTGCCATAACTTTGCATGAAATATCTGTCATTCTAAATTTTTCTGTCTGACATTCTAGTTTTTTGGCAAAAGTTATACCTAAAGCTGTTGAAGATTGTAAGGGTTCTTGAAAAAAATCGATAACTTCTAAAAACTTAAAACCTAAAATGAAATGTTGTCCTTCTTCTATAATAAATCCAAAAATTTTAATAGGTACACTGAGAAAAAAAACATACTTTAAAATTAAACAAAAAATTTTAAAATAAAAATTTAACGCCTTTGCGTTTCTACAAAACAAAATTTAAAACAAGTGTGTTTAATTTTGAACAGCTTATAAACTTCTTTCTTTTTTTTAATTTTCTTTCATTATTCTTTGAAAAAATAAACAAAAATTTGAACGCAATGAAAATTTTAGAATTTTTTGAATTGGTTTGACAAATGTCGAACATATAATAAAATAAAAACTAATTAATTATTTATTAAATTATTTCAATGGAAACTTCATCGAATGGAGCTAACAGTTGGCATTCGGAGCGCCCCGGAGGTAGCTGGTTGTGATTCTTATGCTAAGAATTCGGAAAAGCTAAAAGAATGCCACCGAAAAAATATGCGTTGAAATCTTTGTTTTGAATTTTAAAATTTTTGTTTCATATTTGTTTTTCATAACAAAAACATTGTTTTAAAAACAAAAACTTTTGTTTTGAATGTAACTTAAAAAACAGTTGTGTTTAATTTTAATGAATTTGTTTCAAGCTCTATTTCAAAAACAAATTCGTTAGATATGAACACAATTTCATTTAATTTTAACACATTTTTCCCTCAGTGTAGCAATGGCTTAACATAGCAGAAATTATCTGGAGGACTGCCGCTGAGAAAATATATGTCATGATTATAGTTCTTATATATTTCTAAGCAATCTATTTTAGATGTTAGGTTCTTGGGGCCCTATTTTGTACTTTTGGTTTTGTAGTACTTGTATTTTTCCATCTCTCGGTTATTTATCTGTTCTTAGATTTTTGTTGGTTGCCTAACGTCTGCTTTTAAAGTTTGCATAAAGTTTTCAAATTTGTACGCTGAGAAGTTATCAACAGCACCGTACATCTTGACACATTCTGTAATGTGCAATATACCATGAACATTAAAAGAAATTTTATTTTCACCATAGTGGATTCGAAAACTTTCTACGAAGGATTCCGCAATTGCTTGTGAACAAGGTATATTAGCTTGGCAGCTTCGAGGACAGGAAATAAATCGGTATAATGAATGAAGTAATAAAAAATTCATATATAAATTCTTATCTAAAATATCTTTGAATAAAACGATGCCGGTATATAAAATAATTTGCCGGAATTCAACAGCCTTCCACCTACAGAGCTCGTCAAATGAGCGTGGTTTCCTACAAAACTCTTTAGGAATATGACTTCTAAACGATAAAAGTATGACATTTAAAGATTCTTTTTGAACATTAGTCAATTTTTGACATAAATGCTTATTTTTCCATATACTTATAAACATTTTTTTTGTAATCCCTAGATCAATTAGATGCATGACATCTAAAGGAAACTGAGATACCATACCTACATTTAATTCTTCCAAAATGTGGATGTTCTCCCAAAAATTTATTGAATGGTGATATTTTTCTTTTCTTATTTTAAAATCTTCATCTGTTCTTAGTGAACAAATGGTGGTACTGTATGTCAATCTTCTAGTTTTAACCGTGGCAATCTGTTTGCATTTAGAGCATCCGTTACTATGGGTGTGACCTACTGTCCCTGCAACAAAAGCCTTGGCAGGAGCATCACATATAAAGGCATCAATTTTAACATGAACTATTTTCCCATTAATCACTATCCCTTCTTTGTATAAATGCTTTGCTTCATTAACAAAGGGTGACAAGAAATCATTTATATTTTCAGGTTTCCTACTGCCTACGAAAGCTCCGATCAAAAATGGCCTAATACTACAACTTTTTGAAATTGCACCCAAAATGGGCCAAAGCTGCGTACCGGAACTTTTAAATAAAGGCAGCCCATCTATGCCAATATCTATTAACAATGTATCTGTTAACTCAGAAAGACAGAGGCTTAACATTTCAAGCGATTTTTTTAGTCCGAAATGAAAATAGTTACCGGGAGGAACTGTTATAATCTCAATTTGCTTAAATTGAGTTCTCATCAAGGTAACAGTTGATGAAGGCACATCAACACCTGCATTTTGAAAAATTTTCAGGATATCATCGCAGGCTCTTTTTCTAATTTTGTGTTGAACACACCAATTCCGAATTTCAACTGATACTGGCTTGCTATCGAACTCTGTCCAATGTGCCCCACTGTTGGAGTTGTTTTCAGAAACACTCGAAGCGCCAGTTTCACATTCGAACAATACTTCTTCTCTATTAGATGTCATTGCCTCGGTTGTGTCCCTTCCTCTATTTGATGTCGTTGCCTCGGTCATTTCCCTTTGGTCCAACCTCTACCTAGCAACCCACCGTCTCATTGTCCTCTCAGTCACCCCACAAATCTTTCTTTTCATTTTTTTATATATTTTTTAATAACAATAACTTTAATACCTACCTTCACTGATGGCACTTAGCAAACACTTTTTAAATTATATTATAGTTAATATATGCTATATTATTTATTCAGAACTTATCACTCACTACGCGCATGCGGAAGTTCGCTGTAAACTAAAACAAAAGAATTTTAAGATGATTGATTTTGCACACTTGTTCGAATTATTGAATAAAAAAAAACATACAAAAGCGAGATCCCGTTAATCACTGGTATGTTGACAACAATAAAAATTACATATTGTTGTTGTTGTAAAAAGTGGAGAGAGTGAGAAATTATGCGCTCGATAACTATGATTTCAAGAGCGCAGTCTCAAAGCATACCAAAACTGCGCATTAATGCTGAAATCGCAATATTGCGTTAGGTCGGTCGTGCGCCGATCGTACTTTATATCGACGTTGCATAGACTTTACGAGATGAGCTGTCAGAACGCACGACCTATAAAGTAACAAAACTCAATGTTGCGCTGACAGATCGTGCGTCTGTAATTTTGGCGATGCCAATAAAAGCAGCTATACAAAAATGCCCACAAAAGTTGTTCTTACCTGTTTCGCCAACAGAAAAGAAGAAAAATAATACAAATAGATTAACTTTATCAAAATTTTCATTTGATTACTTAAATAGCATGAGTTATTAAAAAAAATTATATAAAACATAAATTCCAGCGATAATAAAAGAAATCCCACGAAAATTTATCTTTGCCAGTGAAACCATAAAACACCCACATTTTAAGCGCTTCCAACGAAAATGCAACTCTGGTATATGAAGAAATGTCAAACGCACGACCGAGTAGAACATTTTTCTACTTATCTCGTTAGATCGTACTTTGGTCGTATTTTATCTCTTCTTCTTGTTTTACGATATAAAGTACGACCAACGCTTGAGGTCGTATTTAGATTTGCACCATAAGAACACGTTGATCTCTACTCGAGCTGTCAACGCACGACCGACCTAACGCAGTATTGCGATTTAGCCATAAATGCGGTGTTTCTAGGAGCGCCTTTTATTTTTCCGCTGGGTGGAAGGGTTTTTGCTAAAACAAACTGAACTGACCACACAAGAAGAATATTACGTGCTTAGGGAAAGAGAGTAGGAAACGAGTAAGTAGTAAAAGTAGAAATGAGAGAGAGTATATGCCTTAAACAGAGGGACAATTAACAATAGAGCGTATAGTACAGTGAGAAAAGTAAAGAGAGAGATAATTTTGACCATGTTGTTTTTAAAAAAAAATATATCATGAATCTGACTAAGATACAGGGGATCTGCTGTTATGATCTCCATGCCCAAAACCCAACCTTGTTATCACTACTAGTTAACCCATACATGATTTTTTTGATAACCCTAATATATAATTTGATTGATTCAACAGGTACCATTTTTTAATATATTAAGTCATCATTTCCATTTAAAGTTCTTTATTAATCCATTAATTAATTTTTCTTTCATTTTCATTATGTTTATTTAAATTACAAATAGAAAACATAGCACCTCTACTTAGTTATCATGAGTAAATTATTAGCTGAGAAACAGAAAAAAAAACAAGAGAATGTTTAAAGAAAATAGTTAAAAATTATGTTTTAGAAAAAAAAACAAAACCTGTTTTCCTCCGCGGGACAAAATGAAAACTCGAATGCAACATAAAAAAAACACTAGATCCCTTAAATGTATCTTTTGTTTAAATTTGTAACTTTGTTCTTTAGTTTGTATGCTTAAGATATTTTTGTTTTTATATTTTAACTTAAAACTTACTGTTGGATGTTGTTGTTGTTAAATATAGTTACAAGTATTAAGGTCGTCTTATAGGAATATTTAGTTTGTACATTAGCATTTATAACATATAAGCACTTTTTAAGCAAAAATTATTTAAGGTAAGGAATAAGTTTTGCATTTTGAGAATGATTAAATTAAATATATTATATAAAATTAAATAAACAAAAGGCGAAAATATATTGTTAGGAATTTGTTGTGTTTTAAAAATTTGGTAGGCTTATAGTAATTTTGGTAATTTTTTGGGAAAAATTTGGTTGGATAAAATTTCTCTAAGTGATTTCCATCACGTCAAGAGCGCCAACTGCTTTTGGTTACTCTTCGTATGAGTTGAGTGTGGAGAGCGAGAGCGAAATCAGAAAACTTTAAAGAGAAGGGTTGATAGCAACCAGTGTGGCCACGACCTGAAATGAAAAGAAGCTAAATTGGCAAAAAAAAGAAGTCAAAAAAAGCTAAAAGTTTTGAAAAAAGAAGCTAAAAAAAATCCAGATTTTTCATTGTAAAAATCATATACATATTTATAAAGCAAAATTATATCAGCCTTTTTAATTCAGAATGACTAACTTTTTATTAACTACACCAACTTTTCATTACATTAACTTACATTTGAGCATTTAAATGTAAATGAAAATAATATGTATATCGAATTGATGTATAGTCCTATTTAGAATAATTTGCTCATGGGAATTATAAAAGGGAGTTCTCATTTTTCATGCAGCAGGATACAGACATCACATGTTACCTTAAAACACTCATGAACATTCACGGTTGATGAACGAATTTGTATTTAAAATTTTCCAAAATTTCTTGAACCTTAAAAATGGAGAACTCTTTTTTCCAATTCCCGGGAGAAAATTTTAAATGAAATTGAACGTTTGAAAAATTGCTCACTGTCGTGATAGGAACTTATATTATTTAAAAAAACAAAAAACACAAATTGGCCATTTCAGCCCTTGAAAGGACTTTGACCGAGCTTCTTATGATCAATTGTGTTGTGTGTGTTATTAAATGTTTGCACACAATTGACCTAGAACTGGACCTACATGTTTTATGCCGACTCCGAACGGCTCATGTTCTCAAGAAGCTTTACATGGCATTATTTACTCTCTGAGGTTTGCCATTGTCTGCAGAGAGGTGGTGACCGATCAGAAAAATTTTTTATTGAAAAAAACTTTTCGCCGCGGCTGGGGATCGAACCCGGGCTCCAAGCATGCTAAGCCACACACTTAACCTGCATGCCATGGTCACCACATTGCATTTAGTCAGCCAATTTTTTAATTGTTAATAAATCTAAAAAAGGCTGTTTTCAAAGTAAAAAAAGGCTAAAAAATCACGAAGCTAAATCGTAAATTTTGAGGCTAAACCGCAAAAAAAAAGGCTAAATCTAGCCTCGAAAAGGCTAAAATGGCCACACTGATAGCAACATGTTGTTGAAACTCTCGTAATACAAACGCGTGAAAAGCACACGACCAAGCAATGCTTAGCATCGGTGGTAATTTTATAAAAAACTTAACATTTAAATTAAATATATTTATTGTTTATTTTTCTTAAAGAAAGTCCGCCTATGTAATTCTGTAGCAGAAATATGATATTTTACAATTTTTTTCATAAAAATCGGTCCAGTAGTTTTGGAGTCTATGGGGCACTTAAATTTCAACTTCAATTTTATATAATAGTATAGATTTCTTTAATGTGACCTTCGGTCAACACTCAGCTGCAAATTAAGTTCTGCAGGAACGTCAAAGCTGCCATCTATACTGAAATAGAAAATTTTAATATTTCGAAACGAGCACCAATAAACATTAATGTTCTTAATTACTGGCATGAGCAAAGATATAAAAGCGGATTCACTCATATTTCTAAACTGGCAGCAATTATTTTATCAATTGCTGCCACGCAAGTAAGCGTTGAAAGAAGTTTTTCAGCGTTAAAATTTATTTTAAATGACTATCGGTTAGGCTGGGTCGATTTGTATGGAGGCAAAAAATCTGATGTTGCCTGGGCGATTTTCGGTTGGGGCATGAAAACTTATTAAACAAAACACAAAAAAAAGGGACTGGGGGTACACTTTACCCCATCGCACCCTCAATTTTGTGAATTTTTTCTATAGGAATTTTTTCAACATTTTTTTTAAAAAAAACGTGCACAGCTACAGAAAAACTAACACCAGATATGAAATCCTCACACCTGATTCAAGCAAAAAATGGTCTAACATTTATACGTTGTGATACAAAAACTTACCGTAACAAATTCCTAAAGAAAAAATTTCAGCAAATTCAAAGTATATTCTTATCGTCAGTGCGTATGTAATTGTGACCATCACGGCTGCACCACTGCAGATATCCACCTAATTATTAACTACAGTAACTGCGAAAATTGCCCAGGCAACATCGGTTTAAAAATCGACCCAGCCTACTATGGGTCAAAATTATCGGAGAAAAATCTCGAAAATATTTTATTAGTGAGGCTTAACACTTAAAATCTTAAAAATATGTAATAAAATCAAATACGCAAGAAAAAGTCTTTTAATTTAGCTGACACAATTTTAGGATTTTTTAACGTGATAAAGTTACTTCTTAATACTCTTATACCGAAGCCTTATTTCCCAATATATATTTTATGATTTCCTCCACGAACGAGAACCAAACTCGTTGCGTTTGCTTTGGTTTTCAATTTGCGAATTGAAAACCAATTGTGTTTTCAATTCGCAATTGTGTTTTCAAACCCTGATTTCAAGTAATAAAATAATTTTAATTTTTTTTTGGCCTATGAGCAAATATTTTGTTCAAAAATTTTTTTGTTCTTAAACTGATTTTTATATTTGAACAACATGTTTTTTGTTCTTTGAACAATATTTATTTTAAGAACAAAATTTTTTTGCTTATTTTTTGAAATAATTTTGAACTTTTTAATTGTTCTTTTTTGGATTCAGTCAGAGATATGTGTTTTGATATCTCACTATCATTTTCATTATTTTCTTCATTAAATGGAAGAACGAAGCTTGTGAGTTTAAATGGAAATTGCTTTTCTTCTGCAGTTTCAACCAAAGAGTTATATTTTTCGCTTTTCCTGAAAAGTTATATTTTTTGAGTTGTGACTGTTTTGTATTTAGTGTGCGATATGTAGCATATATTGCATATATCTTGAATACGTTGCATACAAGTTGCATACGTTGCATATATCTTGCATATGTTGCATACAACTTGTATATGTTACATTTATTTGGCATATGTTGCATACAACTTGCATATGTTGCATACAAGTTGCATATATCTTGCATATGTTGCGTACAACTTGCATATGTTGCATATATCTTGTAGATATTGCATACAACTTCAAGGTTAAAAATGTTGGGCTAGTTTTTAATCCAAACTTTGGTTTAAAGGAATTTTTAATCCTTAAAGTACTATTTTTTATTCCATATTTTAGTTTAATTTTTTTTACTCCGAAAAAGTTTAAGTTTAAGACTATTTTTTAATTACAATAGCTGAATTACAATGCAACAGTCGCAGTGGCAGCAGCTGTGTCAGTGGCATCGGCAGTGATCAGCTGTTTCGTATTTTACTGCCTGTAAATTACAATTTAGCAGTTGCAGCGTCAGCATCAAAAGCAGTGAATGTGGAATTTTTCTTAGTAGTTTAATTATTTGCATGTTGGCAGTGAATTTAGAAATAGGGCTAACCTCGGCAGTACTGCTTACTGCCACTGCTGCTATGTTAGTTTCACCATTGAACAACAGTATTCCTAAAATATCAGCTGATCAATGCCACTGTCACTGACGCTGCCAGTGACGCATTGTAATTCAGGTATAAGATTGAAAACTACTTAATTTAAGCTAAATATAATTCTGAATGTTGTTAAAGCATCCGAAATTTATTTTTAATGGAACAAATTGTTTATTAAAATCTGAACCAAAATACTATTATATACATTATTACAGTAAGCAGTATTTAAACTTTTTTGGATTAAATAGTAATCCTTTTCGTATTACAATATTTTAAACTTTTTTGGACTAAAATCTAATCCTTTTTGGATTATAATATTTTAAACTTTCTGTGGATTAACAATTATTCCTTTTTGGCTTAAGAAATTTTAAACTTTTTGCGGATTAAAAATATATCTTTTTTGGATTGAAAAATTTAAAACTATTCATTGGATTAAAAAATAATCTTTTTTTGGTCGTGTCCTATATGTAATCCAAAAAAGTTTAAAATTTAGTCCAAGATTTTTAACCGTGTTGTATATGTTGCATACAACTTGCATATGTTGCATACAACTTGAATTTGTTGCTTTCAATGCTACAAAGGGGACCAAAGAATAAAAATACCTTCATATTATCTTGATTACAATGAGAAATCACCTTTTCAAGTTGCATATAACATGCATATAACTTGCATGTAAATTGCATATAGCTTGCATATAAATTGCATATTGAAAGAATCTGTAGGATACTCTATATAATATAGGAATATAACGGTAAGACCCGTTGACACATTTATATTGAGAAAACAATTTATCTGCATAAAAATTCGCAGTCTACTAATAACACAATATAATTATTATTTCACAAACAATTAAACAATAAAAACATTAAAACACCTACTTAATATTTTAAATCACATAATAAAAACTTAAACTTTTAAACTTAGTTTTATGACAGATGTGTTTAACCTACAGAGATAAAATTTAGATAAAATTTGGTATGTATGTACCAGAGAACTGCAACGGGTAGCTTTTTTGAGACTCTGAGTAGATCCGAAAAAAATTAAATTCAGCTTACACGAACGAACGCGTAACAGAAATAAATAAAACAAAACTCACAAATATTGTTGTTATTTTCTTTTCTTCCTAGAGCAACAGAAAAATACCAACAACGAAATTCCTAAAAAAACACAATAAAAAAATTGCAAAAATCAAATCCAAACAAAATAGAGACGTTGGCAGAGAAAGAACAGTACTCAGGATACACTCAAAATACACTCTGGTCGAGCTTCCTTCATATACACAAACTCAACACACTCATTGAAAACAAATCAAAGTGGTTCGGATCGCGCCGCTCTCGGATATAAGTATGAACTCATACCAGGGATGGAATTGGACCTTTTTTGATTGTGCCAAATCAGAGAGAAAAATAGTGCTTTTTAGAAAAAAATAGTGCCGAATTTTAACTCATTTCGTAAAAAACCGTCAAAACTCAAATTTATTTTTAAGGAAAAAATACAGAAAAAAACACTAGAGAGCTCTATTGCATATTTCAAGATGATTTTATTTGCATTGATATAACGGTTTTGCGAACACCTTTAACTCGCCTTCTCTATGGAAGATAAATTTAAACAGCACAAAAAAGTATTGATACAAATTTCAAATTCAACAATGTTCATATTTTTCATTTGAGATCTTTTTTAAACTTAAATAAAAAATAATACTCGTATTCATTAAATGCTTATCATATACACATGTATATGCGATTTTAAATATTGATCTTTATGAGATTTTAAATAGAAAATATTCACTCTACGCAAGCAGATGAGTGTGGCAAGGACAGTACACCTTGGTCAATTCTGTATATATTTTTAAATAAAAAAACATCAAATTCATTTTTAATCTTACTTACTTTATAGCAAAACTATGAAATTGAGACCTTTTCCATACAAGATATTTTAGGATATTCAGATAACGCTCTAAATTCATTATTTATTATTTCAGTTTCAGAAATTTCTTTTTCTAGAAATAATTGTAGTAGTTATGACAAAATGCTATTCCTTTCACCAGAGACTACATGTTGTTGAGAAAAATATGGAATCTTGTTTGATACTTCATTATTGAAATCAATTCTTTTTCTGAAGTCTGTACAAAAAGGAATATAAAATTTTAGTGCAACTTTCTTGAACTCAACAATATCACATTGTGATATGTTTTTTGATTTGTTAAATATTTCGACTGTAGTTCCACAATAAACATCCTCCACAGGGATATGATTAATTAAATTCAACGAACTTAAAGAACATTGTAGGAATTCAACGAATTCAACCTTTATTAACTGTCATCACTTTATCTTACTGACTCTCTTTCTCTTTTTTTATATTACTTACACTTTTTAATTTGACGTTAGCAGATTGATAAAACCTTTGACGGCGTTTCACGCTGATTAAACTTAATCGTATATTTTTTTAATATATATTGTTTGTTGAATTAATAAATAATGAATTCAGTTAAATTGTTGAGTTTTTAATTTCGGAACTTGCCGCCCCAACAAACATTAATCAATATATTTTTGTGAATAAAATTTCGGCAAATTTATCATAATAAGTATTTACATCAAGAACAAAGTATGTGAATTCTGTCGTCCTCTGACTGCATTTCAATATTCACATCGTTTATAATTTTGAAAATATACACAGTAAAAATATGAGGATAAATTTTATACAATTTGGTATAAATATAAATTCATACCAAATATGTTATAAAATTTATACAATAAAATCGTATAAACCTAATTTATACAAAGTTGGCATAGATTTTATCCGAAAAGTGTATAAAATGTATTTACACCAGGTTGGTATACGTTTTTATAAGCAAAAGTTTAAAATCTTTTTAAACCACATTTGGTTACTTTTTATAGCAATTTTGTATAAAAATATGTGGCACGTATGTAAACATATATTAAATATGTTAATATGTGTTACATTTAAAGTCAGAAATCAGGAATAATTTTTAGATTTCAATTGATAGATTTCATGATTTATTGTTTTTTTATATTTTCAAAGACAATTTAACAGGAAAAATAATTGTACTCAGAAATTTGCATGTTTAATCATGTTGCCAGAGCTTCCAATTCAAGCGCAATATTTGTAGCTAGCATCGCTGAAGTTCGGTAGCTTCAAAAACTTGACTTGTATGTGAAAGCCGAGTGGCTCTGTGAGGTTCTCGTGTGCATAACTGGAGTATATTTATGATATTTATAAATACTAGTATCGCCTGGGGTCGAAATTCGACCAATTTATTGATTGCCTATTTATATTTATATGCGAGATGGTTCAAATAAGTTTGAGGCTATAACTCTTAATTGATTGGAGGTATGAAGCTATTTTCTTCAAACAAATTATTTTTTTATTTTATTATTTTTTTCAAAAACAGAAAAACAACATTTTAAAAAAATTTAATTTTGTCAAAGAAATCATAGGGAGTAGCCTTGATTTTTTGATAGCACGGACAGTTCATTAATTTAGTGTCAAGACAAAATAAATTCACCTAAAATCCGGTATAGACTTTGAAAGAAAATCAAAATGCAATTTTGAGTTTTCGTTTTTTAAAACAAAAATCATTTTTACCCCATATTTTAAGAATAACTAAAATTTTACGGTCTTTTTTTAAAAGGAATAATTCAAAACTGATAAGACTTAAGTACAAAAAAGGAATAAATAAAATCTATTCTCAGATGGCGGAGATATTGGCTTCAGAATTTAGAACATTCAATTTGCGACACTTGTTTACTCTCTCTTGGCATTTGGTTGAAAAACACGCTAAATAACTAACGACAATATTAAGAAAATTCATTAAAAATACTTTTGGTTAGAACTTTGCTGTAATTTATATCACATTTGAAAGAAAATTGAACAAACTTTTAGAAAAAATTAAAAAAAAAAATGGAAAAACCGTTTAAATTCAACCAAGATATTCACATGGAAAGTCAAATTTTTGAATTCAAAACACATTTTTCACAATTGACGAACGGATAAAACTATATTTTTTTAAGAAATTGTTACTTTTAAAAAAAAAATTCAGATTCGACCAACTCAAGAACTTTTCATGACTTAAAAAATTGTGGCATTTTAATTGTTTATATTAGTTTTATAATTCTTAAAAAACATACTTTTTAAGAATTATTTTTAGAGCTTGATGCCAAATAATTTATTGAAGCCAAACAGGTTGCAGAACAAACCGAGCAGACTAGACCATGGTTTCGTCGGACGCTACTCCGACTCATCAGTAGTCTCTGTGGTTTATGCAGTCCACTAACTTTGATAAGTTAATAAGCTTAACTGCAGTAAAACCAAAACGGAATTACCCAAAAAACTTTTCGCTTGTCAAGTAGTGTTTTTCTACTCTTTTGCTAGTTGCAAAATTTCAAAAATTGACTACATTTATTCTGCAAAGATTTTGTTGTTGCGCTTTTTTTTTTTTTTCCCCCTACAAAATTTCATATTCATCAAAGAGCAGATTTTTTTTAAAATTTAATTTCTCTCTTAAAAGGTTGGGAACCCCCTCTATCAGATATATCATTTATATATACATGCTGCACATCTGGGCAACATAACCTTTCGAATGATATAAGTTTCATTTATTTTGAGTTTTAATAAATACCAAAAAAAGCGTACGACAAAATTTAATGTTCACGTATTAATATATAAGATATGGTATAAAAATTATACTATTTTGGAGTAAAATAGCTGTTTGAATGCAAATGCAAGTGTTATACTATAGAGTGGGATAAAACTTATAATAAATTTAACTAAAAAAATTTAAATTTAACTAATAAAGTTTACTCTCAAACTTTATACTGTGTAGGATAAAAAAAAAATTTTATGAACGGGTCTCTGAGATTTTCACTTCTGGAAAAATATTTTCGTTACCATAGTGTTCTTCAAAATCTGTTAGTCAAAAATGAATAGTCAAGCGCAGTCCACTGCTCCAAAATTCTATCGACTACATCTTAAATGATACAAAAAACTAATATTTCAATCCATATTTTATAAATGGATTATAAAACCTGTCGGGAGAGCCATCGCGGTGGAGCTAATCGCAAAATTTGGTGCAGCTGGAAGCCTAAATCTTGTGGTGATCGTGGCATGCAGGTTAAGTGTGTGGCTTAGCATGCTCGGAGCCCGAGTTCGATTAAAAATTTTTTCATTAAAAAAAATTTTTCTGATCGGTCACCATCTCTCTGCAGACAATGGCAAACCTCAGAGAGTAAATAATGCCATGTAAAGCTTCTAGAGAACATTAACTTTAGCCGTTAGGAGTAGGCATAAACATGTAGGTCCAATTCTCGGTCAATTGTGTGCAAAAATGTAATAACACACACAACACAATTGATCATAAGAAGCTTGGTCAAAGTCCTTTCAAGGGCTGAAATGGCCAATTTGTTTTTTTTTTTTTTTTGGAAGCCAAAATCTGCTTGAAACTCGCTGAAGTCTTCTTTTCTGCTAACGCTATGACAGAAATGTTCATTGATATTTATTATAAGTCTCTCGACGGCTTTCGGAATTGTTGGAGCTGCTACTTCAGACGAAAGACTTAAATTGTGGCAAATATCACCGTGGATAAAAATTTTGGGGCAATTTCAATTTTCTTTTTTCAAACTTTTTTCAATTTTGGGATTTTCAAATTGTGCCGAAATGAAAAAGAGTAGGTATAATATAGCGGTTCTGGATAAACGGAGCCGGAGCCGCGTGATTCATAGAAGCGTGCGTCAAAGTTGACGTCAGTTTTTTTGCGGGTTTTTGATAAGCAGGCGTCCGCCAAGGTTGACGGCAGTCCCCCGCCCCGTCCCCCGTCCCCTGTCCACCGTCCCCCGTCCAGCGTTTGCGGTTGTTAGATAAGCATAATGTAATGTATAAAACTTTTTCCAAGGTTTTTTGATAAGCAGTTGCAAAATGCAATATTTAAAACTTTTTCGATAAGTAGTTGCATAAAAAGTTTCTGTTTTATCAATGCTTGAGAAAATAAAAAAATAAAAAAAGAAAAAAAAGTTGTGAAATATTTTTAAATAAATTTTATTAAATTAAATAAATTTTATTAAACATTTAGAATACATATATATGTGTAGTATATTATCACTAATAGGTTTGATGTCTCTTAGCATTGATGACTATAGAAAATGTTTATTTGATAAGAAAATTTATTATGATAAAATGTTAACTTTTAGATCTAAGATTCACAAAATATATACACTAGAAATTGAAAAAATTGTATTAAGTTACTTTGATGATAAACGTTATATTTTTGAAAATGGTGTTAATACCCTTGCATGGGGACATTATAGATTATTAAGTGAAAAAAATGTAACTAAAGGCTGAAAAAGAAATTCCAAAACAAATAAAGAAACAAAACAATTTTATGTTTTTTTAAAATAATTTTTTATTTATTAAATGTAACTAAAGGCTGAAAAAGAAATACCAAAAACAAATAAAAAACGCAACAATTTTATGTTTTTTTAAAATAATTTTTTATTTATTAAAATGTTATATCTTCAGAGTAAATTCGCAATCTTCTGAAAGATAGTTCACAAAAAAATATATAAGAATCAATAACATTACATTCATTGTCTATTGTTACTATTTCTACTTTGACAACTAAATTTTTTTTATGTTTATTTATTTGTATTATCTCTGACTCCGTTATTGTTTGTCGAGGATTGTTACCAGGATCGTCTAATGTCTGCACGTTCTCCTCAAACAAATCTTGAATTTTAGTTTGCAGGACCGGTGCGAACAGTTCTTCGAATCTTTGATGTCCCCAAATATATTGGAAGTGTACGTGATTTCCTAATGTGTTGGTTGTTGTTGACAGGAAAAATGTCGGCTACGGGCTAACTATCACATAGTTGTCTGGATCGCTTGCGAATACCTCTTGGATGTCCATTTCGATGTTATTCATTTTAATTTATTAATTAAATTATGCTCTTCTAAGCAATTAGAAATCTTTATATAGCAAAAAAAATGCAACCGCTTATCAGAAAGCCTAAGGAAGCTGTTTTATTATTGTTTGCAACTGTTTATCGAACAAATTGTATACATTGCATTACAGAACTACTTATCAAAAAACCTAAGGAAACAACTTTTTATTCTTTTTTTATCGTGCAATAAAATTTATTGTAAAAAATATTTATTATAAAATATTTAGTTTTTCTTTTTTATTTTCTCAAGCATTGATAAAACAGAAACTTTTTATGCATTGCTTCAATTTTTATAGTTTATGCAACCGCTTATCAGAAAGCCTAAGGAAGCTATTTTATTATTGTTTGCAATTGTTTATCGAAAAAATTGTATACATTGCATTATAGAACTACTTATCAAAAAACCTAAGGAGGCAACTTTTTATTCTTTTTTTATCGTGCAATAAAATTTATTGTAAAAAATATTTATTATAAAATATTTAGTTTTTATTTTTTATTTTCTCAAGCATTGATAAAACAGAAACTTTTTATGCATTGCTTCAATTTTTATAGTTTATGCAACTGCTTATCAAACAGCCTTAGGAAGCTGTTTTATTATTGTTTTGAATGAATTTATTATTATTTTCTCAAGCATTGATAAACAGAAAAACTTTTTATATTTTGTGCAACTGTTTATCAAAAAAAAAAAAAAAAAAAAAAAATACAATTTGTTATTTTACATACTATGTAATATTATATTTTTGAAATAAAAATTTTAAACACAATTGACAACAAATAACTGTATTGTATTTTTGTTTTTGTTTATAGTTGTAATATATTGGTGGTTTTAAGTAATTGATGACCTCTTTCGGTGGTTGCAAGTTTCCAAAACTATCAAAATATTCCTTATAGTTTTTATTTTTATAGTAAGCTACCCAATGAGTACCGGGACCGTTAACATCATCCAAGTTAAGTATACCACATTCTTGAGCATGAGGTTTTTTCGGTAAAGAATCTCTCATAAAAATCCCTCTAAAATGTTCAAGACATTTACAATAATTTATTAAATCGACATCGGTTAATGGTCTTTTGGGTAGCTTTTTCAAAAATTTTTTGTATGAGGACGTAAAAACAAACCATAACCTTGTTAATATGGTTTGAGATATAGACCTTTACCCATAGCTATCGACTCTATATATCTATTGTGGCGAGTAGCTTCAGATAATTGTTCCTTCCCATTTTTTATATCATTTAAGACTTTTGCAACGGCTGATCCTCCAGAAGCTATACCACCAAGAGCACCTAGTGCTGTTAAAATGGGTATTAATGGTAAGACTCCACCAATTTTTGGAACTGGGATTACTCGCGGTATGTTGACTTGAGATTTTTTGCGTTTAAAACTTGATTGTACAGCTTTATGGGCTATTCTATATGCATCATTGAATGAATTTGGTTTCTTCTTTATTAACATTTTAACACCCTTTTTAACTGCTAACGAAAAGAGCTTATTTCCATTCACTCTAGGTTTTTTGTACTTTTTGCGCTTAGATTGCCTTCTTTTCGATTTACTTTTTTCCTTATTTCTCTTAATACCCATTCCAAATTTCACTTTTGCTTTCATTGCATTTGTAACGAGCCAAGCGTTGGCACGTTCTTTCAAATCACTATCTTTGGATGTAACTCTTTACCAAGCTTTTTCAGATAAAATTTTATCAGCCTGATGTCGTGTGTTTATATCTTTTGATTGTGAATATGCAATATCGTGTTCTCTACAAGCAGCATCTAATGGATTAATGCCTTTATCACCTCTTTCCAAACGTTTTTGAAGTTTTGTTCCTGGTCCACAAAATTGATATCCTGGTAAATGAAGTTCAACTGGTAATGAAT
Organism: Tetanocera ferruginea; assembly: GCA_958299015.1. NCBI lineage: Eukaryota > Metazoa > Arthropoda > Insecta > Diptera > Sciomyzidae > Tetanocera > Tetanocera ferruginea. The sequence continues at coordinate 64,506,266 of OY282642.1, forward strand.
TTATTAAGTTGCTTATGAAGCCATATCCTCTTTTCAACTGTTTCTGATGAGCACTATCTTTGTATATTATACCCATTTTTCAAAATAAAATTAACATTTTGGTTGTGAGTATAAAAGGAGAATGACGATTTTAGTATATATATGATTGATTTATATTCCAATTAATATAGTATTCAAAATGAGATTAATTAAACAACGCATTCAGCTTAATGTTAAAAATGCTGACTTTTTAAGTAATGATAAAAAAAACAAAATTGTTCACAGTCCTCTTTTACCAAATTCAATACGTGCTTTATTGGTTGGACCATCAAATTGTGGTAAAACTAACGTTATGATTAGTCTTATTGTAAATCCGAATGGTTTAAAGTTTAAAAACATATACATATATTCAAAATCTTTATATCAACCAAAATATGAATATTTGAAGAAACTGATTGCGCCGATAAAAGGAATAAATCTCTACACTTTTTCAGAAAACGAAGATGTTATAACTCTAGATAAAGCTAAATCAAATTCAATTTTTATATTTGATGATGTTATTTGTGGTAAACAAAGCACTATACGAGAATATTTTTGTATGAGTCGTCATAAACAAATTGATTGTTTTTATTTGTGTCAAACCCATACAAAAATTCCTAAGCATTTAATACGCGATAATGCAAACATGATTTTTATATTCAAACAAGATGAAATGAATTTAAAACATATTTTTAATGATCATATTATTGGAGACATGGATTTTAAAATGTTTATAAAGATTTGTAATGAATGTTGGAAAGATAAGTATGGTTTTGTTGTGATAAGTAAAGATGATACTATAAACAAGGGTCGGTATCGAAAAGGTTTTGACAATTTCATACATCTATAAAAATCACATCGCCATCTGTTACACCTCAGATCAGTATCAGATATACATCAGATAAGTATCAGATTTTAAACACCTCACAGAAACAATAATCATGATAAATACAAACCTTAATGTGTTAACAAACCTTGCTAACACTCGGAAAATCTTAAAGGAAAAACTAAAGGAAATAAAATTAGGTGAAATAGATCGAGTTAATTTGCTTGAAAATACATTTCAACCCATTTCAAAGCCATTGAATGAAATTATTGGAAAGCTTAATAAAGATGAACGCAATGAATATAACAAAGAAACAAAATACGCCAACGATCTTGTTAAAACTAAAAAAGAAAATATTGATGAATACAACAAAGAAAAAACATACGTCAACGAACTTGTTAAAAACAAAACAGAAAATAATGATGAAATGTTTTGGGATGCTATTGATGATGACCTATCACAAAAATCCACTCAAAATATGCACTTAAATGTTGATCCACAATATCTATCAACACTTGACACATCAATGAATGATAAAACAATTTTGAAAAAGCGTAGTTCATTGAACAAAAATAAACTAAAACATATCAAACCATACCAGCATACAATTAAACACCAAACATCCAGACATTCAAACAGTAGAATTTGATAAAAACTTCAAAAATGATAATGAATATGCTGATGTAGAAAACAAGTACTATGATAATAATAATGTTAAGTTAGAATCTGACTTTGATAATGATGTTGAATACAAAACCGAAATAAATGATAATACAGAATCTGAATCTGACTTTGAAAATGAAACAAGACAAAGGGTTAAAAAACAAATTATTACAAAACGAAAAAGAAGGGGTTGCAACAAAATTTTAAGCAGCGATTAAGAGATCTTCGCAATAAGAACAAACGTTCGTTGCAACAAGATAAATATGCTACTAAAATCTCAAGTAATAAAGTCAACATTCATGATATTGATAATGAAGTACCTGTTAGGTATGAAAAAACCAAAAATATTGATAGCACGAATAAAAATGAAAGAATGGATAAGAAATTAGAGATAAAAAAACATTTAAAATTTAAAAAACAATTAAAAAATAAAATAAAAAAAATTTATCGTCCTGTTATATCAAACGAAATTCTCAACTCTCAAAATAATAACAATAATAGTAATCATGAGGAAATTCACAATTTGGTAGAAAATGAAGTGCAAAAAGAAAACAGAGTAAAAGAAGATATTGAAAATTATCGAGAACTATGGACAAAATATAAACATTTTAAACGTAAGGCTAAGGATCAATTAAACACAGATTACAAACACCTTAAACATTCACATAATACTCGAAAACAAAAAAATTCTCTACAACAAAACATACAAATACTTAAGGATAGTAAAAAATTGGATAAAGTATATGGATTTAATATAGATTCAATAGGGAGATGGAGATATGGGAAAGAGCTTTTAAAAATCCCCAATGAAAGTAAAATTTTTCTTGGAAAATATAAATGGCTGATGACACCTGGTCTATTTGAATTAGTTTTTCACACAAATCCCTTTCATTTCACTAAACGGGATTTGCAAAATTATAAAGATATTCTTTTATCTACAAATGCTCACAAGCGTTATTATAACTCAACTGATCAAATGAAAGGAACCAAATCTTATAAATATCTACGTATAATAAGAAAGATATTCAATTTAAAAAACGCATTGATACGTGGACAAGGTCATAAAGTTGTGAAATCTATTAATAATAAATCGATTTATGTGTATTGGGATGACCCCAATGAATTAGTTGAAAGATTACGATTACTTATATCATCATCAACTGCTGGACATAATAACGAAATAATATCCATCATTGAAGAGTTGAAAGAAGCTAATATAATTATATAGCTAAAAAATGTATTCAAATATTGATAAATTTGGTCATTCTTCATCGAGAGATAACAATAGTAAAGCAAATATCAAAGCCAATATCAAAGCAATTTTACAAAATACAATCGGTTGGAGTTTAGATGGAAATAAAAACCTAAATTTACAGATGAAAAGAGTTATCAACTTAGGTTTACCAAATGATGATAATGATGCCATTTCACGTATATTTTTCTTTGAGAATCTAAATAAGATAACAAACATCTATGAAAAGAAAATTACAGATATAAATACTACCATCTAGAATCTTAACAGTACAACAAATAGATTAGAAAATAAAATAAGAGATTTAAACGTTGCACTGAAGGATGACATAAGAAATGATGTAGATTTAATTGAGACAGCAATTGATAATAGAATAAAATCTGTATATAAGGAAAACTTTGAAGAACTTAATGATTATTTAAAGACTATTGAAGTTTTCTTGTTTAAATATGTAGTCGGAAAAAATCAGCCTGATGCAGATGAGGTTAAAAAATTAAAAATAAAATATCCAAAAATAAAAGGTTTACAATAACGAGATACATAACATATATATGATAATGAATAATAAACGAGATATAGTTGAAGAACTACATTAAGGTACTATTACAGTGTGTAAAAAATTAAAAATAATTTTTTTTTTTTTTTAGAATCTGGTTTCTTAAGGTCTTAAGAATGCGTATACGAAATTTAGAAAAAAAATATCAAATAAAAAAAAAATATTACATACACTCTAAAAACTGATCGTTATATCACTACAATCACTACAATAATTGATTTTTAAAAAATAACACATAGCATAGCGGGATCCTTCAAATCAGCCACAAATGAAGCGTGTTTTCCTGAAAAGTTGCATTTTCTCTCTTTTTCACGCTACTTTCGCGTTTTTTCGCTCACAAATTCATTAAACGCTTCTTCAGCGATATTTTACGCTATTACAGTGGGCCATTGCTGAGGGAAACAAGAGCATTTTTTAAACAGATACATTATTTTCTTCAGTTTGATTTCAGCATCACATGCGGTACCTTGTTAACCAGAACGTGAATTTAAAATATATTCAGTTTTTATAATAAAAATGTTTACAGTTATACAATTTAATACTTAATTGAAGTGCGGAACGCTTTTTTAAATTAATGTTTAGTTTCAGACTTTAAATTTCATTCTACTATTTTGTGATTTGAAAAATAAAAACATTTCAGAATACGCTCCGAATTGTTTTAAAACATACAAATTCCTTTTCATGCGGAAATTACAAATTGACAAAACGGCAGCCATTGTTCCAGCCTTAGTGAATTCCGTGAAAGATTTGGCTATTCAATTAAATCTATCATCAAAAGTTGTGCTACTAAAATATTCTTATATTTTAGATAATATACTGGTGTTTTTTGTAATATTTCATTAATATTCTTTTAACAATTCTTTAATAAACAATAGTTTTAAGTTTGTTTACTTGAATTTATTTATTAATAAAAATTAAATATCAAATCATGTACCCTCAACGTTATTGTGTTTTATTTTCTTTTTTTAATTGTTATTTGCAATGTTCAAATATATGGTTTTATTGCGTTATGGATTGTAAGTATCACACTGAAAACCGCGTAAAAATCGCGAGAGTCAGCGATTTAACGCTTTTGTTTCGAATATTTTTCTACAATAATAATGAATAATTCACGCATAAAAAGCGAAATAAAGCGCTATATTAGCTGCATTAACAATAAAAAGAGCAAAAGAGAGAAAACCGTGAGCGATAAAACGCATTTCTAGCGTTTTTTTTTCATATATTTAAGAGCGGGAGAGATATTCCATTATGAGAGAGAAACTATTACAGAAGAGAGATATCACGCATTTATAGCTTGAAATATTTGAATTTTCGTGTTGTGGGATTTAACTACAATAATTGCTGTTAAAGTGTTGCCAGCAATAATTGTAGTGAAATCTCGCCATTTTTTCTTAGAGTGTACATTATATTCGTATGTCTTAAATCAATTGCAATTAATATTTTAATCAATTAATTAATTAATTAACGAGAACGGTATCCTTTAAAATAACACGAGCTTAACAAATGACGCATAAAGACTTCAAAATCCGAACACTCACTGCCGCTTCTGATTAAAAAACAAACAAACGCAGCAGCGACCACAAGCAGCAGCTACTGATTGCTGTATATAGCGCAGACATACCGCAAACAAAAAGCAGCAGCAACTGCAAACAGCAGCAGTCAAATGCTGAAAATAGCATAGCAGCACCGCATGCAAACATTTCTTACTATTGCTGCTGCCAATGCTTGATAATAATATAAAGAGACAGCAGCAGCGACGAGACGGCTGCAAAGTTATTTTGTTCGATGCTGCTGTTGCTTCGTGAATGTAACAGAAATAAAGCAGCAAAGGAGAAACGGCTGTAAAATGCGATCGCTGGCTGCCGCTGTGACTGTTTGTTTTTTCATAGTCTGAAGCAAATGAAAAATAGAGACTACGAAAATTTTGCTGCATTTTTAATCCCTGTATACAAGCCATTTTTCGACGAGAGTATAGTGAAAAAAGAATATCACAGCTATACATCATATTTACAATAATTTAAAAATGATGATGAAATACGTATACCAATACAAAACCAGGACTTGTATGTATTACCAAGTGAGAGTCTCTTATATATTGAGGGATTTGTATCCAACAGCGATAATTCTATTTCAAAAACTGTTAAACTCTTAAACAACTGTAAAGCATATTTATTTGATGAAATTCGATATGAGATGAATGGGGTAGAAATTGATCGTACAAGACAATTGGGAATTGCGTCAGATATGAAAAATTATGTATCACTTAATGCATTTGAAAGTATAAATCTTCAAAACGCTGGATGGTGTCCATTTGAAAAAGATAATACTCTACTTAAAACGGGACATTTTAATTTTTGTGTTCCGTTAAAGAATTTACTTGGATTTGCAGAAGATTTTGACAAATTAATTGTGAATTGTAAACATGAATTGATTTTGATATGATCTAAAGATGATAAGAACATTATGAGTTCAACTACTAAAACAGACAATCTTATATTAAAGCTCTTGAATATCACATGGAAAGTACCACACATTCATCTTTCAGATGATTACCGATTAAAAATGTTAAAAACAATAAATAGTAAACTACCACTTAATATATCGTTTAGAAGTTGGATTGTTTATTATAATCCTTCTCTTGTTGAAAGTACAAATATTTTATGGAATGTGAAACTGGCAGGTGAAAATGAAAGACCTCGATATATACTTTTAGGATTTAAAAACAACAATAAGTTCATACATTGTAACTTATCAGATGTAAAAGTTCATCTTAACTCTGATGTATATCCCTATGACGGCCTCAACATTAGATTTGATCATAATCGTTACGCTTTACTCTATGATATGTATCAAAAATTTCAACAAGGATACTATGGACGTTCTCCACAACCACTTTTATCGCCAGAAAATTTTGCTAGCATTGCACCAATAATTGTTCTAGATGTCTCTCATCAAAATGAGAGTGTAAAAGGAGGACCAATAGATATTAGAATTGAATTAAAATTTCGAACAAACGTCCCTCCAAGTACATCAGCTTATTGTATGCTCATTCACGATAAAGTCTTTGAATATATATCACTCACAAATGTTATTAAAAAAATAATTTAATAAAAATATACACATGCATACAAACATTCTATATAAATAAGAGTTCTGACAACTACTGCTATTTATTTAACACAATGTTTGCAACTGTTGATGTTCAAGGTTTTAAAATCTATGATAATCGTTTTGTTTTTAAGGAGATAGCAGTTGTATTAAGTAAAGATGAATTCCATTGTTTCCACATAAAAGCTCCATTCGAATTCAAGGATTTATGTGAAGATGATCAACGTCAATCCAATTGGTTAAAATTAAATCATCATAATCTGTCATGGGACTATGGAAGCGATTCATTTAAAAACATTCAGAGATATTTAAAACCTCTACTGAAGAATAAAAAAGTGTATGTAAAGGGGACGGAGAAACAAAAGTGGTTTGAAGAATTTTTGAAACAGCGTGTTTTCAATATCGAAGATATTCCACAATGTGATGAAATCAACTTATCAATGTTGTATAATATGTATCCAAGAACATGTCAATGTCAATACCACTTCAACAACAACAACAAAACGAGGAAACAACGTCAAATACGATGTGCTTTAAAATCAGCATTACTTTTAAATGAATATATGTTATATAATAATCAATATGATAAATAAATAAATAATAAAAACTTACTATATAAAGCCAACCTGATAAGATATTCTCATCATTTCATACTGAAATTTAACAGCGTATATATCTCTAAGAATAAAACTTAAAATGTAATTTATTATATTTTTAACATTAATATTCTTTTTAAGAAATGTGTACAGTGCACCATTTTGGAAATTGGAAAACACTTCCATACCTATTATAAATTAAAACTCTAAAAGTATTGAATTTAATTTAACTCTACCTGATAATAATGTCTTGAAAATTAATATATCATTGTTGTTGTTGAAAGAAACTGAACCAATATATTTTAATGAACTATCAAGTACTGAGATAGAAAGAGAATTGTCTACAACAACAACGACAACTGTAGAATTTGAGAGTACAACTCAAGGAATACCTTCAAGACTTTTTACTGTGGATGAAGCCATAGAAGCCTTCCGTAAGAATTTAATAACTAAAGAAAATGAAATTGGGGGAATTATTGATTCTAAGGAAGTGTTATATCGATATTTTAAGCTTGAATATGACAAAGTAGATATTCCAATTCGTTGTACTTATGATAGTAGATTTGAAGAGAGAAGATTGAGCATTAAATGCTTTGAATATCATGAAATTGAATCAGAAATGATTCTGAGTAATGGTGAAATTCAGAGAATTCGAGTTCAAGATCCAAATTATGAACCTTTGAAAGTGAAAATTATTGATGTAAAAGACTATATCCAGACATTAAACATGGTTATTACTTTAACAACTACAATCGAGGAAATATTCAAAACAAAGAAAATGAGCTTAAAAAACATTTCAATATTTATATTTATTGTTTTCGTAATATTACAAATACATCATATTATATGCTATCAAACTGGAAATTATTTACATGAACGACGTGAAAATACTACTACTTTTTACAATATTGAATATGGAAAACAAGTTAGTTTTGTCATACAGATCCCGAATACTTCTCTTCAGATAAAAGTAAACATAACCCTTCAATTGGTAAATGCTAAATATGATAATATTAATACGATCACTCCATCACCGACCACAACATTGAGATATCCATACAGAGTACCTACTTATGATGATGATTCAGACTATCAAAAGAATGTAGATCGTTATCATAGAAATAGTCCAACTCCAGAAAGGAAATTTTCTGTTGAAGATGCAATTGAGGCTTTCAGGAGAAATCTTATAGAGAAAGAAATGCAAATTGGTGGAATTTATGAGAGTTCAGGAGTTTTTCATCGTCACTTTAATTTGAAATATGAAACATTTGAAATACGTATTAAATGTTCCTACTATAGCAAATATGAATTACGCACACTTAATATATATTGCTTTGAATATAATGATGAAATAAATCAAAATGATAATGAAACTAGACAAGAATTATATCAACGTTCAAATTATGCTATAAAACCAGAAATCATTGATGTTAATGCTTATTACCAAACGTTTCATATGAATATACAGTAGTTTTGAAATAAAAATATGACTATTATAAAGGATATCTATAGTTTTTTGAAAAAATTTTCGCACATCATACCGGAGGATGAAAAGGATACACTTATTAACATTCAAACGAAAATGGAATACAAAAACAGTTTGAGAAAAATAAATTCTCGATTTGGTGAACATTTTGAAAACTGTCCGTGGTCAGATAATAATTGTACAGTCGGAACAGACACTTGTGGTTGTTCATCATTTGACCGCATGGAAAATGAGGCGAATAAAATTATTCAACTTTACACAAATATATATAATTTAAATCGTTGTAAAAATTGTAGTTTCAATAAAAATATTTAGATAATACTCTAGTTAATAAAACGAAAAACAAAATTTTTCAGTATAAAACATTGTAACTTTATTAAATATCTATTAATAAAATATTTTTCATTACACAATTTTTATACATTTTTATTTTTTCATTACACACTTCTATATAGTATACACATTTTGGAATAAATGAGACTTCTCTTCTTAATGCTAAATTTCCAGTTTCTTCCAATTCTTGAACTGGTACCACACATTTGAATAAATGTAAGTTATGGTCAGTCACCCGCTTCACTAAAACTAGTTTTATTACTAGCGAGTGGCTCTGATCAATGCTCAACTCTTCCTTAATATAGTACTCCATCACTTTTTTCAATATCTGCATTATTGAATACACGTCTCGATCATTACTCCATACGTCCCTCCAAAATTGGTACTCGTTTGTGTTCACAGTTTCAAAAGCCGACTTTGGTATTACCAAACAATCATCAATTTGTGGCTCAGTCATTGAATCCACTAAATCGCGAAGAACACTACTGGCCATTGCTACTTCGTCGTGTATGAAAGAAATTTCTAATTTTTCATAATGTCGACAACCGTTTTATAACTCAATTTTATCGTTGTAAAATTGTTTTTTTTTTTTTTTCATAAACAAAGAAATATGTAGATAAAAACAAAACTAACCGCAAACTGAAAGATTATTTACTTATAAATAGTTTCAACACTTTGAAAAATTTATTAGTTTCAATTAAAAATTCAACTAACGTTAAACAAAAAATGAATAAGGATATATTTTGGGGTGCTGACAAGGACATCGATTTTTTGAGTGATCTTCAGACATATTATGAAAACTTGGATAAAGTGTTGGAGGAAACTCATAATGATGATGTTAACAAGAATGAAGAAGACCAACAACCACAACAAACCATGACGAGAGTGAATTTTTGAAATGTCATGAAGACTTCAACGAAGTGTTTGAGAAAACTCATGATGACAGCAAGGAACCAACATTAAAAAAACGAAGAAAATCAGCGAATCCTAATAAAAACCTTAAAATACAACAACACCAACATCGAGACGTTCAACATGCTAGTTGCAATAATTATATTAAACATGAAGATATAAATGTTATGAATTTATTTAAAAGTACCAAATTTATGATAACTGCACAAAGTTATAAGGAAAAACCAACTTTTGAAATAAATTTTAAAAATAATGCAGAAGTGTCTAAATTGAAAAGCATAACACAGTGCAACACCAAAAAAAATAACCATATACGGACACCACTACGTGATAAAAGACTAAAAAAAAAGACCCGTGTCTCCCAATTTTCCCCAAAGTCATGCACTTTTTGTTTTATGGGCCACGCCTACCTCCCATACAACACAAATAATGAAAACTCTATAAAGAGGCTAATATCAAAGTTTCAAAACTGAAACTCGGTATTTGTGTGTTCTATGTCAAAACTTAAGTGTGTTAGAAAAATGGGCGTTATCCACCCACTTACACGCCCACCTCCGATACAACCCCAAAATTTAAAACTCTATAAAGAGACTAATATTAAAGTAACAAAACTGAAACTCGGTATTTGTGTGTTCTATGTCAAAACTTAGGTGTGTTAGAAAAATGGGTGTTATCCACCCACTAACACTCCCACCTCCCATACAACCCCAAAATTGAAAACTCTATAAAGAGACTAATATTAAAGTTACAAAACTGAAACTCGGTATTTGTGTGTTCTATGTCAAAACTTAGGTGTGTTAGAAAAATGGGCGTCATCCACCCACTAACACGCCCACCTCCTATACAACCCCAAAATTTAATATTTTATAAAAAGGCTTATATTTATGCTTCAGAAAAACAATTTGATATGTTTGTATTTTAGACACATAAAACTAACAAAATTTTCTAAAATCTCATACAAAAAGCTCTCTAATTTAAGATTATTTAACCCGTAAGAATCAGTCGTGGGGGTATTTTAACTTCGGCCAAGTCGAAGATATACCTTACTAGTTTATAGTTTTTTTAATATAATCCTGTTAAAGTAGTTATGTTTAACTAAACTGTCTCAAGTTATAAGCCTGAAAAAGTTCGTTCAATCTGCATCAAAAATTTGAAAATATTTGCAATTGCATTAGTGATAATAATGTTTTCATGTATTTTTTTTAGATTATTTTCACAAAACTTCAAATAACTCCATTATTTCTTATACAATCTTCGTTATCAATATACCATTGGAAAAGTTTGGACGGCTGTCATTTATTTTTGGACAGAATTGCTTAAACCGAATAACAAAAAGGACTAATTTAAAAAAAAAATTATATTGGAGAAAAGACCTGCCGGAAAAATACTGTAAACCATCAATAGGCATGTGCGGCTCTTTGTTTAATAATGTGTGGCTCTTATTTTATTTCCCCATTTGTGTGCAATTTACCTGAAGGTAAAATTTTCAAAATCCAAAATACTGTATATTTATACTCTATAATTATATTTATAAATCCTTATATACATTACATTTTGAGCACTACACCACCGCCCGCACATTGCTTTAATGAAAAATTAATATATTCTGAATATTAACAGCATCCAGAAAAATCATCAAGCAATACTATTTTCTCAGAAAAAAAAGTCAAAATAATGTAGCTTATATATTTTACACAACCCTCCTCTTAATTTTTCCAAACTTCAGTGCAACTAAAACATGCTTTTTTTTAATTTTCGCTTGTGTCAAAAATTCTCTTTCCTCTTGTCAAAATTTATACTATACCCTGAGTATCAATCCGAGTCAAAAGTTTCCGATTGGCACACAGCCTAAGCAAAACAATCTGACAGTAAACAAAATTGACAACTAATGAAACGAGTACAAGTCAGATATGAGCAAAAAGTAGCGAGTAGCAGTTTTTCGAATATCGAATCAGGGTCGCAAACTGCTAAATGCTCATTAGAAGTAGCATTTAAGTGAATTAACTTGACAGAATTTTCTATGGGTAAATGCGCATTTAGAGAAGCATTAATGAAATAAATGCGAATTAAGCTTTAAATGCGCATTTAGCTTGCAGTGTGAACATAGTATTACACACAGTGTAATTCAACATTGGTGTAATGATGAAGTGTTGAATGATGAAACTGTTGACTTGATGCACGTAGCTCCCTCTAAAATGGCTATTGAAAGCGATATTGAATGGTTTTTTAAAGATAAATTCCTAAAGCAACTAATGGGAATTATCTATAAATATAAAAAAGTAGGCACTGTAAAATATATGATATAAAATAAAAAAATCAATGTTTGGATTTGTTTGTTTTATTGATAATCAATTTCATATACATATATAAGTGTACAAATATTTTACATTTATGGTACTATTACAGTGTGTAAAAAATGAAAATTTTTTTTTTTTTTTAGAATCTGGTTCCTTAAGGTCTTAAGAATACGTGTACGAAATTTTAGAAAAAAATATTAAATAAAAAAAAGATATAACATACATTATATTCGTATGAGCGCATTTTTTCATATATTATCGTTCATAGAAGAAAATCTAATCGCGTTTTTCTCGAAACAAGTTTTTTCGAATTGGTTTCCAAGATATCTCGAGTTCTGCTTGATCAATTTCGATGAAACTTGATTTATTGTGATCTTCATAGACTCTGTTAAGCACTCTATCTATAAAAAGCAGAGAAACTTTTATATATTGTTTTTTACGGCTAAGAATTTCTGCCAAAAAGAGGGGTTTTTTGTAAATTTTTTTTTCAACGCATACCATTTTTTTTGTTTGCCTTATTTTTTTATTTGCGTAGGTAGAGTGCTCAACTACAACCTTTTACTGAAGAATTTTGATTTTTTACTTTCCGACGCCTTGGAAATGCTGGAGACGAGAAACCAACTTACAACCTTTTTTTAAACACGCCAACTTCAACGACCTCTAGAAATAAACAACAAATACAAAAACAAAAAAAAACATTTTTTTATATCTTCAACTTTAACTGTACATAATGTAAATAAATTTGAATTGAATAATTTTATAATACTATGTAAAAACAATTAATAAAAAAGGTGTTGTTTTTAATAGCTTCACACTGTAATAGTACCTTAAAATAAAAACAACTGTTTGCTTTATTTATGATTTTTTTATTTAAAGGGTAAAAGGCTGACAAATAAGTACTTTTTTTTATTTTATTTATTCTTAAAAGAAAATTTGAATTCAAAATACATTGGGTTTTTCGAATTTACAAGCATTCTCTCAATAGAGAAATCTCCAGAGTTTAAGCTCTCAGGGTTTCATCACTCATTTCATTGTAAAAAACAGGTAGAAACATAACATTTTTCTCCAATTCCAACATGATCTTCCATCCAAATTTAGTATTTGTCCTCTTCGCTTTCAATATAATTAATTTAGTGTTGAGTGGAATATTACTCAACAGAATGATGCTCTTCCTTTTGTTTGTAAGCTCATTCAAAGCTTTCAATGTATTTTTCCTGCTCTCCATTTTGAAAGTTAAATTTATTATTACTAATTATTAGAACCAACGATCAACAACGACCAACAACTATGAAAGAAACTGTAAAACGCTTGAACTTTTATACAGAATTTTTATATTACGACTCTGAGAAAACATTTATATCTGGACCTTATCATGGGTTTGTTTTTTAATAAAGAATAATTAAAAAAACAAAACAGATTAGTTTAAACAGATTAGTTTAATCACTGGAATTAGAACATTTCTTAATCAAATATGAAAAATTAATAGACCCCGATCATGTTAAATTTTTTAAGGAAATGATAACTGAAATGAGATCATCTCTTCGTTTTTCATATTCAATACATGGTTTACATAGGGAAGACTGTTGTTTTGCTGAAAATTCAGATAAGGAAACGTTTGATATTTGTAATTGTATAATTTTGTGGTCACGATATCAAACTACAAGAAAATTCTACAATTTATATGCAGTTATATTCAAAGAACCACGATGGACTTCCTATTAGTGATAATATACTACACATATATATGTATGTGTAGTATATTATACGGCGTTGGACGGGGAACGGGGGACGGGGCGGGGGACTGCCGTCAACCTTGGCGGACGCCTGCTTATCAAAAACCCGCAAAAAAACTGGGACAGGGGACGGGGGACGGGGCGGGGGAATGCCGGCAACCTTGGCGGACGCCTGCTTATCAAAAATCCGCAAAAAAACTGACGTCAACTTTGACGCACGCTTCTATGAATCACGCGGCTCCGGCTCCGTTCATCCAGAACCGCTATATTATACCTACTAAAAAGCACGTGCTTAAAGTGCCGTCTTGTCTCGAAAGTGCCGAAAAAGCACAATTGTGCGTAAAATGCCATCCCTGACTCATACCCGAAAATATTTTAATGAGCGAATGAGTCTAAGTAGTTTACATATATTATTGAGTATGGATAGGGCAGATAACAGAAAGAAACTCGGGTATCTCGGGTATGATTTGAGTATCCGATTTCTGTCGGATACTCATTGCAGTTCTCTGGTATGTACCAAAACTGCGACGTGTTCAAAAATTGGGCGTAACCTGTCCACGAACACAAACCACGAATACCTCCCATGAAACTCATCAAAATTGACATGCAATTAAAATATGGGCTTCATCCGCCCACGGACTCGCTCATTTTCGATAATATAATTATATTTAGAAAAAGTAGGCTTAGGGTGTTTCATAGTCGGGCTAGACCGACTTTAGACTTTCTTTACTTGTTCTGTACATTTTGATTTGCTAGCTTTTGCTTTGCTGATTTGCTAGTAAAGCAGGTCCTCGAACGTTTATTTTCATTTTCAAATCCGACATTTTAAAATAAGTTTCTAAAACGTTCGTTTCATTTTATAAAATAAACATTTTAAAATGAGCTTTTAAAACGTTCGTGTGATATTTTAAAATTAAAATTAACATTTTAGAAGAATTACATGCAATTTTTAAAATGTTAATTTTGAAATATCAAGCGAACGTTTTAAAAGCTCATGTTAAAATGTTTTTTATAGAAAATCAAACGAAAATTTTAGAAGCTCATTTTAAAATGAAAATAAACGTTAGAAGCGCACAATTTTCTCAATGCAGAGCAACCTTCTCCCCTGAGAAAGCTTCGCAGTGCAGAAAATGTGCCTTTTTTGCCCTTTGTGAGAGTGACTTTTTGAGAAACGAACACAAAATGTATTCAAATGATAATGCAATATTTTTTGGTAAAAACGAAAACGCCATTATTTTTGAACATGGGTAGATTATATTTCAGAAAACAAACAGCTGCAACAAAAAAGTTCTTTGTGTTCGGCATATTTATATTTATTTAATTATTTATATTTATACAAAAATATTTAATGCGATTACATCTTCAAGAAGTTATTGTGGGTTTTTTTATATATGAAGTATTAAAAACGGTCAAGAGTGTTGATCTATTCTTTCATGCATTACTTTATTAAATTATTTAAGTTTATTCTACAGTTAGGTAAAACAAAAAACAAGAATATTGCAACAATGTTAACATATTTTTGCTGTCTGATTGTTTAATTAAATCTTTTTACCTCATTGACTATAAGTGATTATTGTATCACTAAATTAAGTAAAGAAATAGATTTTACACTTAATTCTGTAAGAATGGTTACGTGGCATCAAAAATATGTCTATAAATTGAGAAATAAATATACCAAACAAATTAACTTTGGTGTACTACTGTGCTTTATAAACCGAGGAAGCATTAATTGTTGAACGGGTCTTTAACTTGATAAAAATAGGATTTCCTGTCACCAAAAATTAGTAAATTTTTAATTTATTTTCACAACTACGCATTTTATTCAACCAATAGCTATTGCCGTCGTCCACTCCCTTAAAGCATCTTATGCCACGTTCACACAGAGAGTTTAGTTTGCGTTTCGTTTGAGTTTGAATGCAGCTGTTCACACAGAGATGCGTCGGCAGAATTGAGTTTACGGTGGATTGAAATGATCGCCAATTTTTGGAATTTTGCTCAAAACTCAGCTTTTTTCGGCCCATACTGACTGACT
>OY282642.1:64529577-64574577 GCA_958299015.1 Tetanocera ferruginea
GAAGCTGCTGCTCTATTTAATAAATTACAAAAACTTCAAAATGCTTTCATGATAATTTTCTGGAACCAAATTTTGAATCGCTTTAATGCAACCAGCCAATATTTGCAAAAAGTAGATATTGATTTGATAGCTGCTAACGATATGTTAGCTTCTCTTATCGAATTCGCAACAGATTTGCGAAGTGGCTTTTCAAGTTTTGAGAAAATAATACCTAGAAAAAACATCAACAAAAAACCCGAAACAATCACTTTCACTAATGCTGATAGATTCAAAATCGAAACTTTCTTTGTTTTAGTTGATAAGTTAGCAATGGAATTGTGAAAAAGAAGTGAAGCATATGTACACATTACAAACTTATTTGGATTTTTGTGCAAATTAATTGACATTGAAAAAGAAGAATTAGAAGCGAGAGTAAAATCCCTCGTTGAAGTATATCCAAATGACATTCAAATGGAATTACTCTGTGAATTACATCAACTCATTCCGCTTATAAAACTTCAACCTGAAGGATTTTTTTCGATTTTTTGTGAAAAATATCAAGCTATCAATATCAGAAATAAAACAATAGTTCCATTAAAAATACTAAATTGGATTGTGGTCTCAGACATTTTCCAAATGTTTATATAGCCTACCGATTGCTTGTAACAATACCTATAGCAAATTGTGAAGCTGAAAGGTCATTTTCGGTATTAAAAAGAATACAAAATGTACAGCGGTCTTCTATGTTAGATGAACTTTTGTCATCAATAATGCAACTATGTATTGAAAATAATTTGTTGCAAACGATAAATTTTGACGATTTGATAGAAAGTTTTGCCACAGTTAAATCGAGAAAAAAATTTTTAAAATAAAAATTTAAGTTAATGAAACCAAATATTGTTTTATTTTTAGACATAAATGCGTAAAAATTTAAATTTTTATTATTTAAATTTCCGAGCTAAATGCTATGCCTTTAAGTAGGCCCCGTGGCGATTTCAGCCCCCGGCCCCGCTATATGTAAATCCGGCGCTGAGTCCACCCACGAACACGCCTATTTCTCATACACTGAGAAAAAAAACATACTTTAAAATTAAACAAAAAATTTTGAAATAGAAATTTAACGCCTTTGCGTTTCTACAAAACAAAAATTAAAATAAGTGTGTTTAATTTTCAACTACCAATCATGATTCAATGAAAAAAAGGTTATTCGTATTTTTGACGTCTTCTCTATTTGGTATGCTTATTTTAAAATGAGAGCGTGAGAGCAATGTCATTGGGTCGAAAAATACATACGGTTGCCTAAATATCAAACTATTTGATACTAAATTGACTACAATTAATTTTTATTGCTACTTTTGATGCTCCGTTTTTTTAAGCATTAATATATTAGAGGGGACTAAAATTAATTGCAATTGTTTAAAAAAATGTTAAAAAACTTAACTAATGCATAATATTAGTCATAAAAACTAAATAAAAGAGTTAAACTAGCGAATTCTCTAAATATCATTTTTATAAAGGGTGATTTTTAAGAGCCTTCGGATTTGATTTAAAAAAAAACAAACACATAAAATCTAGAGAAATGTATGAAATCTTTATTTGAGTCACTATAACGATCTATATAATTCAATGTTTGAAGATTATTTCATGTAAATATTGACGGCGCCTACGCCTTAAATGGTTCATACGCTAGTTCCAATTTTGGCTTACTCTCTCCAACATATCGGCCGGTATCTCTCGAATAAATTCTTCAATGTCGGCTTCCAGTGCGTCAATCGTTGCGGGCTTCTCCCTATAGTCATGAGCCTTAACATGGCCTCTCAAAAAATAATGTAAAGGCGTTAACTCGCATGATCTAGGCGGCCAATTGACCGGTCCCAAACGTGAAATAAACTGTTCACCGAACTTGCCTCTCATTGTTTCGCGTGCTGTGGAACATGTGGCACCATCTGGTTGAAACCACATGTCAGGCAAGCCCAGCTCTTCCATTTTGGGCAAAAAAATTTGTAATCATCGCACGGTAGCACTCGCCATTCACAGTAACATTCCTGCCTTCGTCATCTTTGAAAAAGTACGGTCCAATGATGCCACCGGCCCATGATCCACACCAAAGAGTGCATTTTTCGGGATGCATTGACAGTTCTTGTAATGCTTCTAGCTGCTCTTCACCAGAAATGAGCTTCGTCGCTGAACACAAATTTTCCGCAAAAAAGTGGATTTTTGGAAAGAAAAGCTCGACGGTTTATTAATTTTTTGTTTCATAAATTCAATGAAAAAGGAAAAAACGAACGTGAATATCGCATTTCAATCAATTCTGAATAAATTTATTGGCACCTTGTTTAAAACAGCATCACACAAAATTAATGTTTATTTAAAATTTGCACACGAACTTTTAAATTTAGATTAATTTGAAGCATACACTTGATACAACACCTACATAGATTTTTTTCCTTGTTAACTTGAGAACAAATCATTGAACTATTTTTTACACACGAAAACTACACAATGAAACACTGAAAAGTACGTTTTTTTCCCCAGCATCACAAAACACTGTTGGCAGATTGTCAAAATTTCTTTGTTTACAAAAAATAAGCATACATCAAAAATACGAATAACCTTATAATTATTCAATCATGCTACCAATAAACTACTTTCTTTTTTTTATTTTCTCTCATTATTTCTTTGAAAAAACAAACAAAAATTTGAATACAAGAAAATTTTTGAATTGGTTTGAAAAATATCGAACATACGATAAAATAAAAACTTATTAATTAAATATTAAAATATATCAAATGCAAAATTCTTCGAAAGGAGTTAACATTCGGAGGTCCCGAGGGTAGCTGTCTGTGCATCTGATGCTAAAAACTCGGTAAAGCTAAAAAAATGGCATCGAAATATGCTTTAAAATATTTGTTTTAAATTATAAAATTTTTGTTTTAAATTTGTTTTTCGTAACAAAAACATTGTTTTAAAAACAAAAACTTTTGTTTTGAATTTAAATTTAAATACAGTTGTGTTTAATTTTAATGAATTTGTTTCAAGCTCTATTTCAAAAACAAATTCGTTAGATA
Organism: Tetanocera ferruginea; assembly: GCA_958299015.1. NCBI lineage: Eukaryota > Metazoa > Arthropoda > Insecta > Diptera > Sciomyzidae > Tetanocera > Tetanocera ferruginea. The sequence goes on from OY282642.1 coordinate 64,532,625, forward strand.
TGAACACAATTTCATTTAATGTTAACACATTTTTCCCTCAGTGTACAACTCCAAAATTGAAAACTCTATAAAGTGGCTTATCTTAAATCTGCAGACAAACAATTTAATACATGCAGAAGCGTAACAAGATTTTGTGCGCCTCCGCAGATTTTTAGTGGCGCCCTGCTATTTACTTATAGAGTATAACTATTTTAGGACCGGAGTTATTGGCAACGCAGAACACATAAGATAACTTCTTAAAACAAAAAAAAGCAAACAATTTTTTTTAGTTAAATAGTCAACATTTATTACAAAAGCAAAAACATAAATTAACTAGTAAGGTATATCTTCGACTTGGCCGAAGTTAAAATACCCCCACGGGCGAGATTTCAAAAAATTTTACTACTTGGATGACGTCTAAAATACATTCATATCAAATTGTTTTCCTGCAAAGTAAAGACAAGCCTCTTTATAAAGTTTTCAAATAGGGGTTGTATGGGAGGTGGGCGTGTTCTTGAGTGGTTGATGCCAATTTTTCTAACACGCCTCAATTTTGAGATAATATACACAAATACCCAATTTCAGTTCAGCCTATTTATAGAGTTTTCAATATTAGGGTTGTATGGGAGGTGGGCGTGTTCGTCGGTGGATAGCACCCATTTTTCTAACACATCTTAATTTTATTATAAAAAGAATAAATCGCACACTAAATACAAAACAGTCACAACTCAAAATTTTTTGATGACGACTTTTTGTTATAAATCGATTCACAAAACCCATATCTCACTTTATTTTTCATTACTTTCTTCAATAACTGGAAGAATGGAGTTTATGTGTTTAAATGAAAATTGATTTTCTTCTGCAGTTCCAACCAAAAAGTTTTATTTTTCGCTTCTCCTGAAAGGTTATGTTTTTTGAGTTGTGACTGTTTTATATTTAGTGTGCGAAATATCTAATTTTACTTTTGTAGCTTCGACAGAAGCCTATTTATATAGTTTTCAATTTTGGGGTTGTATGGGAGGTGGGCGTGTTCGTGGATGGATGACGACCATTTTTCTAAAACGTCTTAATTTTTATATAAAAATAATAAATATCTAATTTTACTTTTGTATCTTCGCCAGAAGCCTCTATATATCTGTGTCGACAAGGAATAACCGCTAAAGTCGAGTTAGGACAAACTAAGATTATTATTTTCACTGCGATTTTTTGCAACTTGAAAATTAAATGTTTGAGGCCATCAAATATAAACAGCAAAAGTCAGGGTACCCTGATATAAGGTAGCAATTTTAATTTTAAAAATGTTCTCCCGATATTTTGAAAATGAGTTTAGCTGTTATTCCTTGTCGACACAGATGTAGGTTTCAATATTAGGGTTGTATGGGAGGTGGGCGTGTTAGTGGGTGGTTGACGCTCATTTTTCTAACACACCTTAGTTTTATTTTATGGATTTTTCATTATTGGGGTTGTATGGGAGGTAGGCGTGGTGTTCTTCCGATTTAGCCCATTCTCGAACTTGACCTCAGTTTTTTAGAAAAAAAGCTTAAATATCGAATTTTATTACGATAGCTTCAAAATTACGGCTGTAATCGTGTCCACAGACGGACAGACAGACGGAAATGGCTAACTCAAGTTAATAGGTGATTCTGAGCAAGAATATATATACTTTTCTATACCTACCACGCCTCCTTTAGGCGTTACACACGTCGTGACAAAATTAATATACCCTTTACGCAGTACGCGTGGGGGTATAATAAGGTGCTTCATTTCACTTCGTAAGGTCTTCGAAAGCTCGTATTTCGTATTTCGACTTGAAGGCGCCCCTGGATGGGCTGCTGCCCACCACAAAGCGGGGCCGCGTTTTACACCACTGGATACGTGTGTGTTTTTTATTAAAACTTAATCGTGTTAGAAAAGTGGACGTCATATAGAACCAATAATAGTGAAAACTCTATAAAGAGGTTAATATTTAAGCTACAAAAATTAAATTCGGTAAGAATAGATTTTATATCAAAACTAAGACGTGTAAGAAAAATGGTCTTGTTCCACCCACGAACACACTCACCTCCCATACAACCCCAAAAATGGAAAATCCAAAAGGTGGGATGAGAATATTTTGACTTCGAAGATATATCTATCTATACCAGAGGTGCACACAAGAGCTTCGGGGAGCCACTCGGCTTTCACAGACAAGTCGTGAAGCATTAAATCAGCTGATTTAAACTAGTTTGCGTTTGATCTTCACGCAGTAAGAATCTTATGCGTAAATTGTTATGTTGAATTTTTGTTTTATACACACATACTAAGACAAAAATTGTGAGCTTGTGTTGGAAGCTCTGCCAACGCTGTGCATCACTGATCTATACTATTAAATAAAAGGAGACCGACGGTGTATTTGTTCACGAGTGTTCTCAATGACCGCTGAACCGATTTTTATAACTTTTTCACTATTCAATCGCTATGATAAGCGAAATTACTTTGGGGTACTAGGTTTTTTACAAAACTTTCTCTTTAATTATTTAAGAATTCATGTATTTTAATCCATGCTAATGCTGTACAAGCAGAAAAACAAACAGCTGTGAGAATAACTCACCACACAGCATGGCTGCCATGTTGTGTGGAGAGTTGCTCACAGTTTGGTCTCTTGAGCAATGTTGCCAACAATCTGACATCGTATTTGTTATGGCTTTCAGACTTAAATTATATATATATATTTACAGCAAAAAAATGTAACTGTACCAACAACTGTACCAACATGACAAGCAAATATTTAGAGAGATAATAACGTTTAATTTAGTTGCATTTTCGATTTTGTTCCCAACAGAAGCTGCAAAAATGCAAATTGTTGCAAAAAGAAGTGGTTATTTTGATTGGTGTAGCAAAGCCTATTTTTTTTTTATGACAGCATTATAAATAATGCATTTGCATTGGTCTCCGGTTGTTTAAGTTGAAGCTTAGTATTACACAGAAAAACTGAGAAAACGTTTCATAGCACGAAAAAACGCTTCTTTTGAAAACGTTTATCCCAGATTTTGCTCCTCTTACGTTTATATTCATTTTAAAAACGGACAAATTGAAATGATCTTCTAAACGTTCGTTTGATTTTCTGATATAAACATTTTAAAATTAGTTTTTAAAACATTCGTTTTATATTTTAAAATGAACTTTTTAGAAGAATTAAAAGAATTACAAGGAATTTTTAAAATATTCATTTTAAAATATTAAACGAACGTTTTACAAGCTCATGTTTAAATGTTTATTGTAGAAAATAAAACGAACGTTTTAGAAGCTCATTTTAAAATGTCCGTTTTTAAAATGAAAATTAATAAAAACGGAACAAATATAAAATATATAATAATATTAAAAGAACAAAATCTTTTTGTTTAAAATGTTAGTCATAGTGGTATCAATATCAATATGACTATGATTTACATCAAACAATTTTTAACTATTAAAATATTACATATAAACTTTAATATAATTATATAAAAACTTATAGCATAAAAGTAATAATATATGAATCAAGATTTTGAATTAAACAATTAAAAAATTAAAATTTAAAAGAAAAAACAAATTAAAAAAAAGAAGAAAGAAACATATATTCGATGGGTTTTTTTCACCGCATTGCTGCATAATTTACTTTTCCAGCTGGTCTCGTTTTCCATGCACTCCTCCACTTCAAATTCTGTTAATAATTTTTTTCCATCACCTCCTGTGCAACGTTTTTATTTTCACTCAAATCTTCATCATTTGCGGTTGTAATAAATTGGTCAATTAAACCAACTTGAATATTTTCAGCGGATCATCCCAATCAAACATAGGTTTCATTGGCAAATTTTTCTATTTCAGCCTGAGTCAGACCTTTTGGGCGCATCTTAGAATGTACATACAAAATTAAGTTTTTCTTTTTCGAAGATTACCACAATAGACCAATGTTGCATATACGCAACACTACATTTACAAAATTATTGTAGGCAAACTAAATAATATTTTCGTGCCGGGTTTTTTTTTAATTACTCACTTACCTTTCTTCATTTACTTGTTGAACTTAGATTTTAGGATGAATTAATTATATTTATATTTTTTAACACTTTTTTAAAGCAACGTTTTTTTGCAAAATAAATTTGACAACTTCGCTCTCGAGCGAATAGCTACTTACTGAACACGTGCACAGCTGGCTACAAACTAATTGGCTTTAAGCTTAAACAGCACATGCGGCTTTATTTTTGCGAAAGGTTAAAAAAAAGTATTTAAAATAGCGGTACTTAGACGCTCATAAACTTAAATAATTTTATGCAATGAGTACATACATTATTTACTCATTACATATTATAAATGCATAATTTTATGTAATGAGTACATACATAATTTACTCATTACATATTTTTAGTGCATACATTTATATAATGAGTACATACATAATTTACTCATTACATATGTTAAAAACATAATTTTATGCAATGAGTGTATGCATAATGTCTGCGCGTAAATCACCATCTCAACACATGCAATAAATAACTTAATAAAGAAATGACTAGATTTCACAAAATAATTGACAATTACTTTTAGAAACCCAGCCATTTATTTCTTATCCAATCATCGCTTTTGTTCTAGAGTACAGTGGATAAACTCATTCCCGCTCTGATTTTCTACATACTGTTGCTTATTTGAAAATCAAGAAACGAATGACATAAAATAGCAAAATCGTGTACCGATGTGCAACCGATACGTGTACTGAGTCCATATGTTATGTACTGAATAAATGTGTCACTTCAATCGTATAAGGGGGACGTGTACTGAGTCTATATTTTATGTATTGAGTAAAGTTTTTGTAAAAAATTACATAACACGTTGATTGAGTACACGTTGCTTGTATCTATTGAAGTCTGCTATGTATTCAACACATAACATGATGTATTGAATACATTTTTTATTCATTTTAAAAAGTGAATAAATTGATATGTAGTCAGTACACGCTCCCTTTACTCAGTAAATACTGCTCTTGTTGCGTTCTCATACAAGTTGCAGTGCATAGATTTTACATAGCTGTCTCTGTACTGACTACATAACTTTTTCCCTTAGTGCGGGATCCCGGGAAAATTTGCATACAGTATTACCTTGCAAAAGTTAATGCACTAAAAAAGGCTAATGAACAAAAGATATAAAAACAAAATTAAAACAGACATTTTTTTTTTAATATTTTATAGATGTTAAATTAAGAAATGCATACCTACATAATATAATTTGTTTTTTATTTAACTTTTATTATTCTTGTTTTTGATGGCATATTGTTTATATTTTTTTCTTAGTTTTAAAAACGACATTGTAAATAATATATATACATTTTTTTGCTGATATTCACGTAGCTTATTATTGTTGCCTGTAATGAGGAATGTTGCTGCTATTTAATAAGTCTCTTTCAGTTGGTACGGTTATAGACGATTGGAAAGTTTCGTTTATATCGCCTGTATTGAAATCAGGTCAAAAAGGCCTTATAGAAATATATTTTAAAAATTATATTTCAATAAACCAACACGGCTTTTTCAGTGGTAGGTCCACGAATACGAACCTTGCAATATTCTCTAACTACTTCTTAAACGCTATTGAAAATAACTTACAAGTTGATGTGTTATACACTGATTTTACAAAAGCATTCGACAGTCTAAATCATAAACTAATAGTTAACAAACTTGAAAAACTAGGAATACATTCAGTATTTTTAAAGTGGATAACTTCGTATCTTTCCAATAGAAAGTTGGTGGTAAGAGTAGAAGATCAGTACTCTAGAGTTATTGATGCGAAATCCGGTGTTCCACAAGGTAGCCACCTGGGGCCTCTCTTGTTTATTTTGTTTATAAATGATGTTTCTAATATGTTTTCATTTTGTAAATTTTTACTTTACGCTGATGATTTGAAAATATTCATTGCTGTAAAGAATCTTAATGACTGCGCTAAATTTCAAAGAGAGATTAACCTTTTTATTACATGGTGTGATATTAATGGCTTAAGTCTAAACCATTGACGGGCAGCTTTGCACACTTGTGATTGTATAAGTGCATGAAAATATGTATTCATCTCAGAACGATCAAAGCTTCAGTATCCAAGCAAACGTCAAGCATACAAGGCCTGCGCTTGAGTGTTCCTTGAATGCATGAAAAAAAAAATTGCGAGATATTATATTAAATAAATTTTATGTTTACAAGTATATACTAGCAAAATTTTTTTTAGAAAATAACGGCATGGCGCATTGCATGGTGTGTCATAAGGAAGTAAAATTTGCTAATCAAACAATTTTGATTAGCAAAAAGCTGTTTTATTTAATATTAATGTTACTAAAGGTTAACATATTAGTAGAAATGCCAATTTAAGTTTTCAGATTAAAATATCTTGGTACTTTCATTTGGTAAAAAGAAATAATTAAGAGTTGTAAAAATTTTAGGAATTGTTTAATAATACATATTATCCATCCATCGGTCTGTTTGCATTTCATAGTCCGTCCATTACAAGTTCATTTAAATTCGTTATATAAATCGAAGCACAAAAAAAAATCACCCAATGATACTACAAAAGAGCTTTAGCACTGCTTTGTTTTCAGTGTAAGCTTTAAAGCGCTCTTTAATACATACTCAAGATAAGAAAGTATAGGTGTGCAAAGTTGCCCGTCAATGGTCTAAACTATAACAAATGCAAGATTGTCACATATACTCGGAAAAATTTACCTTGTGTTTTAATTATTCTACCAACACAAATATTTTATTAAAGCGTGAACTTGTTGTTAAAGATCTTGGAGTCTTTTTTGATGCGAAATTCTCTTTTGATTCTCATATGGAGTATATTATCTCAAATTCAAAACTCGGTTTTTTAAAAAGAAATTCTAAAGAATTTTTGAATCCTTTTACAGTTCAAACACTATTTTTTTCATTAGTAAGATCAATTTTAGAATATGCTTGTGTCATTTGGTGTCCGATGTATGGAACTGATATTGTTCGAATTGAAAGGATTTCAAAAAGCTTTTCTAGGTTTGCATTGCGACGTACGTATTCATATGAAAACATGCCATCCTATGACTCGCGTTGTCAACTCTTAGGTTTACAAAAACTGGACAATAGACGTATAAAAGATTTAATTGATAGCACCATAGATTCCCCAGAATTACTTGGTCTTATTATGTTTAATGTTCCACAAAGGACGCTTAGAAATGCAAATCTTTTTCATTCTCGCTTCCATAGAACTAACTATGGAGCGAATGCAAGGTTGATTTATTTAAGGTTGCGTACATTTTTTGACGCATTCTTATTATGTAAACAAAAAAATTTTGACGTTTGCAGAGTTGGGTTTTGTGCTGCTCGTGGAAAAAAAAGTATTTTTCAGGGTTTTGTGCAGTTTTCTGTTTTATTGTGTACACACCAAGTCAAGATGTGTTAAAATTTTAATTTTTGTCAAAATTGGAAGTAAAAGTGGTTTTTACGATCACCGTTGTCCAATGCAATGAAAGTTTCGAATATGAAAATATTTATTTGGTCTGCCTTTCTTGATTTTCTTAATATAAATTTATTTCATTAAACCTTTTTTAGGGCATAGTACTGAAATCCTTCAATCCAAACTAAAATTATGGGGGTAGATCAAACTCAATGACTTAATTTTACCAGGACATCCGAATAAAAAAAAAACCAATTAAAGTACTAAACAAAAATTTTAGTATTCTTTTTACCAAATAGTACTACAAAAAACTACCAATAGTATTATATTCAGGCAATCGTGTCAGTTCTTTACTCAAATGACTACGCTCTTTTGCTCTCATTTCAAAATAAGGGTGCCGAAATGAGAAAACGTCAAAAATGTATGCAACCTTATATAAATAAGACTTGGAGCGAATGAGCCTATTTCTAGATGCATATCTCTTTGTAATTTAGCAGGGAGTCATTGCGATTTTACGAAAGATAGAAATAAGTTTAAAATTGATGTTAAAAATTTCTTTTATTCAAACTAGTATTAAGTATTAGGCTAAGTATGTAATCTGTAAGGGCATAGCCCAGTAGATGGTAAACTAAATAAATAAATAAATAAATAAATATGAGTGACGTCTACTCTTCTTTTGCAACGCATAGGATCTGTTTCTCTTATTATTTCCCAACAATAATCTCCAAGCATATTTTCGCTCCAAGCACTCTGATATCTTCTTTCTAGCGTCATCAAGTCTTGGTGAAATCTTTCACCTTGTTCATCGATCTCTGGACCTGAATTTACTGGGAATTTTAAAAACAATTATTTCAAAAAAAAATTTTCATAATAACACTGTGTGACGAAATTTACAAAAAAAAAAGCACAAGCAAACTTTATAGAAATTCTTAAAGAGGGACATGTTGCGAATCCATCGCACCTTGTCAGACCTCTCAATGTCGTCACAGTTTTTTGTAATTAATTTTTAAAGTTGAAGTCCTAAAATTTTGTTGTGCCGACTTTCATTGAATTTTTAGTCATTTGCCTTGTCGGAAATAAAAACTAAATTGCACTTCTTTTCAATAGAATTTTACGTAGAATAAGGTTGTATAAAAAGAAATTTAATTTAATACAAAATGAAGTGTGTAGCGAAGCAAATTCTTCTTTTTTTTCGGTAATTTCAGAAAAAAATTATAGTTTCTATGAATTTGAATGTCATAATGTTGCATGAATAACTTTATTATTTTCACAAAAACTCATTTCGCGTAAATGTACCTTTTCATTGAACTCAAAAATATCAAATCGTTTGAGAATTGGCTGAATGGTGGCAATTTTAACGGTTTTTTATCGTCGTCAAACACTGATTCCCATGTATATGCTTGCTATCATACAAAGTGTTCCCATTTCGTCAAATCTTAACCGATTTTGGTCATATTTAACTCGTTGGAAAGAAGGTATGGTAAGTGACATGTGTCATTATAGGTCTTTATAAAAAAAAAAAAAATATAAAAATGGGTACTGAAAAAGCTGTTCCGCGAAATTTTACGCGTTCTATATTGACAGTTATTTAAAGTTTTATATTGGAACATGCCACTTACGATGCCTTCTTTGCAACGAGTTACAGATGGCCGACATCGGTAAAGATGTGACGAAATGACCCCGAAACGGGGTGTGACATTTTCCAATGTCGGTGCTATTTTTCTGTTAGAAAGATATGGCCAAAAGTAAACTTTATACTAAGCTTAAATGTTATGAGATATTAAGTACCAATGCTATTGGTAACAATTGAACTGTATTGTTGGTGCCACGCGGCTTTCTCCAATGATTGCTGAATTTCCAGTCGAAGGACACGACTAAATGTTATATTCGTTCCGAGTTTCACAAATGTGTGACTTATATTTCAAAAGTTATACTGCAAAGTTTGAATGCCTAAAAAGTGTCACGCCCCTTTTGCAACGGCTTTAAAATGTTACCAGTAAAACAGCAAGTGTAAATTGAGCTGTAATACCGAATTTTAAAGCTGTGAAATTCTAAAGCTATACGATATCGAAAATTATGGTTGTATTTTAGTTGCTATGCCCCCATGTTCTATCGTTACCATTCTTCACAGGAACACTCTCAAGACTTTGCTAGAGTTTCCCTGAAAATTTCATAACAATTGGATTAGCGGTTTCGGAGTCTACTTGTAACATACACACATTCATTTTTATATACATAGAAGCTGTTAACAGCTTATTTAACATATGCTTAATTTACGCAGCCTTTAAACACCAAAATTTGCGTTAAACATGCGCTTTACATGCGTTGCTTAGCTTGTGCTTTTTTTTGCTGTCCAGAAGACCTTCGAAATAAACTACACTTTATATTTTGTTTGCTTTGTTTAATTTATTAAAGCTAAGTAGTATAGTACAAAAGTGAGTGCTAGTGTGTATGTGGTTTATTCCTTGGTTTTTTAGTCTTCTTGGCTTTGGACAACGAAAAGACCGTTGCAATGACTTTGACTTCTATTTATAAGCAAAATTTGACCAACTTTGACATTGCATTTAAACAAAAAAAAAAACAAATTGGCCATTTCAGCCCTTGAAAGGACTTTGACCGAGCTTCCAAGGATCGATTGTGTTGTGTATGTTATTAAATGTTTGCACACAATTGACCGAGAACTGGACCTACATGTTTTATGCCGACTCCGAACGGCTAAAGTTCATGTTCTCAAGAAGCTTTACAAGGCATTATTTACTCTCTGAGGTTTGCCGTTGTCTGCAGAGAGGTGGTGACCGATCAGAAAAATTTTTTATTGAAAAAATCTTTTCGCCACGGCTAGGGATCGAACCCAAGCTCTCGAGCATGCTAAGCCACACACTTAACCTGCATGCCAAGGTCACCACATTTTTCATTGCATTTGGTATACATAATTTACATATACATACATACGCATACTTGTAAAATAATGTTACATATGAATATTTAATAAAGACAAATATAGATATAGATATATGTTGTGGTCTCACTCACATCAGCACTTGTGGCAAGAAACAACGGGTGAACCATCGACATAGCTTTTTCCAGGCTGTCTAATATAATGGATAAAACCATTCAAAAGTTGAATTATACACTGAAAAAATTGTGCTCCTCTAACGTTAATTTTCATTTTAAAAACGGACATTTTAAAATGAGTTTTTAAAACATTCGTTTTATATTTTAAAATGAACTTTTTAGAAGAATTAAAAGAATTACAAGCAATTTTTAAAATATTCATTTTAAAATATTAAACGAACGTTTTACAAGCTCATGTTTAAATGTTTATTGTAGAAAATAAAACGAACGTTTTAGGAGCTCATTTTAAAATGTCCGTTTTTAAAATGAAAATTAACGTTAGAGGAGCACAATTTTTTCAGTGTATAATTCAACTTTTGAATGGTTTTATCCATTATATTAGACAGCCTGGAAAAAGCTATGTCGATGGTTCACCCGTTGTTTCTTGCCACAAGTGCTGATGTGAGTGAGACCACAACATATATCTATATCTATATTTGTCTTTATTAAATATTCATATGTAACATTATTTTACAAGTATGCGTATGTATGTATATGTAAATTATGTATACCAAATGCAATGAAAAATGTGGTGACCTTGGCATGCAGGTTAAGTGTGTGGCTTAGCATGCTCGAGAGCTCGGGTTCGATCCCTAGCCGTGGCGAAAAGATTTTTTCAATAAAAAATTTTTCTGATCGGTCACCACCTCTCTGCAGACAACGGCAAACCTCAGAGAGTAAATAATGCCTTGTAAAGCTTCTTGAGAACATGAACTTTAGCCGTTCGGAGTCGGCATAAAACATGTAGGTCCAGTTCTCGGTCAATTGTGTGCAAACATTTAATAACATACACAACACAATCGATCCTTGGAAGCTCGGTCAAAGTCCTTTCAAGGGCTGAAATGGCCAATTTGTTTTTTTTTTTGTTTAAATGCAATGTCAAAGTTGGTCAAATTTTGCTTATAAATAGAAGTCAAAGTCATTGCAACGGTCTTTTCGTTGTCCAAAGCCAAGAAGACTAAAAAACCAAGGAATAAACCACATACACACTAGCACTCACTTTTGTACTATACTACTTAGCTTTAATAAATTAAACAAAGCAAACAAAATATAAAGTGTAGTTTATTTCGAAGGTCTTCTGGACAGCAAAAAAAAGCACAAGCTAAGCAACGCATGTAAAGCGCATGTTTAACGCAAATTTTGGTGTTTAAAGGCTGCGTAAATTAAGCATATGTTAAATAAGCTGTTAACAGCTTCTATGTATATAAAAATGAATGTGTGTATGTTACAAGTAGACTCCGAAACCGCTAATCCAATTGTTATGAAATTTTCAGGGAAACTCTAGCAAAGTCTTGAGAGTGTTCCTGTGAAGAATGGTAACGATAGACCATGGGGGCATAGCAACTAAAATACAACCATAATTTTCGATATCGTATAGCTTTAGAATTTCACAGCTTTAAAATTCGGTATTACAGCTCAATTTACACTTGCTGTTTTACTGGTAACATTTTAAAGCCGTTGCAAAAGGGGCGTGACACTTTTTAGGCATTCAAACTTTGCAGTATAACTTTTGAAATATAAGTCACACATTTGTGAAACTCGGAACGAATATAACATTTAGTCGTGTCCTTCGACTGGAAATTCAGCAATCATTGGAGAAAGCCGCGTGGCACCAACAATACAGTTCAATTGTTACCAATAGCATTGGTACTTAATATCTCATAACATTTAAGCTTAGTATAAAGTTTACTTTTGGCCATATCTTTCTAACAGAAAAATAGCACCGACATTGAAAAATGTCACACCCCGTTTCGGGGTCATTTCGTCACATCTTTACCGATGTCGGCCATCTGTAACTCGTTGCAAAGAAGGCATCGTAAGTGGCATGTTCCAATATAAAACTTTAAATAACTGTCAATATAGAACGCGTAAAATTTCGCGGAACAGCTTTTTCAGTACCCATTTTTATATTTTTTTTTTTTTATAAAGACCTATAATGACACATGTCACTTACCATACCTTCTTTCCAACGAGTTAAATATGACCAAAATCGGTTAAGATTTGACGAAATGGGAACACTTTGTATGATAGCAAGCATATACATGGGAATCAGTGTTTGACGACGATAAAAAACCGTTAAAATTGCCACCATTCAGCCAATTCTCAAACGATTTGATATTTTTGAGTTCAATGAAAAGGTACATTTACGCGAAATGAGTTTTTGTGAAAATAATAAAGTTATTCATGCAACATTATGACATTCTAATTCATAGAAACTATAATTTTTTTCTGAAATTACCGAAAAAAAGAAGAATTTGCTTCGCTACACACTTCATTTTGTATTAAATTTAATTTCTTTTTATACAACCTTATTCTACGTAAAATTCTATTGAAAAGAAGTGCAATTTAGTTTTTATTTCCGACAAGGCAAATGACTAAAAATTCAATGAAAGTCGGCACAACAAAATTTTAGCACTTCAACTTTAAAAATTAATTACAAAAAACTGTGACGACATTGAGAGGTCTGACAAGGTGCGATGGATTCGCAACATGTCCCTCTTTAAGAATTTCTATAAGGTTTGCTTGTGCTTTTTATACCCTAAACCTGAAAGGTCAGGGTATATTAACTTTGTGCAAACGTTTGTAACGCATAGAACGAAGCGAGTCCGGTATAGAAAAGTATATATATTCTTGATCAGCGTCACCACGTGAGTCGAGCTATCTATGTCCGTCCGTCCGTCCGTCCGTCCGTCCGTCCGTCCGTCCATCCGTCCGTCCGTCCGTCCGTCTGTCCGTCTGTGTGTTGTCCGTATACACAGGATAAGAAGAAGGAGTTGAGATAATTGGATGAAACTTGGCACACATGGTCACATGTACCCAAGGATCTGCACTATTGAATATTTTTGGAATCCGCCCACGGACACGCCTACCTCCCATACAACGCAAAAATTTAAAACTGCATAACTCAGCTCATAATAAGTCTACAACAATAAAATTTGGTATGTGTGTGTTTTATATCAACACAAAGATATTTTTGAAAAATGGACGTCATCCGCTCACGGACACGCCCACCTCCCATACAACCCAAAAATTGAAAACGCAATAAATAAGCCTATGTTTAACCTAAAGAGCTAAAATTTGGCACGTATGTTTTTTATAACAAAAAAAAGATGGTTTTGAAAAATGAACATCGTCCGCCCACGGACACGCCTACTTCCCATACAACGCGAAAATTTAAAACTGCATAGCTCAGCTCATAATTAGCCTACAACAATAAAATTTGATATGTATGTGTTTCATACCAACACAAATATGTCTTCGGAAAATGGACGTCATCCGATCACGGACACGCCTACCTCCCATACGACCCAAAAATTGAAAACGCAATAAATAAGCATGTGTTTAACCTACAGAGCTAAAATTTGGCACGTATGTTTTTTATGACAAGACAAAGATGGTTTGGAAAAATGGACTTCATCCGCCCACGGACACGCCCATTTACAATAAATTTTTTTTTTTTTTTTTGAAAAGTGGGTTTAGGGTATTTCATAGTCGGCCTAGACCGACTTTAGACTTTCTTTACTTGTTTTTTGGTAAATTTCGTCACACAGTGTTATAATGATAATTTTTTTTTGAAATAATTGTTTTTAAAATTCCCAGTAAATTCAGGTCCAGAGATCGATGAACAAGGTGAAAGATTTCACCAAGACTTGATGACGCTAGAAAGAAGATATCAGAGTGCTTGGAGCGAAAATATGCTTGGAGATTATTGTTGGGAAATAATAAGAGAAACAGATCCTATGCGTTGCAAAAGAAGAGTAGACGTCACTCATATTTATTTATTTATTTATTTATTTAGTTTACCATCTACTGGGCTATGCCCTTACAGATTACATACTTAGCCTAATACTTAATACTAGTTTGAATAAAAGAAATTTTTAACATCAATTTTAAACTTATTTCTATCTTTCGTAAAATCGCAATGACTCCCTGCTAAATTACAAAGAGATATGCATCTAGAAATAGGCTCATTCGCTCCATAGTTAGTTCTATGGAAGCGAGAATGAAAAAGATTTGCATTTCTAAGCGTCCTTTGTGGAACATTAAACATAATAAGACCAAGTAATTCTGGGGAATCTATGGTGCTATCAATTAAATCTTTTATACGTCTATTGTCCAGTTTTTGTAAACCTAAGAGTTGACAACGCGAGTCATAGGATGGCATGTTTTCATATGAATACGTACGTCGCAATGCAAACCTAGAAAAGCTTTTTGAAATCCTTTCAATTCGAACAATATCAGTTCCATACATCGGACACCAAATGACACAAGCATATTCTAAAATTGATCTTACTAATGAAAAAAATAGTGTTTGAACTGTAAAAGGATTCAAAAATTCTTTAGAATTTCTTTTTAAAAAACCGAGTTTTGAATTTGAGATAATATACTCCATATGAGAATCAAAAGAGAGTTTCGCATCAAAAAAGACTCCAAGATCTTTAACAACAAGTTCACGCTTTAATAAAATATTTGTGTTGGTAGAATAATTAAAACACAAGGTAAATTTTTCCGAGTATATGTGACAATCTTGCATTTGTTATAGTTTAGACCATTGACGGGCAACTTTGCACACCTATACTTTCTTATCTTGAGTATGTATTAAAGAGCGCTTTAAAGCTTACACTGAAAACAAAGCAGTGCTAAAGCTCTTTTGTAGTATCATTGGGTGATTTTTTTTTGTGCTTCGATTTATATAACGAATTTAAATGAACTTGTAATGGACGGACTATGAAATGCAAACAGACCGATGGATGGATAATATGTATTATTAAACAATTCCTAAAATTTTTACAACTCTTAATTATTTCTTTTTACCAAATGAAAGTACCAAGATATTTTAATCTGAAAACTTAAATTGGCATTTCTACTAATATGTTAACCTTTAGTAACATTAATATTAAATAAAACAGCTTTTTGCTAATCAAAATTGTTTGATTAGCAAATTTTACTTCCTTATGACACACCATGCAATGCGCCATGCCGTTATTTTCTAAAAAAAATTTTGCTAGTATATACTTGTAAACATAAAATTTATTTAATATAATATCTCGCAATTTTTTTTTTCATGCATTCAAGGAACACTCAAGCGCAGGCCTTGTATGCTTGACGTTTGCTTGGATACTGAAGCTTTGATCGTTCTGAGATGAATACATATTTTCATGCACTTATACAATCACAAGTGTGCAAAGCTGCCCGTCAATGGTTTAGACTTAAGCCATTAATATCACACCATGTAATAAAAAGGTTAATCTCTCTTTGAAATTTAGCGCAGTCATTAAGATTCTTTACAGCAATGAATATTTTCAAATCATCAGCGTAAAGTAAAAATTTACAAAATGAAAACATATTAGAAACATCATTTATAAACAAAATAAACAAGAGAGGCCCCAGGTGGCTACCTTGTGGAACACCGGATTTCGCATCAATAACTCTAGAGTACTGATCTTCTACTCTTACCACCAACTTTCTATTGGAAAGATACGAAGTTATCCACTTTAAAAATACTGAATGTATTCCTAGTTTTTCAAGTTTGTTAACTATTAGTTTATGATTTAGACTGTCGAATGCTTTTGTAAAATCAGTGTATAACACATCAACTTGTAAGTTATTTTCAATAGCGTTTAAGAAGTAGTTAGAGAATATTGCAAGGTTCGTATTCGTGGACCTACCACTGAAAAAGCCGTGTTGGTTTATTGAAATATAATTTTTAAAATATATTTCTATAAGGCCTTTTTGACCTGATTTCAATACAGGCGATATAAACGAAACTTTCCAATCGTCTATAACCGTACCAACTGAAAGAGACTTATTAAATAGCAGCAACATTCCTCATTACAGGCAACAATAATAAGCTACGTGAATATCAGCAAAAAAATGTATATATATTATTTACAATGTCGTTTTTAAAACTAAGAAAAAAATATAAACAATATGCCATCAAAAACAAGAATAATAAAAGTTAAATAAAAAACAAATTATATTATGTAGGTATGCATTTCTTAATTTAACATCTATAAAATATTAAAAAAAAAATGTCTGTTTTAATTTTGTTTTTATATCTTTTGTTCATTAGCCTTTTTTAGTGCATTAACTTTTGCAAGGTAATACTGTATGCAAATTTTCCCGGGATCCCGCACTAAGGGAAAAAGTTATGTAGTCAGTACAGAGACAGCTATGTAAAATCTATGCACTGCAACTTGTATGAGAACGCAACAAGAGCAGTATTTACTGAGTAAAGGGAGCGTGTACTGACTACATATCAATTTATTCACTTTTTAAAATGAATAAAAAATGTATTCAATACATCATGTTATGTGTTGAATACATAGCAGACTTCAATAGATACAAGCAACGTGTACTCAATCAACGTGTTATGTAATTTTTTACAAAAACTTTACTCAATACATAAAATATAGACTCAGTACACGTCCCCCTTATACGATTGAAGTGACACATTTATTCAGTACATAACATATGGACTCAGTACACGTATCGGTTGCACATCGGTACACGATTTTGCTATTTTATGTCATTCGTTTCTTGATTTTCAAATAAGCAACAGTATGTAGAAAATCAGAGCGGGAATGAGTTTATCCACTGTACTCTAGAACAAAAGCGATGATTGGATAAGAAATAAATGGCTGGGTTTCTAAAAGTAATTGTCAATTATTTTGTGAAATCTAGTCATTTCTTTATTAAGTTATTTATTGCATGTGTTGAGATGGTGATTTACGCGCAGACATTATGCATACACTCATTGCATAAAATTATGTTTTTAACATATGTAATGAGTAAATTATGTATGTACTCATTATATAAATGTATGCACTAAAAATATGTAATGAGTAAATTATGTATGTACTCATTACATAAAATTATGCATTTATAATATGAAATGAGTAAATAATGTATGTACTCATTGCATAAAATTATGTACTCCAAATATGTAATGAGTAAATTATGTATGTACTGAGTCAATAATCTATGTAATACGTACATAAGATCTTTACTCATTACATAAAATAATTTGTAACAGTTTGCGATGAGTACAGTGAGCATGTACTCACCACATACATCCATGAATTCACGACACATATTTATGCGTTGAGTACATAAAATTCTTTATTGACTACATAACCGCTTGAAAGCATTATGTAGTCAATAAAGATTTCAACATGTACTCAATACATGAAAAATGTAAAATTTTTGTGTGCAGAAAACTATGCGATGAGTACATAAATTTATGTATTGAGTCCATAGGTTTTTCCCTCTGTGTATCGAAGGCTTTTCGATTGGTGATTGGTGTTTGGATTGGATTGATTGGTGGTTAGTGTATAAAACTATCGTGCGATGGGTTTGATTTTCATACCCATAGGGCCAAACAATTTTTATAAAATTGCATCATGTTGCTATAATAGACTCAAGCAAAAAGGTAACATAAATAAAAAGGAACAAAATTTAAAGAAAATGCAAATTTGTTCCTGGAACGAAAAATGCAGTGAAAATTTTAACAGAAGCGCCTGCGGGGTCTCTGCGTGCTCGGGACCGGGGGCTGCAGCCCCCCTAGCCCCCCCCCCCCCCTAAATCCGCGCCTGGGTGGACTCCTCAGGTTTGATATAAACTTCAAACATACCGAATATTGTAATTTGTATGGGAGTTAGGCGTGGTTCTCATCCGATTAAGCCTATTTCGAACTTAATCTTCGCATTTTAGAAAGAATCTCCAATTTCAATTTTTAATTTATTCAATTACATATTTGCATTTGGATTAGTTGTTTTTGAGATAAGCGATATCAAACATATGCATTATCGTTTTTATATATTAAGATTTTATTCATACATATTTATTAAATTGAAATTATATTATGTATGTTTCTCATATAATGGTTTTGATTTACAGAATAACCAACGATGCGAGAGAAGATGAAATGGAAGAGAATATGGGACAAGTTAACACCATGATCGGGAATTTACGAAATATGGCCCTTGATATGGGATCAGAATTAGAAAACCAGAATATACAAATTGATAGAATAAATCGAAAGGTACTTTTCAATTTTATATTTCCTATAAATACTTCAAATTTTCAATTAAAGTTCATTTTGGGTTTCAGTTTCAAGAAGAGACACACTTTTTAAAAATAATTTTTTTGTGAAATTTTATGGATCTTAATATATTCCACAATCATATGTTTTATAAAAAGATAAAGTTTTATTTGAGATCGAAATTTTTTTTTATTTCATTTGAAATTTAAAAAATATTTGGACGTTTGTACACCCAAACTTGAATTCCCAACAATATTTAAAATAAAGAACAGTCAAACGTTTTTGTGCGTCAGATTGGGCCCGCAGGAAAAAAACGCTGAAACTTCATAAATAGCTATAATATTGAACATGACCAATCTATTATAAAAATATTGTTTTATGCAGTGGAGAAGGACCGCATTAAAAAGTTTCACCTAGGAAATATATCCAAGTTTCATGAAGAAGTTCTCTCCTAGAAAAATATATGAGTAAATAAGACATGGCAACTTTTCAAAATGTTTTAATTACTGATTTTAAATGTAGAAAAATTCACAAAATGTACACTAATATTAAAGTCAATACTCGTCGTTTCCATTACGCGAATTTATTAAAAGGATCGTAATCATTCGTAAGATTTTTCGTCCCTTAAATTTATTATAAATATTAAAGCTGATTATAAATCTCGTGATTAAAGATATACAAAACCGAAGGTCTTTTTAGAATTTAAAACTTCATTAGGAGTTGTTATCTAAAGGGTGTTTTTTTAGAGGTATAGAACTTAAAGTTGGCAACACTGTTTTAACTGGCGGCCATTTTGTCAGCTGTCAAGTGATATGTGTTTAATTTTCAACATGAATAGACTGACACCTGAACAACCTGAACAACAACGCAAATTTATTTTGAAAATAAAGGTTCTGTTCGAAATACGTATCACGCACTACGTTCATTTTACGGTCAACATAATCGTTACAAACTTTTGGTTGAATGGCTACGTCAATAAACAAAACTGCCGTGTTTGGAGTGAAGATAGTCCCGTTCCATCCAGATATTGAAGCACCGTTCCATCCAGAAAAACTGACTGGTGTGCTTTATGGTCTGGTGGAATCATTGGTTCGTACGAAAGAGCTGCACAACTGCAATTTAAAGCCGCTTCAAACCATTCTAAAATTTCAAAACGCATTACATAAATGTTGGTGACCAATTATGCATTTTATTGTATATTACTTGTAGTAATGTTAGTAAAGTCAGTCCTTTTTGCTTTTGAAATGATTGTTCTGTTTTTTAAATAATTGAAATTTTTTGTTTGACTTTTATTCGTTTGACACAATTCGTTTTCTGCCTCCAAACCGTCAACACGTTGCGAAAATAATTTCCGTAAAATTAAAATATTACAACTCAATCAACTCAAAAACAAATAATTTAACCCAATTTAAATTTTCGACTGCTTTTCGTTAAACCGCTATTCTGCATTTTTCTACTGCGTTATTTGTGTAACCGCCGTCCGCTGTTCGATTAACTACCAACCGTCTATAGTCAAAGACAAATAATTTAACCTAATTTAAATTTTCGACTACTTTTCCTTAAACTGCTACTCTGCATTTTTCTGCTGCGTTATTTGCGTCACCGCCGTCCGCTGTTTCGATAAACCGCTGTTTCTGCATACGTTTTTTTGTTGCGATTTCTGCTGTTCTTACTTCCCGACCTTCCGCAATAATAAATAAAAGTGCTGTTTTGTAATTAAGTAAAAGTAAACTTACCACAAAATTAAAAACCAATATATATAAATAAAAGAAAAAAAAAAAAAAAAATTATAGTTAATAATGGAAAATTCATGTGGAAATCCCTCCTGTACATCAAACGGCAGTAATCCCACCTTATTGTGTAAAGGAATCTGCGGAAAGGTGTTCCACCCCACGTGTGTTGGCTTATCCAAGAGATGTACAACGTACCTGCAAGAATTCTTGGTCAATTTTAAATTCTACTGTGACGAGTGCAAAGATATATCATTGTCGCATGTGATGCTAGCAATACAATGCACTAACGATTCTAATAACGCCATTCTCTCTGACAATAAGCTTTTTTTTTAAAAAGTATCAAAACAGCTCACTAAGTTCGATGACGTCATCAAAACTGCAGACGACAACAACTGTGCCATTGAAAACTTAAAGGCTGACTGTGAGCTTCAATTTGATACTTTGTCTAAACAAATAAAATTGCTTCAAGAGAGTTTGTGTGAAAATCAACACAATGCGTTAAGCGAGTTTAAAAGTAGCCTGAGGTCTGAGATGTAATATCTTAAAAAACTGACCTCACAAAGACTACTCTGCATAATATCATAGGCTTAAGAAATGATATTGATATATTCTTGCAATCATCGACCAAAAAGAATAACCCAACACATCAGCAGTGACATTAGCGACGAACTTATGATCACTCGCTCAGTTAGTCATAGAATAAATAAAATGAGTGATGACTTAGGTTCGCTTCGTACAGCACTTGCAGAAATATCTGATGTTGTCAAATCCGCACCTGAGGCTATAAACAATATTCCTGACTCCCCGCGCCGTAACTCATTTTCTATCTTGGAGGAAATATCAGAAGCAACTTTATTAACTTCTCCAGTTCGGTCTTCTGCTTCTTCACCTACCTCTCCCTGTGAAACACACAAGAAACTAACAAATACAACTCCAGTTGCTGCACCACGTAAAATGGTTCATCATTTCGGAACGGCATGGACTCTAGCTGATTGGGAAAAAAGGATAAAGAAGCTATCGAGTGGGAACGCTATTGAAAAGACTGCGTTGTTTGTTAAGGGTCTGCCTTTAAGAACGAGTATTTCTAGATCTGATCCCAATTGGAATCTAAAAACTAATATCTTTCCAATTTTCACTCCTCAGATTAATCATACCATTGATACAAAATCTTCTAACACGAATCGAGCTAACCAAACCCTTCAGACGTCTCATTCAAAACGTGTCTCTTTTAATCTAAATCCTAACTTGGACACACCACCAAATAAAAATGAGAGCAACATACTCCACACACTCTATCCTAATTTTGTTCATTCCCACACTATAAATCCACCCCCTTCTGTTCCAGTTACAAATGCAGCCCCTAACCAGCCTGGCAGCCCCATTTCTTTCATCGACCCTCTTCAACCACCAAAAGTAAAACTAACTTTGAACTCTTGTGCTGACAATGAGAGTAGATACGCTCTCTCTCGCCTAAGAGAGAACAATGTTTATAACAATGTGCGTTTGTATTTAGCTTACATGCATAAGGCGCCGGTCTCTACTTGTATTGAAGGCAAAACCAAGACAAACCTCAAAGTTTTGATACAGCAAGAAGGTTTACCTACCGAGGTGAATGAATTGCGCAATCTATTCACCAGTTTCCACGAGCAACTTGGCTTGACGATCCATCAAGTTAAAGAGGATCTTGACACATATGGTGCTCACGTAAGGTCAAAACATGTCTCTTACCTTCAAAAGTCCCGTAAAGAGCAACAGCAATATTATTCCTAACCAGCTAACTCATAATCCAAACCATATTCCAAGCCCATTATTTGTATCTCTTTACTACCAAAACGTAAGAGGACTACGCACCAAAATCTCTTCAGTGTTCCTTAACTCTCTTAAGCTTCCCTACGATATTTTTGCCCTTACAGAGACTAATCTTACCCAGGACTTCAAGGATACTGAGGTCTTTGCTTCTGATTTCGTGGTGTTCAGAGACGATGGAATCGATAAAATCGATCTTACCTCAGGTCGTGGTGTCCTTCTTGCTATTCACAATCGCTTCGATCCAACATTTGTAAAAAATTCCCATACAGCTAACTTTGAATTTATTTGTGCCAAACTTTGTATTGCAAAACGAAACATATTCATTATCTGCTGTTATATTCGCCCTTCTCAACCAGTGAATGGTTATCAACTTGCAGTAGACGCAATCGATTCACTATTTGATCTTATTGACCCATCTGACACCGTTATATTTCTAAAAAAACAAAAAAAAACAAATTGGCCATTTCAGCCCTTGAAAGGACTTTGACCGAGCTTCTTATGATCAATTGTGTTGTGTGTGTTATTAAATGTTTGCACACAATTGACCGAGAACTGGACCTACATGTTTTATGCCGACTCCGAACGGCTAAAGTTTATGTTCTCAAGAAGCTTTACATGGCATTGTTTACTCTCTGAGGTTTGCCATTGTCTGCAGAGAGGTGGTGACCGATCAGAAAAATTTTTTATTGAAAAAAATTTTTCGCCGCGGCTGGGGATCGAACCCGGGCTCCGAGCATGCCAGGCCACACACTTAACCTGCATGCCACGGTCACCGTTATATTTCTGGGGGACTTTAATCTCCCCAGCCTACAATGGATTCTGTCAGATGACGAGTGCTACTATTTTCCTACAAATGCCACATCTGAAAAAGAAATTCTCTTCACTTGCTGTCTTTCAGACTCCGGCCTTTACCAGTTGAGTGGAGTAACTAACAATATTGGTAGGCAGCTAGATCTTGTATTCTCTTCAGATTCAGATAATTGTGTTGTCTCCGCGAGTAACCATCTACTTTCAACACTCGATCAGTACCATCCACCTCTATCTCTTACCCTATCTTACAATAATAACATAATAAACACACACTTTGAGCACGCGTACAGTTTCGACTTTCGTAAAACTGATTTTGTAAAACTTGAAATGTTATTGAGTAGAATCGATTTTCAACATATTTTCGATAATGCTCATGGCAGTGTTGATAATACTGTTGCTCTCTTCTATGACAAAATTTTTGACTGCTTCGCACAATCAGTACCCTTTACTAAGCAAAATAACTTTTCGTCATCTCCTCCCTGGTACAATAAAGAACTACGTTCACTTCGTAATAAGAGGAACAAACTTTGGCGTACTTATTTACTTTCTCGTTCTTCTCTTGACCTCACAAATTATCTTCACGTCTATAATCTTTTTTCTACACTTTGTGAAAACCTATATAAGTCTTACCTTGCTCATATTGAAACTAAATTGTTGTTGGATCCTAAAAGCTTCTACAAGTTCATTAATATCAAAAGAAAATCTGACAACTACCCATCAACCCTTAATTTTTCAGATATCTCCTCAGACAACCCGGAAATAATTGCAAACCTATTCGCAAATTTCTTCAGTCAGTCATTCACAAGTCATAACGATGAACTAGACTATGAATACTTTTCTTCATTAAGGAACTGTGCTCAAACGTCACTGATTTCTGTTGATATAACATTAGCTGATGTCTTAGCAAAGTTACATAATCTTAAAGATGATTATTCTCCTGGACCCGATGGGTTGCCCGCTATTGTCATCAAAAAATTCGCGAACTTTTTGGCTCATCCCCTTTTGACTCTCTTTCAACTTTCTATTTCTAACTCTGTTTTTCCAAAGTTATGGAAGAACTCGTACATAATACCTTTACATAAAAAAGGACCTAGAAATGATATTTATAATTACAGACCTATCGCAAAACTGTCATGTGCTCCTAAAATTTTTGAAAGTATTATCTACGACATTCTCTTCTTCCATTGCAAATCTATCTTTCCCCCTAGTAAACATGGCTTCCTCAAAGGTAGATTTGTTTCAAACGCTTTATGCTCGTTGGAAAATGGTTACGAAGTTGATGCAGTTTCCACCGACTTTAGTAAAGCGTTTGACAAAATCTCACACACTATCATCCTTCTTAAGCTCAAAGCCTTTGGTTTTCCACATCTGTCTATAACATGGATTAAATCTTATCTCGAAGAACGCAGTTATAATGTCATCTTTAGATTTTCCAATTCAAAATCTTTCACAGCTACGTCTGGTGTCCCACAAGGCAGTCACCTTGGTCCTTTACTATTCGTCTTAACTATTGCTGATGTTGATGGTATCATCAATGATTCTAATCTTTCTGTGTATGCTGATGATATGAAAATCTATCGGCGCATACAAACCAACGCCGATTCTCGCAATCTTCAAAACGACAAATGTCAAGCAATATTCTCGTAAGCGACTCCAACTTCCTCCGCGAACGTATTACATTCTTGGCAAGCCCGTTCCTTCTGTAAACTCTTTACGCGACTTAGGTGTTATTTGTGACAAGGAACTTAACTTTAGGCCTCATATTGATAATATCATTAGTAGAGCCAACTCTGCACTTGGTTTCGTGAAACACTGGTCCAGAAAGTTCTCCAATCCTTACGTCACTTAATCTCTCTATCTTTCCTTTGTTAGACCCATCCTCGAATATGCCAACCAGGTTTGGTCTATCATCTACAACACCCATTCAATGCGAATCGAAGCCGTTCAACAACGATTCATTCGTTTCGCTCTTCGTGGTCTTCCTGGTTCTGACAGTTTCAACCTACCACCTTATGCCAACCGTCTTAAGTTGATTAACATGCAAACACTTGCAAAGCGAAGGGAAGTTGCCGATGTTCTCTTCATTCACCAACTAGTATGCGGAACCATTAACTGTCCAGAATTACTCCAATTAATATCTTTTAATACCAACCCACGCAACCTTAGGTCTATGTCTCTTTTCCACCTTAACTTTCACCGCACCGACTATGGATGCAGTGAACCCATAACCAGAATGCTTCGGGTAACCAATAGCTTGATCAGTGAATTCGATTTTCATCTGAGCAGACCTCTACTCCGAAATATCCTCCTTAACTCTCCAACACCACTTCATCCGCCTCTCTAATGTATTCTTCCAGTACATGATATAATACAATTGTAAATTAAGATACTCCCTGTTAATTATAAATTTTAGTTTTTAAGTTTATGTTTTAAGTATTTAAACTGCTTGTATTAAGCTTATCCAAATAAATAAATAAATAAAAATAAATAAATAAATATTTTTGCTTCAAACATGTCAAATTTTTGTAATCTTGAATATGAAAAAAATTCAAGATTTATGAATGAATTACAGAAAAATGTGTTAAAGTTAAATATAATACATAAATTAATTAACTGATATATATCTATTAAATAAAAGCATTTTTCTCAGTTTAAAGAAGAAATTCACTATCTCTTGATTGGTGTTCTAGATCTTCCCACTGTTAAGCAAAATATGTTATTTTATAACTTATTCTTTCAATATATGAATCGCTTTTCTTTTTTGTGTGCAGAAACATCTTATTCAATAACTTATTTGTTGTTAATAAATATGTGATTATTGAGAAGAAGTTATTTATCAAGTTTAATAATTGCTAACATAAGTACTCCCATGTCAAGCGAAAGCTTCATCAATTACCTCCGATGACATGCCTGTATTAAAATAATGGGTTCCGTAAGCGAGAGGGTAAGCGATGAATGAAATTTTCTAGATTACTTTTTTCGATTACATGTATGCGAAGTTTTTGCTGGGCGAATGCCAGCAAATACAGTTAGGTAACGAATGGAATGAGAATGCAAACGAAACGCTTATAGTGCGTTTACATATCGACATTAAATCGAGATTAAGTCTTTTGAGGAGATTAACTCGCTAATCTTGTTGAATCCCAGCAAAATCTTCGCTTACATATAATCGAGAAAGTAATCCAGAAAATTTCATTCATCGCTTACCCTTTCTCTTACAGAACCCATTATTTTTATACAGGCATGTCATTGGAGGTAATTGATGACGCTTTCGCTTGACGTGGCAGTACTTATGTATGCGCTTATTAAATTTGACGTATAAGTACTTCTCAGTAATCTATTATTTATCAACAACTAAGAAGTTGTTTAATAACACGTTGCTGTCCACAAATAAGGAAACCAAATAAATATTGACTATATTTTAATCCTTAAAACGAGGAAATACTTTTATTGAGAAGATACATGTTTTTATAATAAATTAAGGGATTAAAATTAATAAATTGTAATTACATTTCATAAAATCTAGAGCATTGAACTTTTCTGCACACAATTTTGCTTGGAATAAAAATAATTCGCTGAAGCCTTTTCAAATGAATGTTAAAACATCCTATCCTTCGGGAAGTTACTTTTACTAAATAGAGAAAAAAGTGATTAAGTTATTAATTGATATTTATTTATGGTTATTTATGCTTACCTTTTATTCTTTCTTCTTTATATAATTAGCAAATTTTATATTTTTCAAACGTTCTTCTTTTGAAGAAAATTTTAGTTTGAAAAATTTGACGCGTTTGAAGCAAAAAACAAAAATTTTAATGAGATTTAAAAAAAACAAACATCTGAAAGCAGAAACGCCTGACATTACTAACTGCATTACGAGTAATACACAATATAATGCATTATTGGTCAATCAGCATTTATGTAATGCATTTTAGAATTGAATGAAAATCAAGGCTTTACAAAAAATTTTGCTGGGATTTGACGAAATCAAACACGAATTTGACGAATACAAAAGTTTATCCCCTGAGAACGGGATTAAAAATTAATCTTTTTGCTAATCTCCTCAAAAAAGGTTTGCAACCCTGTCAGTAGCCATTAAGGTTAATGTACGGAATGCCGTAAATGAACCTTATCCCGTAAATTTTTTTATTTATTTTTTTATTTTAATGCCGAAAATTTAATGCCATTGTTCATTTTTTTAAACTACTGTCCTTAGAAAGGTCTACTTTATAAATTTGCATCACATTCATTTTCGAGATATCGATAGATAATTCATAGTTTCCGAGTTAGTAGACACACATCACCTCATACGCACTTTGTTCTGTTTCTCTAATCAAAACGTTTAATCAAAGAGTATGTTTTCTTAAGCTTATAATTTGAAAATTTACAGAAATTTTATAACATTTATTTTGTACGGAAAGCAAGTAGTATTTTTAAAGTGTTTGTTGATTTAATAAAGTAGTTATTAAAAAATAGCAGTTATTTTAGTGATTTACGGAATTGAGGACAAACAACTTTTTGAATGAACCTAATGGCGTGATAGAAACGAATTTAAGGAAAGTTATTGCTTTTAAAATTTATTAAATTACATATTAATAATTAATACTTGTAAATGTTATTAAGTTTTGTTAACTTTAAATATCCTTCAAGAACATTTTGAGGCAATTACGTGATATACAATAACCTTCCAAATCCTTAATATGTACATTTGTTAATCATTGATTTCCTTTAAATTTATCAAAAAGCATTTAAAAAAAAATAAAATAAGTGGAATTATATTCATTTGTTGTTTTTTTTTTTGTATTTTCACAACTACGCATTTTATTCAACCAAGCGCTATTGCCGTCTTTCACTCCCTTAAAGCTTATTGAAAAAGACCCTCAAGATCTGCGTTATCAATAATATTGCTTTTGCTTGAGCAACGCATTCAGTTTAGTATTAATCCCGATATTATCAAAAACCAATAAAAACCACACATGCCAAAGAAGTAATTTTAAATGATTTAATCAATGAATTATCTGTTTTGAAAGGAGATTATGTTTTAGTAAATATGAAAAAGAGAATTTTCCAGAACATGTCGCTAATATTTGGTTACTCCTCGGTGCTATGAGGTCAAAACCATGTCACTGACACCAAAAAACAAATGCTTTAAAAAGCCCACCAAAACAAATCAACTAGCGTGCCGTGTTCGCCATAAATTAACTTCACTAAAAGGTTTTAGTTTTAAAAATAAAAAATAGTGCTTAAAAAATAAAAATAGAAACCCTTAAACTTATGGTGTAGATTTTTAACGGAATTAGCGGTATAAATTTACGGAATAACAGACATTTGGGTAAATTTGAAATATACCAAATTTTATCTTAAAAAACAACTTTTCTCCCTACTAAGTATTTTGTTACAAAAAAAATACATGTCCAAATGCTCCAAAAAAAATCTTATGTCAAAATTTCTTTTAACCTCCCTTAAATAATTCATTAAGCAAAAAGATTACGGAATTCCGTACATTTACCTTACACTGTTTTCGCATGAATTACGTTTTTTGTATTTTTCGGTTAGTGGCGTTTATCAATCAGCTCTTAAAGTTATATTGCAAAAGTGGCCACATTGGTTTAATAAATGAGCTGAAAACTTAATATATAAATAAGTAAATAAATTAATTCATAATTTACGTGAAGACTAAGAAATTCCAGATAAATTATTTTATTATTCGGCAACTGACAACATGCAATTTGCTGTTTAAAAAGATTCTAAAGTTGAAAGTTGAGTAAGAAGTTTATGGTTTGTAATAAATATTTGTAAGGTGGCAACAACTCTTTGCCGAACGTTTACGGCGCTATTTTCACATCAAAATCGTGAGGAAAACTGGGAACTTGCCGTATATCAAAGTCCATATAAATTTGACAATTAATAAACGGCGTTTACGCTTTTTCGGATTTTCGGCATTTTCGGCATTGCATGAATACCACTATCTTTTATTTGTCTTTTAAATTCGTCTTTTTTTATTTCTTCGGTAACTAATTTCGAGACTCGAAAAACGATTTTATATTTTGGTTGTGCTCAATACGAAGCTCATAAATATAGTAACATTTACAGTGGTGGCCAAATTTATTCATTAAGTTTAGTTCTTTCTTTTGTTTGTACACCTTAAAACGAAATTGTACACATATTTATTTTGTAAAAGGCTTAATTTAGCTTCAGTGCCGCCCCTAAAATAATGCCGCCCGGGGCGGACCGCGGCTCATAAGAGCAGCGAGGAAAGCATATCTTTGGTCTTCAAAAGTAGCAGTCATTGCAGGGCTTCGTTTGAAGAGCCCTGGTTTAATTGCGTATTGGGCTGTTTTATAGGTACATGGTGTAGTATGTACACAACTGTGTGATTAATCGACAAATATCTCTCCGTAGGATCACTCATCAAGATTTCGTATTGTATTTTTCTTCAGATACTTTCTCTCTTTTTTACATTAACATCTCTCTTATTCCTTACTTTTTAAGAAGTTTCACTTCTGCTCCGTGTACGTTGCTACACGCGAGTTTTTTTTTTGAGTTTGTTTAATAACTCACCAACTATAGCATTGATTTAAATGAAAGATTTATGGTATAAAAATGGTTTCAACTTGAAGTATAAATGTTCTTGGATATATCTATAGAATTATATAAAAATTAATCTCAAGGATTCGTTTTTTTTGAGTTTGTTTAATAAGTCACGAACTATAGCATTGATTTAAATGAAACTTTCACTAGTCAAGCAATAATTTATTCTAGACGGTCATTCACTCACCAACTAAGAATATTAAATTATTAAAAAGTGAAAATATCTTTTAGCTATCATTGGAATCAATTGTTTCATTAGGGTTTTCTAAATTTGAATTGATATATAGATATTATATACAGACAAACTGAAGATCTTTTCGGTTTGTAAAAACAAGTCAGAAGTTAAGGCATACTTCTTGAAAAAATTATTCTATGCTTATCAAAATCGCCTAAGCCCATCGGTCGAAATTTTCCTGTTTTTTGCTTAACTCTCAAACGTTTTAGAAATAATTATTATTAAAATTATTTTATCAATATTGTCCTCCATTTGGCAAAGAACCACTGTAGCGAGTTTTCTTTTAAAGGCTGAGACATGAAATAAAAAAACTCGCGTGTAGCAACGTACATGTGGCAGAAGTGAAACTTCTTAAACATTAAAAAATAAGAGAGATTTAAGTGTGAAATAGAGAGATAATGTATCTGAAAATAAATTCGATGCACACAAAATGGAATAATATTCTGTTTATTCAATATTTACATCCAGGGACCGTACCGTTTATGGTTTTTATCGAAAAAATCACATAATAACTGTTATCTTTTAACTTCCATTTTTTCCGACATAAATAAAAGTTATTTTGTGCCTTATATATTTTTGGGCAAAAATAACAGTTTTTTCTGCCGTTTATTTTTTCGGTCAAAAATATCAGGCAATCTGTATTTTTTCAAAGGTAATTTTTCCGACTAATAAACTTTTGATACCATTATTTTCATCTTATCGGTGAGACATTTTACACATGGTGTCAACAGTTCAATCTTTTAAGCGGCCTTTAAAAAACACAAATTGCATGATATTTTTGACCGAAAAACAAAAGTCACAAAATAATTGTTACTTTTGACCGATAAAATGAAAGTAAAAAGTAACCTTTATTTTTCCCCGAAAAAAATACAAGGCAAAAAATAACAGTTAGCTTTTAATTTCAAAAGAATCAGTCGAAATTTTAAAAGGCACTAGCATCTTTCTAGGGAGGTGGAAGGCACTAGGGTGTATGGGAGGTGGAAGTGTTAGTGGGTGGATAACACCCATTTTTCTAACACACCTAAGTTTTGACAAAGAACACACAAATACCGAGTTTCAGTTTTGTAACTTTAATATTAGTCTCTTTATAGAGTTTTCAATTTTGGGGTTGTATGGGAGGTGGGAGTGTTAGTGGGTGGATAACACCCATTTTTCTAACACACCTAAGTTTTGACATAGAACACACAAATACCGAGCTTCAGTTTTGTTACTTTAATATTAGTCTCTTTATAGAGTTTTAAATTTTGGGGTTGTATGGGAGGTGGGCGTGTAAGTGGGTGGATATTGCCCATTTTTCTAACACACTTAAGTTTTGACATAGAACACACAAATACCGAGTTTCAGTTTTGTAACTTTGATATTAGCCTCTTTATAGAGTTTTCATTATTTGTGTTGTATGGGAGGTAGACGTGGCCCATAAAACAAAAAGTGCATGACTTTGGGGAAAATTGGGAGACACGGGTCTTTTTTTTTTAGTCTTTTATCACGTAGTGGTGTCCGTATATGGTTATTTTTTTTGGTGTTGCACTGTGTATATAAAGCCAAATTGACACTGCTGTTACGTTATCGTTCATTTCTGAATCAGCTGTTCTCGTTTGACAACGGAATTATTTTTACATCAAGCGAAAACAGCTGACATTCGGCTTTTGACCGAAGCCTTCGTGAAATGCACGTTACGTTCGTTTTACAGAAAGATGCTTTAATATTCGTGAGCTAAGTTGCAGACCCAGTTGCGGCTGCATTCTTAAGAGCTCTAATTCGCTGTTTATGTTCACAAACGTACTCTGCTCCTGTTGGTACTTTCCTTAACTTCGGAACATTTTTTGGCATGGCAAAAATGATTCAGAAGTCTTAATTATTTCACTTTCTACACTTTTTGCTTTTAATTTTATATCGTATTAACTGTTTTACATGTTGTCAATCACCTGTCAAGTTTTTGATAACAACCAACGTTATGATATTCTCTTTCAAATTAAGCTTTAAGCTAGGATTCGATATTCAACAAAAAAAAATATGCAGAATGTTGCAATAAAATTATAAGTTTATTAATGTTATTAAAGCATTCATTACAGTTGTTATACTGCAGCAATGAAAGTATGTATCTGTCAGTCTGTTGCTTTTTCTCCACACAATTGTTATATTTTGTTATGTTATGTACAGCATGCCACGCTTATAGAAATAAAATTTTCGTGCATACTTTTAGGATGAAAATCTAATGGTATGGACCAAAACTCGTTCTGAGACATGGTGGTATACAAGACACGGATCATAACCCGTTCAATATTAATTTAATTTTGTTTGCCTGTTTATCATGTGCCAATTTGGCATAACGGTAGCGCTTCGGACTCAAGTGGGAAGGCTAAGTAGGAAGTCCGGGTTCTGTTCCCGCTTGCGACAATAATTTTTTGAATAATTTCATATGAATTCAAAACGATAGCCTTGCGTCACGAATAAGAGACCTTGAAATTTCACTAGCCGCCCAAAAAGTTTCACTTCAAAAATTAAATAAAAGAAGAATAAACTTTTTCAAAATTACCCTTTTCTGTGTCCGGTAATATTTAAAAATAAAACATAGTCCTTTAAACTTTTCGTGGCTACTTTGTGATAAAATAAAAAAATTTCTTATAGAAGTGTGGTTAGAAAAGTATAAAATGGTATAATAAATTAAAGACAACTTCAATCATGTGATTTTTATAAGCTAATTTCTGATCTCAAACACAGAAGTATTTGTTTTTGCACAGGGTCGGTATTTGTTATTTTAAAAAGGTATGTTGAGTATTTTTTAAGGTATGTATAGTAACAGAACTTACATATTTATATAGAGAATAATAAGAACGAACGTTTTTTTTTGTTTTTTAAGAACGAATTCATCTCCTTAAGTTTCTCCTTAACGAAATAGATATTCGTTCATTTTATGAAGTAATGGGTGGATAATATTGTTTTTCTGGCGATTTCGTGAAAAACATTAGCTGTTATACCCAAAGGTACTAGAGCTGACACCGTGAAAAAAGCGTCTTTAAAAATCATTGTTTTGGCATAAAGTGCAAGTTGTACAATCGGGTACGAATGCTTCAACACAAGGTAGATTCCAGGATTTGCTATCGCTAAATTTTAATCGCTAAAAAATGCTTAAGTCATTTTTAGCAAATTTTAGAGACAAGCGCGATTCTGATTAACAAATCATCTTCTATTTTGGTTGCTTAAATTATGTAATGAAAAAAATGAACCGGATAAAAATAGCTGATTTTGACATTTATTTATTGCTAAAAAGTTGCTAATTTGCGATTCTGAGTGTATTTCCATTGCTAAAAATTGCCAAAATTATCAAATTTTGAGCAACAATAAATTTTAGCCGCTAAAATTTTAGAAATCTTATACTACTTTAAAAAGGATTTAAAACAATTTAAATTATCAACAACGTAACGCTGTCTTTTTCAACTTTTATTTCATTTTTTAATTTAATTTAATTTATTTAGTCTTTTTTCCAATCGAATACAGTAAGGACAATTTATATTAAATAATTATAAGGTAGATATCCTAGAATTATGATTGTGTTATTCTAAGGAGTTAAGAATGAGTAAGCAACATGCTTTGTTTTTCTTTTGATTGTAATACATACATGATTGTGTTTTGTTTTCTTTAGGTTGGGAAGTATTTTCAACCCAAAATAAGATTGAAGTATTTCATTGCTAAAATGAAGTATTTTACATCAGCCAAAAAAATAATTTTTCTAAACTACGCATTAAATAACTCTATTATATAAATTACTATCGGATGTAACCCGGTGTTATCCGGGGCTGTTCCTCGAACACAGAAAAAGGATGATTTTCAAACTGCTCTCATTTTAACATTTTTTAAATTATCAATTAAATTTTTTAAATTATCGTTTTTTGGGGTTTTGACACCGCCCTCCGTCGATGTATTTATCCAAATTTCCGTAAAACTGTAACTGCCGGACATGATAACAACAAAATAGATAAGACATCTTCAACTTCTCGAATTGGCGTCTGGTTTCTGAGGAAAATGGTCGCCCAGTTTGAAAGAAGTAATTTCGAGAAAAATGAGTTTAAAGTTTTTATTAGCATGAACTTGATATGCATTTTGATCTAAAAAAAAATTCCTATTTTTAAAAAATCCTTTTGGCATCGATTCGATTTTTGGATTGTCTTCATTCAACTTCGGTTTCGGTCGATACTGTTCGGTTGATTTTTGTTCATCTTTATATAGCTTCTTCTCGTATTCGTTAAACTTCTTTTTATTCGTTAGGCCGCGTTCATAGTGGAAGCTGAAGCTGGCTAAGCTTTTTCAAGCGATATCATGACGCTTTTTCTTGCTGTTGCTGTTCATAGTGCGCGCTTTTTTTCGCGCTTTTGGATACTTTTTCTTGCTGTTGTTGTTCATAGTGCGAGCTTTTTTTCGCGCTTTTATATACTTTTTCTTGCTGTTGCTGTTCATAGTGCGCGCTTTTTCCGTGCGCTTGGCTTATGTTTTGTTTGAATTATTTCTTGTTATTTGGAAAGTTAATGCATATTTTGAAGTTCATCACAAAAATATTCAAAGAATAGATAAAGAACAACGAAGATAACGGCGAAATAGCTCAAAAGTAAAAAGTGCAGAAAAAGTTGGAAACCTATCCTCCACAAAGCAACAAATAAAATATTTTGTCTATATTCTACGCACAAAATAAAGATCAATAACAAGATCACAACAACAAAAAATGCATTCAAAGGAAATTGAAAACGTGCAACTCACACACATACCAAGAAATGATACAAGAATGAAGTAAGCATTTGAAGAAGAAAAAGCGTCGAAAATTAGCGATACCCACAAAAAATTACCAACAACAAAACGAATCTAAACAACAACACGCATTGAGACAAAGCAGAAATAGCGCACGATTTCATATTTTGCGCATCGCATATGCTGAATTTACTAACAACAAAAGGACATACAAACAACGACATGCACTGCTGGCAGCGCCTGCGATCATGTTGACATTGGTAAATAGACAAAAACAACAACACGTAACAACCGATAATGCGAAAATAAAACAATAAAATAAAACTAAAGCGCTGAGCATTGCTGCCGAAAAGTACAAAAACAAAATCAGTGCGGCAAAACATAAACAAGAAATAAAAAAAAAAACAGCCAAGAAAAGCATTAAAAAGTATAAAAATAACCTACATCACAAAGCGTACGTACGAAATGAAACAAAAAATCAAAACTGTGTACACAAACGAGATGGAAAAAAAGTGTCAAAAAGTATGTTAAAATAAGCTGAAACCCAAAGTATAAGTACGACATGAAACAAAAAAACAACACCGTGTGCCCAAGTGAGATAGAAGAAAAAAGTATCAAAAAGCCTCAAAAGTGGCGTAACCTTGAATTTAAGCTTGCACTATGAACACTTTGCGCTTTTTCCATATGATTGTACACAAAGCGTTTTCAGCAGCTGTAAAAAGTTTCAGCTTCAGCTTCCACTATGAACGCGGCCTTAGTCTTTGGTTCTTGACTTTGTTTGCCTTCGGCTCTTTCCTTGATTTTTGTCGAAAGAACTTTTAAAAGCATAGGATCTATTTCAGTAACAGATACAAATGCTTACCAAGTTTCATCAAAATCGGTTCATCCATTTTGACGTGATTGAGCCAGACATAGTTGATTGAATAAAGTGCCCTCTCACAGAAGTTTTCTGAAATTTAAATAGACCCTCAATTCTGTTGCAGAGTCAGGTTATTTCATGTACCAAATTTTAGTAAAATCGGTCAAGTTATTTAGGAGTTATTGAGTCTTAACAATGCACTACTTAAAGCGCTTTTTTGAGGAAGTTTTTGGTATATTTTATAGCCTATGTAATCTTGGGCGCAGTCGAACCTTCATACCAAATTTCTTTGAAATCGATCTAGATGTTACACACTAAAAAATTTTTATAGAATTTTTACACCGATCGGTGTTCCAGGGAGTCCTACACCGTTCGGTGTTAAAAAACACCGTGTCAAGGTGCTAGAATATAATATCCGACAAGGTTTATTTTTTTCACACCGATCGGTGCAAATAAGTAAATATCCGATCGGATGTTTGTGTTGAACCCCGTTAGGTGTTTATTAAGAATACTCAAAACAATAATTTTAAACACCGGACGGTGTAATTTTTTAATATTTATAATTGCTATAAAAAATAATGCTGTGCCAAATAAAATGGCACACATGCTCAAAAATAGATTTCGATTAAGTTATGTTTAAACCTTTTTTTTTATTTTATTACAATGGAATTAAAAGTTTTAATGTCAGTTTTTGTCGAAACTGCTTTGTCGAACATGACTTCTAATTCTAGTTTTTCAATTTCAGTCTTGTGAAAATTCAATTTTTAATTTGTTTCTCAATGATAATGTGATTTCTAAGTTGTTTTCTCCATTGATTTTCTTATTTCACACCGATCGGATAAGTTTGTCATTTCACACCGGGTAAGCGGTGTAAATTAACACCGTTCGGTGTAAAAAATGTAAATATCCGCTCACCGGTGTGAATTTATTTTGGAATTTTTTTAGTGTGTAGGGAGTTTTTAAAGAGTGCTCCTCCCACATACTTCTGGCCACTTTTTTACCTTTGTTTTATCTTGGGTGCAGTTGAACCTTCATACCAAATTTCATTGAAATCGGTCCATACGTTTAGGAGTTATTGAGTTTTAAAAATGCACTACTTAAAGATGCCTCTTGCGGAAGTCTTTGGAACTTTTTAACGCCTACGTTTTGTCTTGGACGCAGTTGACCCTTCATACCAAATTTCATTGAAATCGGTCCAGGCGTTTAGAAATTATTAAGGAGTGCCACGCCCACAAACTTGCGCCCACTTGTTCAATGGGATGAATGGTGTGTGGGCCTATATGGAACAGACAGACAGAAAGACAGAAGGACAAACATTTGATTTTATATATTAGAAGATATATTCTATTGAAGTGAACTGAACTGAATTATAATCAAAAGATCTCATTTGTTTTGTTATGTTTTATTGAAAGATCTCATTTGCTTTAAAGATCAGCCTAGAGAACAAATTGCTAGTGGCAATTGATTTGAATTATTTTATATATAAAATTTTTCAATAAATAAAAAACAATTGTTTATTTTCCTATGCGCCTACTTCAAAAATTTTTAAAAGGAAGTATTTTTGGTAGAAATTCAGATTTTTTAATACTATAATGAAGATTTCTCTCCGCTGTTCTCTGGCAACGCTGGGTTGGTACTGCTTGCTCTCGGCATTAGTGAGTATCATTGACACGTGTTATCTCTGTTATACAAAAGTAAGCTTACAAACTAAACAAACAAACACTTAAAACTACCCTTAAATCTAAATTCAATCACCGTAGGTGTTGTGTTATGAGAGAACATGTACATTAGCCAGGATATAATTTAATAATAAACAATATAATTGAATTTATTATGACAATATATAATTTTATATGTCTTTTTTTGACATGATTCAGTTATGATTAACCCCTGTGGGTGCCAGGTACAGATATAGCAAAAAATTGGGGTAACAGTGGAGTGTCGAAATTAAGATCTGTTTCGATCACTTAATTTAATAAACCAATAGGAGATAGGCAGTTAACTGAGGACCAGCTGAACTGTTTTTGGAAGTTAAACGTATCTTTTAATAATTCGTTGTCATGGAATTGCAGTTTATCAATAAATTTTTTTTTGTAAAGATAAAGCATAGCGGCATATTGGATTAATCATAGATTTTTTGTAAATGAATTTATTTGAATATCGTTTGTTAAAAGATTCAAAGTTTTTATTAACACAACGTCTTAAAATTTTACGTTCTTAGAACCTCGAATTCATTGGCTACCGTTGGCGATATTGAGAACCAGATAGGAAATACGTATAGCAAAACTGAACGTATGCTTACTTTATAGATCAGAAGCTTTGTTTTTGGACTAAGGTATTTGTTATTCAAAAGTGAAGAAAACATGCCTGTTAATTTGTGACCTTTTCTTAAATTTTCTCTTGCGTGATTATTGAATTTAGGACGATTGTTAAATGCCCAAATATTCGATGTTGTTTTTGAAGTTTATTTTCCGTATTATTTAAGAAAAGCTTCAGATTTTTGCTATCTGTAGTAACATTTTTTCTACATTTGCCAGACGCATTTCTTATGCAAATAGCCTCGGATTTAAAGATATTGATTCGAATACCACAGTAAATTAAATTAAATTAAATTAAATTAAATTAAATTAAATTTAATTAAATTAAATTAAATTAAATTAAATTAAATTAAATTAAATTAAATTAAATTAAATTAAATTAAATTAAATTAAATTAAATTAAATTAAATTAAATTAAATTAAATTAAATTAAATTAAATTAAATTAAATTAAATTAAATTAAATTAAATTAAATTAAATTAAATTAAATTCAATAAAATTAAATTAAATTAAATTAAATTAAATTAAATTATATTAAATTAAATTAAATTAAATTAAATTAAATTAAATTAAATTAAATTAAATTAAATTAAATTAAATAAAATTAAATTAAATTAAATTAAATTAAATTAAATTAAATTAAATTAAATTAAATTAAATTAAATTAAATTAAATTAAATTAAATTAAATTAAATTAAATTAAATTAAATTAAATTAAATTAAATTAAATTAAATTAAATTAAATTAAATTAAATTAAATTAAATTAAATTAAATTAAATTAAATTAAATTAAATTAAATTAAATTAAATTAAATTAAATTCAATTAAATTAAATTAAATTAAATTAAATTAAATTAAATTCAATTAAATTAAATTAAATTAAATTAAATTAAATTAAATTAAATTAAATTAAATTAAATTAAATTAAATTAAATTAAATTAAATTAAATTAAATTAAATTAAATTAAATTAAATTAAATTAAATTAAATTAAATTAAATTAAATTAAATTAAATTAAATTAAATTAAATTAAATTAAATTAAATTAAATTAAATTAAATTAAATTAAATTAAATTAAATTAAATTAAATTAAATTAAATTAAATTAAATTAAATTAAATTAAATTAAATTAAATTAAATTAAATTAAATTAAATTAAATTAAATTAAATTAAATTAAATTAAATTAAATTAAATTAAATTAAATTAAATTAAATTAAATTAAATTAAATTAAATTAAATTAAATTTAATTGAATTAAATTAAATTAAATTAAATTAAATTAAATTCAATAAAATTAAATTAAATTAAATTAAATTAAATTAAATTATATTAAATTAAATTAAATTAAATTAAATTAAATTAAATTAAATTAAATTAAATTAAATTAAATTAAATTAAATTAAATAAAATTAAATTAAATTAAATTAAATTAAATTAAATTAAATTAAATTAAATTAAATTAAATTAAATTAAATTAAATTAAATTAAATTAAATTAAATTAAATTAAATTAAATTAAATTAAATTAAATTAAATTAAATTAAATTAAATTAAATTAAATTAAATTAAATTAAATTAAATTAAATTAAATTAAATTAAATTAAATTAAATTAAATTAAATTAAATTAAATAAAATTAAATTAAATTCAATTAAATTAAATTAAATTAAATTAAATTAAATTAAATTAAATTAAATTAAATTAAATTAAATTAAATTAAATTAAATTAAATTAAATTAAATTAAATTAAATTAAATTAAATTAAATTAAATAAAATTAAATTAAATTAAATTAAATTAAATTAAATTAAATTAAATTAAATTAAATTAAATTAAATTAAATTAAATTAAATTAAATTAAATTAAATTAAATTAAATTAAATTAAATTAAATTAAATTAAATTAAATTAAATTAAATTAAATTAAATTAAATTAAATTAAATTAAATTAAATTAAATTAAATTAAATTAAATTAAATTAAATTAAATTAAATTAAATTAAATTAAATAAATTAAATTAAATTAAATTAAATTAAATTAAATTAAATTAAATTAAATTAAATTAAATTAAATTAAATTAAATTAAATTAAATTAAATTAAATTAAATTAAATTAAATTAAATTAAATTAAATTAAATTAAATTAAATTAAATTAAATTAAATTAAATTAAATTAAATTAAATTAAATTAAATTAAATAAAATTAAATTATATTAAATTAAATTAAATTAAATTAAATTAAATTAAATTAAATTAAATTAAATTAAATTAAATTAAATTAAATTAAATTAAATTAAATTAAATTAAATTAAATTAAATTAAATTAAATTAAATTAAATTATATTAAATTAAATTCAATTCAATTAAATTAAATTAAATTAAATTAAATTAAATTAAATTAAATTAAATTAAATTAAATTAAATTAAATTAAATTAAATTAAATTAAATTAAATTAAATTAAATTAATTAAATTAAATTAAATTAAATTAAATTAAATTAAATTAAATTAAATTAAATTAAATTAAATTAAATTAAATTAAATTAAATTAAATTAAATTAAATTAAATTAAATTAAATTAAATTAAATTAAATTAAATTAAATTAAATTAAATTAAATTAAATTAAATTAAATTAAATTAAATTAAATTAAATTAAATTAAATTAAATTAAATTAAATTAAATTAAATTAAATTAAATTAAATTAAATTAAATTAAATTAAATTAAATTAAATTAAATTAAATTAAATTAATTAAATTAAATTAAATTAAATTAAATTAAATTAAATTAAATTAAATTAAATTAAATTAAATTAAATTAAATTAAATTAAATTAAATTAAATTAAATTAAATTAAATTAAATTAAATTAAATTAAATTAAATTAAATTAAATTAAATTAAATTAAATTAAATTAAATTAAATTAAATTAAATTAAATTAAATTAAATTAAATTAAATTAAATTAAATTAAATTAAATTAAATTAAATTAAATTAAATTAAATTAAATTAAATTAAATTAAATTAAATTAAATTAAATTAAATTAAATTAAATTAAATTAAATTAAATTAAATTAAATTAAATTAAATTAAATTAAATTAAATTAAATTAAATTAAATTAAATTAAATTAAATTAAATTAAATTAAATTAAATTAAATTAAATTAAATTAAATTAAATTAAATTAAATTAAATTAAATTAAATTAAATTAAATTAAATTAAATTAAATTAAATTAAATTAAATTAAATTAAATTAAATTAAATTAAATTAAATTAAATTAAATTAAATTAAATTAAATTAAATTAAATTAAATTAAATTAAATTAAATTAAATTAAATTAAATTAAATTAAATTAAATTAAATTAAATTAAATTAATTAAATTAAATTAAATTAAATTAAATTAAATTAAATTAAATTAAATTAAATTAAATTAAATTAAATTAAATTAAATTAAATTAAATTAAATTAAATTAAATTAAATTAAATTAAATTAAATTAAATTAAATTAAATTAAATTAAATTAAATTAAATTAAATTAAATTAAATTAAATTAAATTAAATTAAATTAAATTAAATTAAATTAAATTAAATTAAATTAAATTAAATTAATTAAATTAAATTAAATTAAATTAAATTAAATTAAATTAAATTAAATTAAATTAAATTAAATTAAATTAAATTAAATTAAATTAAATTAAATTAAATTAAATTAAATTAAATTAAATTAAATTAAATTAAATTAAATTAAATTAAATTAAATTAAATTAAATTAAATTAAATTAATTAAATTAAATTAAATTAAATTAAATTAAATTAAATTAAATTAAATTAAATTAAATTAAATTAAATTAAATTAAATTAAATTAAATTAAATTAAATTAAATTAAATTAAATTAAATTAAATTAAATTAAATTAAATTAAATTAAATTAAATTAAATTAAATTAAATTAAATTAAATTAAATTAAATTAAATTAAATTAAATTAAATTAAATTAAATTAAATTAAATTAAATTAAATTAAATTAAATTAAATTAAATTAAATTAAATTAAATTAAATTAAATTAAATTAAATTAAATTAAATTAAATTAAATTAAATTAAATTAAATTAAATTAAATTAAATTAAATTAAATTAAATTAAATTAAATTAAATTAAATTAAATTAAATTAATTAAATTAAATTAAATTAAATTAAATTAAATTAAATTAAATTAAATTAAATTAAATTAAATTAAATTAAATTAAATTAAATTAAATTAAATTAAATTAAATTAAATTAAATTAAATTAAATTAAATTAAATTAAATTAAAT
>OY282642.1:64594577-64642420 GCA_958299015.1 Tetanocera ferruginea
ATTAAATTAAATTAAATTAATTAAATTAAATTAAATTAAATTAATTAAATTAAATTAAATTAAATTAAATTAAATTAAATTAAATTAAATTAAATTAAATAAATTAAATTAAATTAAATTAATTAAATTAAATTAAATTAAATTAAATTAAATTAAATTAAATTAAATTAAATTAAATTAAATTAAATTAAATTAAATTAAATTAAATTAAATTAAATTAAATTAAATTAAATTAAATTAAATTAAATAAATTAATTAAATTAAATTAAATTAAATTAAATTAAATTAAATTAAATTAAATTAAATTAAATTAAATTAAATTAAATTAAATTAAATAAATTAAATTAAATTAAATTAAATTAAATTAAATTAAATAAATTAAATTATTAAATTAAATTAAATTAAATTAAATTAAATTAAATTAAATTAAATTAAATTAAATTAAACTAA
Organism: Tetanocera ferruginea; assembly: GCA_958299015.1. NCBI lineage: Eukaryota > Metazoa > Arthropoda > Insecta > Diptera > Sciomyzidae > Tetanocera > Tetanocera ferruginea. The sequence goes on from OY282642.1 coordinate 64,595,028, forward strand.
ATTAAATTAAATTATGCAGGAATGATGTTACTAATTACAGGCCCATTGCTAAACTATCATCGATTCCAAAACTTTTTGAGAGAGTGGTGTATGATCAGGTTAAGAGATACTGTGGAGAGGTCATAACAACTCGTCAGCATGGTTTTGTCAATGGCAGATCCACTGTGTCGAACCTTCTCGATTTTACATCTTACTGCCTTAATACAATTGAATTAGGTAACCAGGTCGACTGTATTTACACCGACTTTAGTAAAGCGTTTGATAAATTACCACATAGGGGAGACTCGTCCCCGTTGTCTCAAGTACTAGTTGTCACAACGCCGATATCTTTTGATTCAACACGTTATCGAATGGAATATCAATGCCATCTAAACGCTATTGCAATGTCTATTGCATCCCAAGAAAGTTTAAGTGCCGTTAGTTTTGTTTTGCAAAAATTAAAAGAAATTGAAGAAACTAAGTTGGATTTTTGCATTTTTATATTTTTTTAAATTTTGTAATTAAACAAATAGAAGTGTGTTATATTCAACTTTAAATAAATTTCCAATACAATTAATATTATATTTTGCGAATACTTATGAATTTTAAGATAAAACTTTATATTTAAATTTACAGAACATTGTTAACATTTTTTCCCAAATGGTACAGGTTGTCACAGCATTTGTGGGGCTTGTTGTCACATATAATTTCATATAACTATTTTGAAAGTATTCTATGATTTATTTGAAATTAAGGAAATATGCCAAGAAATCGCAAACGACTTACAAACCGAGGTTGGACATCTTCAGATATCATGATGCATGCCGAATACAGCTAGTATCAATGAAGATAACGTGGATTCACTATGTGTAGATCGTTGTCGAGCGTGAAATCCAATAATAATTGTCGTCAATGTATAAAATGCAAACTTGTGCATTGAAAGTGATAGTTTAATACATTTCTGGTTAAATTGTGTTTCGGAGTGTGGCAGCAATGACGATTAAGAAGTGTGACAACGGGGACTACGCATTGGGACAACTAACCCCACGTGTGGGGTAACTTGTCACAGACGAGTTAAATTTTTTATCAAGGAAATTTTTTAATTTATTCTAAAATAATATATGTTATTCACATCAGGATTGAAGAATAAAACATTAAATTTATGTTTACAAGTTTTGCAGTGCCATTATTGCTTGATTTGTGGGAGTTTCAGCGGTTTATTCAAATTTTGTGACAACTAGTACCACTCTCCCCTACATTTAAATTTTATTTCGGTAGCTTAAAAACAACCGTCTATACAGCCCCAATCAGCCATTTAAAAATAGTGCTTGGATTAAGCTTACATGCAATACAAAAAGCAAGCCTTATCCAAACACGCTTGAAAAACACTTGCATAGGTAATAAATTTCCAAGTTCCTTTGTATAACTATTGCGTAAAACACAAAAAGCAAGAGATGTACGATAATACTTGGAAAGGCTTGCATTAAGTAAGTGTTTTGCAATCATACTTAGAAAACGCTGACAACGGTAATAGTTTTACAACTGTTCAAAGTTGTGATGCTCTCATATATACATACATAAATGTTTTTGATTTTCATTTTGTTCGCTCAGCAGCCATCAGGCTTACGGCAAGCTGTTAAAGTGTCCTACTCATATGCGGTGGTTCGCGGGTTCGATCCCTGGTGTAGCAAACACAACAATTTTTGAAGGCACCCAATTTTTCATATAATTTTATGTTTCAATTTTAACAAACGAAAATAAAAAATAAATAAAAATAATTATAAAAATGTTCCGGTTGGGAATTGAATCACAACAAATCAAATAACCAGTGGCTTACCAACTGAGCCACGGAATAAAAATTTTTCGCGAGTGCTAATTGATTTGTTGAATGTAGCACACTTGGAAAAAGCTTTTTAAAACACTTATATCCAATTGTAAAAACAACACTTGGATTAAGCTTGAAGTAAGGAATATTATTCCAAGGGTTCACTTTCGTTTATCCTACAATTACATGTAAGCGTTCTACAATAGTAAATGAAAGCGTTATCCAAGCTTGAGGCTTACGTTTGTAAGCTTGTTTAAAGCTTATTCCAAGCTTGTTTGGCTGATTGGGGCGATTTTTATGTTTTAGTTGTATGCGGACATGAATAGCTCGACTCACGAGGTGACGCTAATCGTGCGCGTCATCAGGTTAGCACACTTCCTAACGTAAATGAATTTTGGTCAATTCCAAGTAAACTAAAATCACTATAATTAAATTTTGTTTTTTTGCATACAGCCCATTCAATTATCAGTTAAATAAAACAAAAAGTTTGGATTTGTTATTGCAAATTTTTTTTTTATGATTTTTTTTCGAAAAATAACAAAAATAATATCAATTCAATTTAGGTCAACAGGTTAGCACACACGAGTTGTTTCCTTTTTTTTTTATCTTTTAAGGCATGAACTTATTTCTAAACTTATACATTAATTAATTTAAATATTTTTTATAATTTTAATAACGGGTTGATCCTCCCTTGTTGAGAATGACCTCATACATTCGATTTGGAAGCGACTCATATAATTTTTCTATATAATTCAGAGAAATCCCTGACCAAGCTCGCTTGATGCCGTCAATTAATTCCAATTTATTGGAATATTGTTTTCCTGATTCGTAAACTTTACGAGCGAGCCATCCCCATGCATTTTCTATTATGTTTATGTCAGGTGAATAAGGCGGCCACTGCATTACGCTTACATTTTGGTCCTCAATCCATGACTTTACCACCCGGGCAGTATGGATAGGGGCATTATCATGTTGAAAATGCCATGCTAGATTACCAAATAAATTTTGAAAATGAGGAAAAGCAGTTTGAAGTACGTTTTTGTAAGTGTTGGCGTTCATATTTGCTGTCAAAAACTGTAACTCGCACGTACCGAAGTAGGAGATGGCTCCCCATACCATTACACCTCCCACTCGACTATGAAGGCGATCCAACTGGTGTTCCTCCTTGCGAAGATCATGGAAGTAATAATTGTAGCCGTCTGGACCTTCCAAATTAAATTTTTTTTCATCCGAAAAGACAACGTAGTGCCAATCTGAAGTCCATGTCATGTACTCACGTGCGAAATTCAGGCGAGCTTCCTTACGAAGCCCATTGAGTGGGGGTTTTTTCTTCAATTTCTGTCTTTTTAAATGTTGAGCATTCTTTATCACTCTTTGAATCGTAGATAAGCTTGTTTTAACGCCAACATTAGCCCTGATCTTTGCAGCTGAATCATGAGAGTTCGATGCTTCTCTCAAAATTGCTCTCTTATCAGCGTTCGAAATCACTTTGTTATTACCTCCTTGATAATTTTTACCATATCCCGACTTATTGCGCAGGAATGAGGTTATGACTTTACGACTTCTTCCGATTTTTTTAGAAATTTCACTTATGGACAACTTTAACTCCTCATAAGCTTCAATTTTCGATTTTTCTTCTACAGAAAGGGATTTTCCTTTACCCATATTGAAATTAATTGATCACTTAAGCAGCAAAACAAATTTCGTGGTCATACACTTTCAAATATTGGAGAAAAACTGAAAATAATTTACATGTGCTAATCTGATGACGCAAAAATAACGCGTTTTTTCCATTGAAAATAGAACAAAATAGCAAAAACCAAATAACGGGAAATTTTTTTCGCATGTTCTCTTTACCAACAATAGTGTTTACGAAGACCAGAAGAATAGAATAATAAAAAGAATTTTATATTAACAACAACAAAAACAAGAGCAATCGTACTTAGCTGATAGAAGGTGTGCTAACCTGATGACGCGCAGAAGGTGCCTTGAAAAAATTTTCATTTGTACCCATCCTAAAATGAACCTTGATGTATTTTATGATAATTCCCAAAATATTTTGGCTATGCCGAAATCCGTCAGTGAGCTAAACCATTTTGCAAAAACCTCCAAAAATCATGTTTTCCGTATATAAGTATATTAACTAGTGTAATAGTTGTAAACAAATAAACTGTCTTAAATTATAGGTCTGAAAAAGTTCATTCAATCTGCATCAAAAATTTGAAAATATTTGCGATTGGGATAAGTATAATGATGTTTTCATGCATTTTTTTTAGATTATGTTCACAAAAATTCAAATAACTTTATTATTTCTTATACGATCGCCGTTATCAAGATATCGTTGGAAAGGTATGCACGGCTGTAATATATTTTGGACATTTTTCTTTGTTTAATAAAGTGTGGCTCTTATTTTATTTCTCCATTTGTGTGCAGTTTACCTGAAAATACAATTTTCAAAATCTAAAATACTGTATTTTTTTTATTTCAAGCGTTTGTTTCAATGTAGACTTTTTGAAAATCATCTAAAAAACTAAGAAAAAAATCATGAAAAACATCATTATTTTTAATTCAATTGCAAATTTATACAAATTTTTGATGCAGATTGAAAGAACTTTTTAAGGCCTATAATTTGAAACAGTTTATTTATTGACATCTATTACACTAGCCAGTATATATACGGAAAACATGATTTATGGAGGTTTTTTCAAAATGGTTTAGCTCACTGACGGATTTTGGTATATCCAAAATATTTTGGGAATGATCATAGAATACATCAAGGTTCATTTTAAAATGGGTACAAATGGAACTTCTTTTTTTTCATACAAGTCGAGGCACCTTAATATATATACTTTTCTATACCGGACTCGCTTATTTCTATGCGTAAAAAACGTTTGCACAAAGTCAATATACCCTGACCTTACAAGTTTAGTGTATAATGACGTTAACAAATCTAGCCTTTTTTAGCTTTTTTTTTTAAAAGCCATCTAGCCTTTTCTAGCCATTTTTTTTAGTTCTACTCTCCTGAAATTGAAAAATGTTCTCCGAACATGTTACCTTCCACTAAGGGCATAGACCATGCTTCGATCTATTTCGATCCAGCAGCCAGCAAATCAACGTGTCTATTCAGTCAACTAAGCGATTATACATCAACTAAAGTGTTCAGTTTTTCTTATTTATTTCATAATTTTAAATTCATAGATGCTAGCAGACAATCAGTTGACGTTTGTTTTTCAGTCAGTAATAATGTTTTGCGCAAATATTCCGTCGAATATTTTTTTGTAGACACATATTAAGACAAAAATTTTGCGCTTGAATTGGAAGCTTTGCTTACATGATTAAACATGCAAATTTCTGAGTACAAAAAATTTTACTCTTTATTTTTCCTGTCAAATTGTTTTAGAAAATATAAAAAAACAATATATCATGAAATCTATCAATAGTTGACCAATAAGTAGACATAACTGACCTTTTTCAATCATTTTCATATCTCTTAGGTGGTATATGTACTTTTTTGAAATTCGACTTGTGGACTACACAATGTGGACTACACCCTTTTAATACCTTTCATATGGTACACAGAGGGAAAAACCTATGTACTCAATACATAAATTTATGTACTCATGGCATAGTTTTCTGCACACAAAAATTTTACATATTTCATGTATTGAGTACATGTTGAAATCTCTATTGACTACATAATGCTTTTAAGCGGCTCTGTAGTCAATAAAGAATTTTATGTACTCAACGCATAAATATGTGTCGTGAATTCATGGATGTATGTGGTGAGTACATTCACACTGTTCTCATCGGAAACCGTTACAAAAAATTTTATGTAATGAGTAAAGTTCTTATGTACGTATTACATAGATTATTGACTCATTACATAAAGTCATGTAGAACATTTACGATGAGTACAGTATGTTAGAACAATTTGCGTGTGCTCAGTACATACATAATTTACTCATTACATATTTGGGGTACATATTTTTATGCAATGAGTACATACATAATTTACTCATTACATATTTTTTATGTAATGAGCGCATACATAATTTTCTCATTACATATTTTTAGTGCATACATTTATGTAATGAGCTCATATATAATTTATTCATTAAATATTTAAAATAAATAGTTTTATATAATGACTATATGCATAATGCATTTATTATATATTGTTTGTTCATAATTTCATGTATTGCATATGTACACAGATCATGTCTGTGCCTAAATCACCCTCTCAACATATGCAATGAATAACTTAATAAAGAAATGGCTAGATTTGGCAATTACTTATTGGCAATTTCATATAGAAATCAGCCATTTATTTCTTATCCATTCATCGCTTTTGTTCTAGAGTACAGTGGATAAACTCATTCCCGATCTGATTTTTTTGACAACACCCTTTGAGGTGTTGCTTATTTGAAAATCAAAAAACGAATGAAATAAAACAGCAAAATCGTATGCCGATGGGCAACCGATACGTGTACTGAGCAGTGTGGCCATTTTAGCCTTTTCGAGGCTAGATTTAGCCTTTTTATTTGCGGTTTAGCCTCGAAATTTACGATTTAGCTTCGTGTTTTTTTAGCCTTTTTTTACTTTGAAAACAGCTTTTTTTAGATTAATTAACAATTAAAAAACCGAACGGTGTTTATTTACATCACTTACCCGGTGTGATATGACAAACTTATCCGATCGGTGTAAAATAAGAAAGGCATAGAAGAAAAGCAACATGGAAATCACGTTAGCATTGACAAACAAATTGAAAATTGAAATTTCACAAGACTGAAAATAAAAGTCCAGAATTATAAGTCATGTTCGTGAAAACAGTTCTGGCCAAAATTGACATCAAAGTAATAAAATAAAAAAACGGTTAAAATAGAATTAAATCCAATCCAAATTTTGAGCATGAATGCCATTATATTTGGTTTAACATTATTTTTAGCATTTTGAATGAAAAAATTAAAATTCTAAAAACACATATTTCCGAATAGTAAAAAATTACACCTTTCGGTGTTAAAAAAAAATCATAATTTTGCGTGTTCTAAATAAACACCTGACAGGGTTTGACACAAACATCCTTCGGATATTTAGTTATTAACACCGATTGGTGTGAAAAATGTCCCCTTTCGGATATAAAATTCTAGCATTTTGACACGGTGTTTTTTTAACACCGAACGGTGTAGGACTCTCTGGAACACCGATCGGTGTAAAAATTCTATACAAATTTTTTAGTGTGTAGTCATAAAAATTTGCATCTGGCAGCAACGCAGGACCCTTAAGAGCTCTCTCGTTTCACATGTAAATGAATGCTAGATCGATTTTTTTCTATTGAAAATTCTCATAACGTTGTTAAGCTAAATATATTTTCTCATTTTGCAAATGTTCCGCAGACGAAGTTACCTCGATTGAGCTTCAATGGCGAAAACTATTGACACGTAAATGGTCAAGCGTGTCCTCTTCAATTGAGTTTTGGGTAGAAGTAAAGCACTTTTAAAACTCGCTGCCTGAAAATCCTTTTCTGAGCTCGTCAATTTGGTTTTCAGTTTCTTAGTTTTATCACTTAGTAACGCTTTTTAGTGCAATGAAAATTGCAAAAACTAAGCAAAGAAATAGATTTTAAATTAAAATGCCTAACTCGTTGCATAATATTCGATGTTCACTGAAAATATTACAAAAATGTTGTCATGACTTTGAGGTAACTGATGATCTCATACGTCTGTTAGATTCACGTAGTGCTTATGCAAGCTGCAGTTCCTCCGATTGATCTGATGAAGAGGGAATAATATATCTGAGATATAAACTATGTTGAAATAATATAAGTTCCTAGCACGACAGTGATAAAATTTCCAAACCTTCAATTTCATTTGAAATTTCTCCCGAGAATTGGAAAAAGGAGATTCCCATTTTTAAGGCTCAAGAAGTTTTGGAAAATTTTAAACAAATTTGTTAATCAACCGCGAATATTCATGAGTCTTTTAAGTTAAAACTTTTAACATAAAGTGTGATGTCTGTATCCTGCTGTCTTAAAATTGAGAACTCCCTTTTACAATTCTCATGAGCAAATTATTCCTAATAGGACTTAATGTACATATACATCAATATACATCAATTCAATATACATATTATTTTCATCAATAATTAAATGATGAAATGAAAGGTAATGCAATGAAAAGTTAGTTTATTTAATGAAAAGTAAGTCATTCTGAATTAAAAAGGCTGGTATTATTTTGCTTTATAAATATATACCATATGATTTTTTGCTTTTTACAAATTTGTACCTATGATACTGATGTACCTATATAAAAAATGAATGTTATGTTAAAACGAAAATAAAACTTGAAGTTGTATGAAAAATCTGGATTTTTTTTAGCTTCTTTTTTCAAAATTTTTAGCCTTTTTTTGACTTCTTTTTTTGGCCAATTTAGCTTCTTTTATTTTCTGGTCGTGGCCACACTGGTACTGAGTCCGTATTTTATGTACTGAATAAATGTGTCACTTCAATCGAATAAGGGAGTTGGTCTTTTTTGCATAAATTAAGCATTACATGTTTCGTTGAAAAGGGCTTTTCGAGCACTACAATGTCTTCTTAGAACATTTTTATTTTTGAGGTGATATTCAACTAGTAAGTCCCATTACCCCGATTTACCCCCTTTAAATTTTTTTTTTTGTTTCTCATAAGATTAAACTCCTTCAAATTTGTGTAATTTGTGTTCAAAAAATTATTTATTAAGTTTCTTTTACAATTTTGTTTATATTATGTGTTTGTTCGTTGACTAAACTAAAAGCAAATTTTTTATAAAAAAAAGGATTATATCAAATATTTGAACTATTATCACTTCTTTGTTTTTAAATTTAATAAATAATTTTTTGAGCACAAATTAGACAAATTTGAAGGAATTCAATTATATGGGAAAAAAAAGAAATTTAAGGGGGATAAATCAGGCTAATGGGGCTTACTAGTTGAATATGACCTCAAAAATAAAATTGTTCTAAGAACACATTGTAGTGCTCGTAAAGCCCTTTTCAACGAAATATGCAATGCTTAAGTTATGCAAAAAAGACCATTTTGGCTGTTTTTCCGGTGGTCCAAAAAAATTTTTTTTTGTTTACGGAATCCTCTCGAGGTCAACTTTAAAATAGGGGGTGGTTTTTTCAAATTTTTTTTTTGTATGGAGGCCGACCCATTCTAGTGTACACGTACGCTGTACTGAGTATATAGCATATGTACGATGCCGTGTTGCAAGCGAGAAATGTACTGAGTCTATATGTTATGTATTGAGTGAAGTTTTTGTAAAAAATTACAATAACACGTTGATTGAGTACACGTTGCTTGTATCTATTGAAGTCTGCTATGTATTCAACACATAACATGATGTAGTGAATACATTTTTTATTCATTTTAAAAAGTGAATAAATTGATATGTAGTCAGTACACGCTCCCTTTACTCAGTAAATACTGCTCTCGATGCGTTCTCATACAAGTTGAAGTGCATAGATTTTACATAGCTGTCTCTGTACTGACTACATAACATTTTCCCTTAGTGTATACGTATGTTTTTGGAATTCAACTTGTAGACTGCACAATGGGGCAAAATATGTAAAATTTTAAAAACTTAAAAAAATTTCTAAAAAATTTTCTATCGTTGACCAATTAATGAACATAAGTGACCTTTTTTAATCTTTTTAATTTCTTTTAGTTGGTGTATTTACTTTTTTGAAATTCTACTTGTGAGCTGCACAATGGGGCAAATAGTGTATGACCTTGAAATTTTCTTAAAAAATTCATAAAAAATTTTCTATCACTGACTAATTAATAGAGATAACTGACCTTTTTAGACCTTTTTAATATCTTTCAGGTAGTAAGTTGTTAGAAATTCCACTCCTGGCTTGCACAACAGAGCAAATTATGCATGACCTTGAAAATTTCTAAAAAAATTCATAAAAAATTATCCATCACTGATATTTTAATGGGAACAACTGGTTTTTTTTTACATTTTTCATAGTTTTTAGATAGCATCATCATATTTTTGAAATTCCACTAATGAGGTGCCAGCATCCCGTAGCTTGGAATATTACCTCAAAAAATTTTTTCCACGATTATTCTAACCAAGCCATTGAAAGGGTTAATGAACAAAAGCCTGTCAGCTCTCTCCCCGCCCAACCGATATCTTAGAGATTCATATATGAGACCGACACTTCTTAAAAGTTGCTCACTTGCAACTGAACCTGGACGACACGATAAATATTGACGAGCAATTGACTGAAAATTTCGAATTTACTCTCCATAAGAGGGTTTATAAGCAATTAAAATTAATTAACCAAGAACTGCGCTCTTGTGTGAGATAGGTAGAATAGTATACACCGATACATTTCGATCTTCGTTATAACTTCGATTCAAAATTGTCGGAGTCGGAGGTGTAAAATCAATCGGAAGATTCGACCTTTCGCAATCGAAGTTTCGTTAGATTCCTAATATAAACCATAATTTTATATATACGATTACATTATATGAGATAATAATATAAATTAACTTATTTCAGGGAGAGTCCAATGAAGCGAGAATAGCTGTTGCAAATCAACGTGCTCATCAATTACTTAAGTAAATGTTATGTTACATTAAAAACAAGTTTGACTAAAACTTCAAAGCTACTTTAACGCAAACATACTTATTAGAAATAAATTAGATGTACGTATTATAATAAGCTGTTGTTTAACAAACTATCGTTGCAAAATAATGTTAATGCTCTTTAATATATAAACACTGTAAATAAACGTTTATATTGTTGATAAAATTCTAATGGTATTCAATAAACGACGTACAAATGTATATGTATATGTAGTGTATATATACTAGAGTGTATCAAAAATCTGACTCCCAATTCCTGTACCAAAATTAAATAGTCCATGAAAAATCCTTTCCATTGGTGTACTTATTTTTTTATTTGAACCAATTTTGGTGTCCCCCGAATTGCATTTTTGTGCATTTTTTATCAAATTTTGTGCTGGAGACCCATTAATGGTTGATTTAAAAAGAAAATCAAACTTAGCAATCAATTCCTTTCATATAAAAACACAGAACTGCAAAAAAAAACAAAAGCTTAAAAATACTTTCATACAATAAATAAAAACGTATTAAATAACAAGTAGATTCACGTTGAAAAAACTGTTTTATCTCATCAGACCATTTGTCAACAGGAATGAAAATTTGCAGTTCTGTGGTTTTATATGAAAGGAATTGATTAATAAGCTTGATTTTAAATCAACCATTAATGGGTTTCCAGTACAAAAGTTGATTAAAAATGCACAAAAATGCAATTCGGGGGACGCCAAAATTGATTCAAATAAAAAAAGGACACCAATGGAAAGGATTTTTCATGTACTATTTAATTTTGGTACCGGAATTGGGGGTAAGATTTTTCCCATACAATACACTCTAATATATACACTCCGCATCAGCAGAATAGGTTTTCTGTTTCATTGAGATATAAATAATTTTTCTCACAAAAATAGCGTAACAGAAAACTAAGGTTTTACCATATGACCGATACACTCTTAAATCTTTTTTGTTAGTAAATTTTGCTTTTCAAATTTCTACTCCTGCCAGGAGCAAAAGTCCTAACAATGCATTAAATTCTTTGTCATCCATCAAAGTTTTCGCCAAACTCTCTTTGCCCCATAATACTGATAAAACGAATTATATTTTAACGCTGAAAAATCTTTCAATTCTATTTGCAGCGAAAGTGGTAATTCCAACACTTCGTCGAATAATACTTACAGAACGTGCTCTGGACAATGCATCGGTGAGAAGTATTGTGTGCTATTCTGTCACCTTGCCTTTGCCAAGATACTCAGAAGATCTATTAGAGTTACTTCTGCCCTAGTAGCACAAACAGTATTTATAGGTTCTTTTACAGACCTTTTAAAGATAATTACAAAAACATGGAATTGTATTTATATGTTCTTTATAAGAGCTTATAAGGCCAATTTGGCGTATGGGTTATAAAGACATGTTCCCCTCCATGTTATCAAGACAAATGCCTTGTGTAGAGGTATTTCAAAGGACTTTAAAATACTCCTTACAAAGACTTAAAAAAGAGTTGCGCGAAAAATAAATATAAAAAACTAAATTTGTATTTTTTTTTCTTTTATATGTTATAATTATAATTTATTTTAAATATGATTATTATTGTAAAGCCATTATTATTATACTTTTAAAATTTTATTTGTACTTACCTGTTATATCCGGATTCGAACCAACGTCCTAACGCTCCATAGTCATGCACGCTATCCACTAGGCTATATGTGACGTGTACAACTCTACGTCGAAGACGAATCATATTTTTCTTTGGTTTGTCTTGATAAAGTCTTTAAATATAGCGTTATAAAGTAGTAAAATGAAGAAAAGTATGCCGTCGTTCAAAAAATCATTTGCAGTCAATTTCGACGCATACAAGTTTTTTTTTCAAGTTTTAAGAAATTGTAGATATGATTCGATCTTGGAGAAAAGTTAAAAGAAGTGGGATATATTACCGAAACTTGAAATCACAACGAATATCATTCGAGAAAAAGATGAAATTGTTGAAAGGACAAATATTGTCGTCAATAAAACTCAATAGTTTGAACAATATTGACATTATTGCTGCACTCGATAATGTAGTGCCTGCTTCACCCAAATTTGTGCTGAAACCAAGTGACCATTGGGTCTTACAAACCCTATCAACCATTTGGCATTGAATCATTTATTGAAGATAATTGATACGTGTTTTGGTGAAAACAGCGGCGTTCAAGAACTCTGCTTCAAACTCCTTTTGGCGTTATTCAGGCGCTATTCAGGCGTTATTCAGACTCAATCGTGGTGGAGAATATTGGCACAATGGATTGACAATGAGTTTATCCAATGTATTTCAAAACTTGTATAAATCCATTTAAAACTCCTTGAACATAAATATTTTATTTTATCTCCTTGGATAACAATGTATCAAGAATTCTCAATAAACTTATTGACCTTTTTATCGCTTTTGACTTCTGGCCATGATAGCACTCCATAATTCTCCCAAATAGCTCGAATTGTGCTTGAATTTTACTGCACATATTTATAAAATATATCTTACCTTTTCGTTTTCCTTACTGCTCGTATGCTTATTAAGCACATCTTCTGATGACACGTTCACTTTGAATGAAAACGCAGGATACATGCACGCAAAAAAAAAAAACGTTTATCGCCAGTTTGCTGCAAACGAACTTCGTTTATCGTGCTTAAAATCATTTTTTGGAAACGTTTGAACAGTTGTCATAATAATAGTCAGCTGCGGGAAACGCGTTATTAAGTTGCAAGAAATTAATTTCGCTTGCCATTTACATAAGTTGTTTCTAAATTGCGGTAACCGAACAATTTGTTTTGTTCAACTCAAAACTTCATTTGTAGAAAAAAGATACATTTCTTATGGCACACACATTTCTAATCTAAAAAAATTCATTCATTAAAAAATTAAAAAAAAAACATTTTAAAAAAAAAAAATATTTGTTGTTCTTGTTGGGAATTGAACCCAGTACATTCGAGTTCTTAGACTCGAACGGCAGCACACTCGGCTAAACTTGAACTTCCAAAAAAAATGATAAAATTTCATTAAGTTCGATGTTTTTTCGTTTCAAGCAAGAATATTTTTCAGTTGATTTGCCGAATCGCAATCTTTAAAATAATTTTATTATGCATAGTAAAAAGACACTAAAGAGACATGTCGCTATCTCTTTATAACCACTACAATCTGAGCTTTAAAAATGCATATTAAAGACATTTCGTGCGTCTCTCTTTATAATGATTTTGTATATGCTCTAGCAAGACATTATAAATTCAATATTTCGCTATAAAAGCCTAGATCTTTTTAATTATTCTAATAGAGCTCATATAAAGACATTGCTGTTTTATAAGCTGGATTCTGAACTTTTAACTTCCCCTTGTGTTACTAGGGTGTTTTTGATATTCTTAATGACCTTTTCAATATCCTCCAAATCGCTAGCATGGAGTTGCTCTTCTGGCTACACCACTATCACTTAGTTCATTTTCGAAAGCCTCAAGACTGGACACTGGTGATTTTAGTATTTCCCAAATTTCATCATCTCTCATGTGCTGGTTCTGTTGGCAAAGTTTTTTTTCTACATGTACAAAGTACATTAAAAATGTATTAACTTCACCATAACTCCTCACCATATCCGCAAGGGAGGCATAATTGGTTGGAGGCTAGCTATATCATATTTTGAAACTATTGAACTGAAGTTTCTAACATGCAGAATGACGGGAAATTTGTATGAAGCGTTACTAGAATAAGATTTCTCAAGGTTTCAAAATACGTTTGGACCCTGGAAAAGGATTTACCAACATAATATCGCTCCTATAACTATGGCACGTACCCTTACAAGATGAATCAGTGAACAAAATATTCAACTATTATCATGGACTCCACTCTCTCCGGACCTAAAGATTATTGAAAATGTTTTGATTATGTTATTTCGGAATGTTTACAATTTGAAGACTAAAAGTCGCTCATTTCTTCATTTCTTGGAGTGAAGTTTCATTGAACTACTTGGAGCAACTTTATGATTCCATTCCACACCGGATTTTTCAAACTATATTGAGTAAAGGAAGTAGCACTCATTATAAAAAATTATTAAATTTAACAAAAAAAAAAATTAGTTCAGCTAAAATAAAAATGTTTTTCTTTCGATTTCTCAATAGAATGTGATGGAACCTATTCTAATCACGCATCAAAAAGTGCATAAGTTTGTTGTGCAAAAGCTTAAACAACAACAGAATATTAACGGCTACTTTATTTAAAATTTCACTTTGCCTTTTTTTATAACAAAAGACTTAAGAGAAAAAAATAACAAAACGTTTTCTGCTTTGCTCATTTTTGGAGAGAAAAACTTTTATATATCATTGAAACATTGAACCTATTCTGCTGAAGTGGAGTGTATATACGGAAGCGCGTCACAACTATAAGCTTACGCTGCACATAGGGGTATTTGGCTCGAAAAACCGCTCAAAAATATTTGTTTGTCCTAAGTAAATGATATTTGTCTAAAATAACTTGAAAAGGGCTATAAAGCTTGTTTCGACCAAATAAAGGTGTAAATTAAGTTTCTTAAGGAGGGACATAACATTCGCGGGAGAGAAAACAGACCTTTTTTTGAAAAATTCATAACTCAGTCAAAAACAAACATTTTCCAAAATTTTTTTTTTTATTATTGTAGTGAATTCTCTACAATAATAAAAAAAAATTACAAAAAAAATATTAAAATAAATATATTTTTCACTCCAACATGATTTTGTAGAGCTCCAAACTGGCGGCAGAGAAAAAAAACGGGGCCTCGCGGTTGCAGCGCTGGGATAAAAATTGTCCGATCTGGAAAAAAATTACTTTTTTTACATTTTTTTTTCACTTTTTGGTGATGTTCCAAATTTGAAAGTGTGTTTTTCGAAAAAAATATTGACTTTAAAATTCATAAAAAATCGAAAAAAATTTAAAAAAAAGCTCGTGTCATACGAAAGCGAATCAAGTTTAAAAAATTCGTCAAAAAATGAACCCGCAACCCAAGGTTGATTTATTTAAGGTTGCGTACATTTTTTGACGCATCCTTATTTTATGTAAACAAAAATATTTTGACGTCGGCAGAGTAGGGTTTTATGCTGCTCGAGAAAAAAAAAGTATTTTTCAGGGTTGTGTGCAGTTTTCTGTTTTATTGTGTACACACTAAGTCAAGATGTGTTAAAATTTTGATTTTTGTCAAAATTGGAAGTAAAAGTGGTTTTTACGATCACCGTTGTCCAATGCAATGAAAGTTTCGAATATGAAAATATTTATTTGGTCTGTCTCTCATGATTTTATTAATATATATTTAGTTCATTAAAGCTTTTTTAGGGCATAGTACTGAAATCCTTCAATCAAAACTAAAATTATGGGGGTAGATCAAACTCAATGACTTAATTTTATCAGGACATCCGAATAAAAAAAGCACCAATAAAAGTACTAAAGAACAATTTTAGTATTCTATTTACCAAATAGTACTACAAAAAACTACCAATAGTATTATATTCAGGCAACCGTGTCAGTTCTTTACTCAAATGACTACGCTCTTTTGCTCTCATTTCAAAATAAGGGTGCCGAAATGAGAAAACGTCAAAAATGTATGCAACCTTATATAAATAAGCCTTGCCCGCAACCAGTACGAAAAACAGGGTTTCGAGATAAACGCGTTTGTGAACAAAGAAAAATGCAAGAAAAAATAAAAATGCGCTCTCACTAATCCAGCTGTAACTTTTGATCTCGTAAAAATTTTTCCATGAAAATTTTTTCTTAGAATCCTAAAAATATTTACTAAAATACAAGATTATAAAAATAAACGGCCAATGTCATGTCCCTTTTCTCTTTCATCAAACTAGACACCTATCAGGGACAATGAAATCTGGGGGAGGGGGTTGGTTTCGGGCAGCATTTTTTTCGGTTTTTGCTTTATGACATCTTTCTTCATTAGCCTATACCAAAAATGTTACCCAATAACACCAAATAATATAACAAAAGGTTCATACTAAAAAAAAAAAATTTTAAAAAAATTTCCCATTTTCATACCTTCATAACAAATTATATATCTATATAAATAAAGCTTCAATATCCATAAAAAAAGTTGTATTTTAAAGTACATACCTGCAGCAAAATCTTTCATAGCAACAAACTTATTTCACAATATTAATAACAAAAAAAATAATTTGTTTAGGTGTGATCTTTTTCACTCAAATTAACTCAATAACAATGGAAGCTTACGATCCATGACTTTCAACTGATGCTGCGACGAAGTGTGTGCATTACAATTAAAAAAAACAAATGGTAACTTATTTAATGAGTATTAGCAAAAGCTAGAAAATAATTTTAGTTCTCAACTTTACATTTTGAGAAATTGATTAATGAGTGGTTTTTCGAGCCAAATACCCCTATGTGCGCTGTGAGTTTCCAAGAACCCACCTTGAATAAAAATCTATTAAATTGCGGTATTGTTTACAAGAACTTGTCATCCCAAAATTCTTTAAAACTATATAAACATTTTTTTACCTATCGCAAATGTTTATAATATTTTTTGGCCAGCACAAAAGCTTAAAATATCAAAAAAAAGTTGTAAATTTATTGCAACTGCCTTACAATTTTATTTTTGCAAATTACGTTTGCAATACGGCGTTCGTTGAATACCACTACTATGTTTTAATCTTTGTACCAATGTTATAAACATAATATAAAAACTACACAACACAAATGTATTGTACATAAGTAAGATTACATAATTATGTTAAATATTTTAAAACAATCCAGACGTGCTCTGGGCAAAATTAGTTCATAGATTTCTCTATTTTTTTAAAACAGTTTAATAGTGAATTCTTTTGTTGACATTTTAGATTTACCTTCTTGTATCTGAGATTTTGATCACAAAGACCAGTTGAGATTTTCGCAAGATCAGTTGAGGTTTTCAAACTAATTGAACTAATTTTTCGTTTTACTGTGAAATTATTAATAAGGATTAGATTTGACCTCCCAAGCCAAGGTTTTAAAAAACTCACTATAATATAATAGAACAGAAATAGATATCTTAATGAAATTTTGTACATACAAAAATATAAAAAAAATCACGGTTAGCACAATTTAAAAAAAAAAAATATGAAAACTATTTTGCTGTTCAGAAATTTTGTAAAGTTATTTTACACATATAAACAAATTTGTATTTACTTATGTCAAGTTCTTAGTTAAGATACTACAGTTCTTCAACTTCAACATATCTGAAACTCTGTTTCTTTTTTTTACAACTCTAATATTTTTTGGTCTTCAACAATGTTCAGCGGAGCACTTAACGTCAAAGTCATCCTGAGTAGCAGGTGGCTAACAGCAATCTCCAGCTTGAACGGTGCTCTTAACACTGGATCGACACATTGCATCGACCGGCGCCGCTTTGAGAGTTCACAGGTACCAATTAAGCAAAATGTTGTGATGACATGTTCACTTGAGCCTTGGTTTGCTTGAAGGCCTATATAACACCTCTTCTGTACTAAGGGGAACAGCACCCAGTTGGAAAATGAAACTCCACATTCGAGCAAAAGAATACTTGCGATTTGGGTATAAACCACAACCGCTACGAAGACCCCCGAAGAGCCAGCCCAGCAAGTAAGCCTGGC
The DNA here is from genome assembly GCA_958299015.1 of Tetanocera ferruginea. NCBI lineage: Eukaryota > Metazoa > Arthropoda > Insecta > Diptera > Sciomyzidae > Tetanocera > Tetanocera ferruginea. The sequence goes on from OY282642.1 coordinate 64,613,045, forward strand.
AAACAGCCAGGGGCCGCTGACTTACCATGGTACCAAGTCCTTGGTCAGTCCTCGTAGCAAAGCTACTACCAGTTAAGCTCATCATAGCTCTGGATTGGTGACCAGAAAGAGTACATCATTCTTCCATAACAACCCCTAAAAAATAACCATCAAGTGGGATCTACGGACTAACAGTCAGATGAATAGTTATAAACGAGTTGTGACTGTAACGCAAAGTAATATCATATATTACGTTATATTATTACTTTTCCATTAAACCGGTAATATAAATTATTACCGTCGACGAAAATATTATTACCAAGTAATATTATTACTTTTGTGCTAGTTACTTATTACATATTACTTTGAAAAGCCTTTTTTAAAAAATCAGTTAAATCTTATTTTTAACTTTTGCGATTAATGAACACCTTGTGCTGTTCAAATACTAATCAGTTTCGTTTGTGTATGGATATCACTTTCACCGGGTATTCAAACACTTTTCTTATGAAAACCAACACAGCCAAGTACAACATTTTTTGTAAAAAATCTTTTTTTCCCCCTGTGTGTTTCTTTTTGTTGTTCTTTTGTGTTATTTTCCACCACGACACAAACCCTCCATTCACTAACGCTGACAGCATGCACTCAACGTTCATGTCATTGATAATGACAGCAGAATTACCTCTCAGATTTAGAAAGACCCGCATATCTGCAGGTAAACCCTTTATACAACCTTTGGAAGTATAAAGTTCCTGAACAAAAAAAAATCTGTTCCCATCGTCTCATAAGTGTCTGTCGTTCATCCAAGCTAACATGGCGCAGTGGTGACGTCCTCTTTTAATATGCATTTTTCCACCCAGTGATCTACGCTAAGCATCGGAAAAAGCCAAACCGAGGCTTGAAGCTTCTCACCAAGAAGTAAAACCACTTGACGTAGCAACGTCCGACATCCAAAAGGGCTTCCATGACTACTCCGCAGCCTTACAGAACAACATTCGACGCCACGCCTGAGTCAATCTTCCATGGAGGGCTCACAAGCTTCACAGTCTTTTTGAACTCGTCGTAAGTCATTTTCTCTTTGAGATTTAACTTGTAGAGATCCTCCATGAACTAGGCAAAGACTATCTCTGAGTGTTCCCTTGGAACGAGGACCCTGTCACGAGTTTCTGATTTACACTAAACTCAAGCCCAACCTCTCTCAACTTCGTGTTCTTTGAGTATTTTTTGAGTTCGCCAACCACTACGAATAGGCTTCACCACGTGGGCTCTCGTGTGCAATGTGGGTACCACCTTGGCTACCTCCTCTTGGACCACCTCTTACTTACCAATATTAACCAATACTAACTTATTGGTAACTTTCTTCACGCTCTTCAGGACCGAGTCTCCCACCTGCAATTTCAAGTACTGATAAATTTAAAATTAAACAAACAAAATTAGCTGTAGAACCTACTTTTTCTCCAAAAAACAGCAACATTGAAATTGCTTCGCAACTTAAAAAAACAAACAAATGAGGTATATCTTCGACTTGGGCGAAGCTAAAATACCTCTACGGCCGAAGGCAAAAAAAGCAAACAAATTTTAAGTTGTAGCGCTTTTTGTATGAGATTTTGAGAGTTTTTTTGAAGTTTTCAATTTGGGAGTTTCAATTTGGGTTGTATGGGAGGAGGGCGTGTTCGTGGGTGGTTGACGCCAATTTTCTAGCACGCCTCAGTTTTGATATAGAATACACAAATACCGAATTTCAGTCTTGTAGCTTAAATATTAGCCTATTTATAGAGTTTCACTATTGTGTGGGTTCGATGGGAGGTAGGCGTGTACGGATGCGGATGACACCTTCTTTCTTTCATGATTAAGTTTTCATATAAAATACAAATGTATCAAATTTTTCTCAACTCAGATGGTGATGCTGATCAAGAATATATATACTTTTCTGTAACTACCACGCCTCCTTATGACCGTTACGCACATCGTGACAAAATTAATATACCCCTTGGGCAGTACGCGTGGAGTATACAAATTCGAAAAATCTGATCAGTTAAAGAAAGTCTATTTTGAGCTTCTTTTCTATCAACCACTGATGAAATCATCATCATTTCCTGAGGCTAAGCGCGTGTAACAGTATTGATGAAAGTATCAATACATTAAGCGTACTCAGGGAACCTGATCAGCATTGGGACTAATTCTGTTATTCAATTTAGAAAAAGAAACTAAATACCGAATCATATGTATGATGGTATCGTGACAAAAATGCTGAAGAGGTTACATTTGGTAAATTTTTAGAATTCCTAGAAAAGCGCGTTTTCGAATCAGAAGGTACACAAGGAAATACAAGTGCAAGTCATTTCACAAGCCAAAGCGGCCTTAGCAACATAAAGCGTGGTCAATCACGTTCATTCTCGGCTGTAGTGTATTCTCGTGCGTGCTGTGTGGGAAGGAGCATTAATTTGTAATTACGATTAATTTTAAAAATGAGTGTTGAAGATAAACGCAAATTAGTCTAAAGCAATAACATTTGCTACTGTCTTCAACCAAATCATCGAGTAATTGATTGCAAGCGCTCATTTTGCAGAAAGTGCCACACAAAACATTATATTTTACTACGCCAAGCAGCAGCAATAGATGTCCAGCAGGCTGTGACATCACCCCTAAGTTCTGAAGGTTTTAAAGCTATAAGAGTAAATAGTAAACAGCAACTTCAACGCACATCCACACTATTGCAAATAGCAATAAAACTGGTATATGACGTATCTTAAAATTTGCAGCCATGTCGCGCCTTCAGACTCAGGGTCACACGGGACTTTTATTTTGGAGGCTTGTGGGCAACGTGTTCAACTCAAGCGTAGTTTTGATAAAACCATGTTATATGCAGTGGGTTCAGCAAAGGGACATCATACCAGAGGTAAAGTCAAAATATATTTCAACTCAGAACAGAACAACCATCGCGACAGAGGCCCTCTGCTTGTTTAGTTTCCAAATTTGACTTTATATGAAATAACTGATCACAAATTAAATTATTTTAAAAATACAGAAATGGCTGATACTTAATTTTTTACTCCTGGTAAAATAGACATAATACGAGGTGCTGATGTGTTTTATCAGACAAATTGACACATCCAACACAACCAACTATTCGTATAATATTTGGTTGGGTACTTATCGGACAAACCTCATCTCCATTCAAAGATCAATAGCTCATGAAACACCGGAGGAGAAAAAAGCAGAAGATCGCTACCAAAAACATGTCAAACGTGATAAAAGTGGAAGATATATTGTAATACTTCCTTTATAATATGACAACTTAATGCTTGCTGCTTCGCGTGAAGCCTCCATTTCGAGGCTGGATGCAACGGAAAGGCGGTTAAAGAAGTAACCATGGTTGCAAAACGAGTATAACCTAAAAGCACAGCAAAAGCACAGTTTTTTTCGACGGGTCATGCAAAACGTTAAACGAAATGTCACCCAATGATCAAATGCTGGCTGGGCCAACTTTACAGAGGGATCTCTTCGATTTCATTATTAGCTTTAGAAAATACAAGATTGGAACCCCAGGAGTTATAGAGAAGATTTACCGACAAATAATTGTACATCCTTTTGAGTGCTCATTAAAAAAATTTTGTGGAGAAATTCCCAAGACCAGCACCAGCACACTCCAGCACATTGCATATGCAAATCTTGAAAAATATCCAGAGGCAGCAACAGCTATCATAAATAACTTTTATGTGGACGACTTTATGGCCTGTGCAACAAGCGAGCTTGCATCAATACAACTAAAAAACTAAACATATGAATACTGTCTGATGCGGGATTTTCTTTACGTAAATGGTCCTCAAATTTATCATTTGATACATTATGGAAAGTATCAAAATCAGACACTATCATCTCATGCTGGAGACAACAAGTTATACCTTCAAATGCAGTGCGACTTTGCCAACTGAGTCCAAATTAATTACAAAGCACGCAGTGCTGTCAGACATCGCCAATCGATCCAATAGGCTGGATTGCACCTGTTGTAGACCCAATGAAGATTTTTATGCAAAGACTATGGATTAGAGGACTAAGCTGGTATGAAGAACTTTCAGCCGATCTATACAATCAATGAGTTGATTATCATCGAAGCATCAATATCATAGCAGAGCTCGAATACAAAGGTTGTGTTATGCAAACGAGAGAATCGTTGACCTACATGTGTTCTCAAATTCATCTGAACTGGCATACTCAGCAGCAATTTATATGCGCGTACAACGGCGGTTTCTCAACAAATTTAGTTGCAGCCAAGACTAAGGTTAACTTCCTCGACAAATTTAACAAATTTAACTTCCTCGTTTGGAGCTGTGCGCAGCTCTTCTAAAGGGTGATTTTTTTAAAGCTTGATAACTTTTTTTTTAAAAAAAACGCATAAAATTTGCAAAATCTCATCGGTTCTTTATTTGAAACGTTAGATTGGTCCATGACATTTACTTTTTGAAGATAATTTCATTTAAATGTTGACCGCGGCTGCGTCTTAGGTGGTCCATTCGGAAAGTCCAATTTTGGGCAACTTTTTCGAGCATTTCGGCCGGAATAGCCCGAATTTCTTCGGAAATGTTGTCATATGTTGTGAATCGTGTTGTTGTTGTCAGATGGGGCTACGTCAAGTCTAAAGTCTACACAAATAAGCCAGCAACTATTCCAGCTTTGGAAGACAACATTTCCGAAGAAATTCGGGCTATTCCGGCCGAAATGCTCGAAAAAGTTGCCCAAAATTGGACTTTCCGAATGGACCACCTAAGACGCAGCCGCGGTCAACATTTAAATGAAATTATCTTCAAAAAGTAAATGTCATGGACCAATCTAACGTTTCAAATAAAGAACCGATGAGATTTTGCAAATTTTATGCGTTTTTTTTAAAAAAAAAGTTATCAAGCTCTTAAAAAATCACCCTTTACTTACCAAATTAATGACTAAGGTACCCAAGTCATTAGATCTAGCAGATGTAAACACTTTTGGTTTAAGCGATTCATCAGTGGTATTGGTATGAATCGCAGATCATCCAAACCTATGGAAAACGTGTATAGCAAACAGAATACCACAAATTATCGATGTCATACCTTCTGAGCAGTGGCGTCATATTCTATCGCAACAAAATCCCACAGACCTCGCCACGAGGGGCATCTGTCCAGCAAAACTGGTAAGCAATGGTTCAGATGTCTTAAATCAACCACTTACATATATTTATCAAGATTCACCGACACCTATCAGCATACTTTTTAGCAGTTAAAACATCGATGTAGAGGAGAGAAAGGAAATATGTTTGAATACAGTCACAATATCTGAAGTCAATATTATCGATCGTTATTCCAACCTTTTGTGACTCACACGGATTACTGCATTGTTACTTACTTATTACTTACATTGTTACTTAGTTTTATACATAACTGCAAAACTAAACACATTACTGAGAGAAAATAGGGTTTCTCACGACCATTGAATTTAAATAAGCACACGATAGTTTAATAAAGATATTGCAGTCAGAATCATTTCTAACTGAAATTCGAACTCTATCTCGTGACAACAAATCACATACTTCACATAAGGTCTATTCCCACTTTCGGGCATATAGCTTTGCAAATGTATGCTATACTAAATATTTGCCATCAATTGTGAGCACACTTTTTATTCGTTGGCTTTTATTCCATTGACCACGTTCAGCGTACACAACTCTTGACACTTCACGTACATAAAAATTCAGCGAAAACAACGCTCACCTAGGTATCGCTACCACAACAGTTGATTTCGCAGAATCTGACCTTTAACTTGTACATTGCTGAAGAGGAATTTTGATAAAATGTAATAGCTGATTGTCAAATCAGTTTTGCCCATGCTCGACTGTTTGCAATAGGATTTGAGTGTTGCAAATATGACACAGTCGGGCAAATGCATTTCTGTACATTATGTTGTTTTGGTGAAAATATTTGCCATCATATTTTGCAAATGCCACGATGCCAGGCTGTTTGCCCGTGATTGGGAATAGCCCTATAGTTAAGCATGTCTTGCGCCGTTCATCGATGGTAAGGGAATATTTCGAGCTGGTGGTAGACTTGCCAATGCGAAGATCAACTACGACCAAAGGCATAAAAAAAAATAAATTGGCCATTTCAGCCTTAATTTGCACCGGCTTGTGCATCAGTATTGGAGAAAATGGTCTACGGAGTACATAAGACAAATACAGCAAAGACCAAAGTGGGCATAAAAACTAAACAATTTATAACTCGAAGATATTGTTATCATAAGAAGCGATAATCTTCCATCCTCACAATGGTCCACCGGGAAAATCATAGAAATTCATTCCAGTTCTGATGGACTTGTGCGTATTGTAATATTAAAAACATCAAAGGTAATCTTCAAGCGATCTATCGTCAAGCTGCGTCCTCTATTCATTGGCATTTGAAAGTGGAGACTTTCAAGAGGTGAATCAACTTGAATTTAGTCTTTTTAATATTTATTTTTAAAATTGGTATAAAAAAACATGGTGACCGTGGCATGCAGATTAAGTGTGTGGCTTACCATGCTCGGAGCCCGGGTTCAATCCCCAGCCGCGGCGAAAAGTTTTTTTCAATAAAAAATTTTTCTGATCGGTCACCACCCCTCTGCAGACAATGGCAAACCTCAGAGAGTAAATAATGCCATGCAAAGCTTCTTGAGAACATGAGCCGTTCAGAGTCGGCATAAAACATGTAGGTCCAGTTCTCGGTCAATTGTGTGCAAACATTTAATAACACACACAACACAATTGATCATAAGAAGCTCGGTCAAAGTCCTTTCAAGGGCTGAAATGGCCAATTTGTTTGTTTGTTTTTTTTATAAAAAAACATAAAATGGGAATACATTTTTTTTATCTTTGATCACATAATTTGTTCTAAGTTGAGTACAGAGACTCAACCCTTCTAACGGGTTCAAATAGGTGCAGAATTGGCTCTTGGGTACGTCTGTGCTTGTGTTTGGCTCGTTTATATTCATTACTTTTAATATAAAATTGATTTAGCACATAATAATAAAATTGGTGACAGTAGTAAAAATAGAGCCTGTAAATATGATGTTATTAATAGACAACGGGAAGATAATAATGAGACAAAATATTAAAAATATACTTTTAATGCAATTAAAAGTTGGCAAACTATAAATTTAATAGACTAAAGCACATTTAGAGTTGTGTAATATTTGATTAGAATACTTCTAATTTTAGGTAGGACTTATTAGACTTAATTTATAAATAGTTTTTTTTTTTTTAAGGTTTTAATTAAGTTTCAGAAATAAATTCCTTGATTTTAATAAATTGTACTTAAAAATCTTTATATTTGAAAAACTCAGTAGAATTGATGTAAGGTACATTTTAAGCTGAAGTGTATGCACATGAAATGAATTATTATTCGTTTAATTAATGTTTATTTTTATTATTATTATTAATAATATATTAATGTTCTTTTTTATATTTTCCACTGACATAAAAAATTGTAAGCCCGTTTTCAGACGTTAATTCTAAGTATGGGAATGTTATAAAATCATTAATAACACGGAACAAGGTTATAAAGTTCAAAAATTTTGATGGTTGATTTTACAAAACTAAAGGAAGATAAACAAGATGGGTTTTCCATCCCTTAATTTTGTGCAAAGCTACTTTGAATATGTAATAGTTTATTTTGGTATAACAAAGTTTTCATGTCCATATATGTAATGAGACGCGACGTTTAACAATGTAGAGCACTTGGTGCTTTTCTATCAAGTCAAACTTTTCTGTTATGAACAGTTGAAAATTGAAAGTTTCATATACTTACTAAAAATATATTTTTTTTTCTTAAAAACTAAATTTAATAAGTAATTTTCACATGTTCAAAGAAGTTTAAAACAAAATTACGTTGTGTTGGTAAAATCGAAGTAGCTCATCTTTTAATTTATCTTCAAATTATGTATGGTCGACTATGAAACCCCTTAAGCTTATTTAAAGGTTGATTTCTTTCTACCGTAAAATAAATTTAGGTAATAATCGAAAGCATAATTAATTGAATTCAATTGCATTTTTGCTCACATTACAATGTGATTGATTTCAATTAATAAATAATTAATTTTAGATTTCTTAGTGTTTTATTATATTATAATCCTAAATTATACAAAAAAAGTATATTATAATTTTTATTAATTAATATAGTAAAATATCTAAATTTAAATAAAATAAAATGAACGGAAACAAATAAATCTGATTTTACATTCATGCAAGCGACAAAAAAAAATTGTAATGGACAATTTATTAGCTAAGCAAATCTACCTAAGATTTTTTTTCTATGTAATTATAATTTCGAATTTTAATTGGCACCATATATTGCCCATCTATGAACACTAAACATTTCATTTCCGTAGTCATTATCACTATACCTAACGTACTCTTGTTGCGCAAATTTAATTTTTGCTCTAAACCAATTTGGACCTATAAAAAAAAAAAAAAAAAAAAAAAATAGAACGTTAACTGATCGTGTGGCGCTATTAATTATTAGCGTCAACTTCTTCGTAATGATCATTCAATGTATCAAAATATTTTAAAGATCTTAATATTTATTGTAAATTAAATAAATAAAACATCTTTTATATTAAAACCTTAAATTAAATAATAACAGATCAGTAAAACTATAATATATAAAAAAAAAATTATAAAATATAAAAATACTGAAAGTGCTATTCTAAAATAAGTTATTGGAAAAATAAAGTTAATACAAAATTATAATAAATTAATTATAAAATTTATAATGTTAATTAAATAAAATTCAGATAAACTATCACTTAAAATTTATAGATTTATAAATTTAAATTAATACTTATTATGAATATATAACATTAAAAAAAAAAAAAGTAATAATAATATAAGGGCATCTATGAATTAGTAAGACCGACCGAATTGCTTAAGGCATTTACCGTATGCTAAACACGCGTTTTGGTAACTGATCTCAAGCTCAGCTTAGATCAGAGTATAAAAGCCTAAACGGCATAGTTTTATTCTCTTACATCAAGTTAACGCGCAGTAAAGTATTAAAATTTGTTCAAACAACGTTCAATCACTTAAATAGTAATTAAAGTTTTGGAAAACTTGGTATTTGAAAATATTTAATTTATCTATTTAAAAGAAATAACAAAAAGTTTTGTTGCAAAAGATTTTGTGCTTAAAAATCAATGCAAAATCAACAAATTTGTCCAACGAAGCACCTTGGGGTTTCCCAAGGTATGGACAATCTAGAACCTCTAAGGAATTTGTGTTTCAAGGAACCCAGCGAAGCCTCTTTACTTTTGCGCAGCATCTGTATATATAACCCAGCGGAGCACCCACTCAGCGGAGCACCCCTATTGGATACGTTGCAATTTTATCGCGCAAAAGTGTTAACGAAACAACAAAACTAAAAATATGTTTAAAAGCATCTAAAGCAGGGTATATTAAGAATCTGTTCAGTCAAGGTCTTGATAATTCCGCGAAAGTTAACCTAAAACTCGGTTTCAAAATGCCTATATAAAAGAAAAATAAAACATAAACCAACAAAATAACATATAAATGTAAAACTAAAATAACGCCTAACTTGATTTAACTTAATATACCTTAAGTTAAACAATTTAAATATCCAAAACCTTGACATAATGAATTCAAGTAACATATTTTAACTTGTGTATATCTATAACTTAACCTTAAAATGAAAAACAAAATTAAACTTAATGTAACTAAAATGCCTTAACAATTAAGTTTAAAAATACTCTATTCTAAATTCAAATATTTTTTTTTGTAGCTTTAATTTTTTTTTTATTATTCATCATGTAAAGATTTATGCACATTTTTTTTATTTTGAAATTAAAATATTTTTTGTATAACTTTTTATAAAGATTAATTTTGTTAAAAAAGAGATACACCTTAATGTATCTTTTACAGAATTGGCATATTTGAGCATACAAACATATAAGCTATTCTTTTCTCTAGCATGTCTTAAACATGCTGAAAATACAATTCATTGATAAACATAAGCAACAACAACATCGTCGTCGCTAGGCCTAACGTCGCATCGATGGAGATAAAATCAAGTAAGTTTCTCAATTTCTATATAAATATTAAAATTATTTTCAACTTAACATAAGGTTAACATTTAGTTAACATAAAAGTTTATAAGTATGTTATCTAAGTCCACTTTAAAAACATAATTTACAACACTACTTAATGTGAGAATGCATTCTACAACATGCGCTCTCGTATTAAGTTGTTTATATATTTTTTATTATGTTTCACGCTCTTGAACGAATAACTCATAATCTCTATAATTTGCATTTTTCTAACTTAATTTTTTTTATTCTCACCATGTTAAATTATCTACTTCTTAAACATAATTACCAACAGATTTTAAACTCATTAGTTGAACTTTATATTCTTTTTCTATCTATCTTAAACTTAATGTATTATTACAATTTTACAATAAAATAAATTATAACAATAAGAAATATGGAAACTATATAACTATTAAATTGCCTTGCAAGACATGAAATAATTTCATGCATAAAAATTTTTACCTTATTGTTAACATATGATGATAATACCTTTTAGTATCTGTCTATCCCAATAAAATATAACGTACTTTGGATATAGTGAACGAAATGTTTATAATGCAGCTTCTGAAAAATCTTAATGAATTAATAAATTGGAATTTATTTTGTGAATTTGAAATCTAAAGATGCCTTATTAATTTGATTCGTCGTAGTCCGTCGTCGTTAGTCATGTTATTATCTCGAGTTTAATTTAATTCAAGTTAGCTTGTGATAGGGGCAATAAACGCATAAATGAAACTTATTGCCAAGGTAGGGTGGGTAAAGAATGAGGACCGACACCACCTTTGTTTCCTCAATATCTGGTAAGGTAGTGAAAGGGTTAAACGAGAAGGTTTTGTCGGGTTTTGTTTTGGTTAGTTTCTGGTCTATTTGTAGTTTATTGTTTTTTTTTATTTCAAAGTGCACATAATAATATTGTTGTAATGCTTTTTGAGTCGATAACTACAAAGAACCCCGACCATTTCGACGAGCTAGCTAGTGCATCGCTAGATGTGCACACCCACCGAAACTCTTAACTCAGGTAACATCTTATCTTCTGCCTTGATTAATTTCTTTAGGAGATAAACGTTTTTGACTAAGGTTTGAATAAGAACTAATATTTTAGTTTTTCTAAGAACCAAATAATATTGTCGAAGAAAAACCATAAAACGCACATTACACAATTGGCGCCCAACGTGGGGCCCGACGAAAATAAGATCATTGAATTTCGCATTTCACATGTGATAAAGAGCAGTTTAAATCGTTTTCGCTTGTTACGTTGAAATAACTTTTGTCAACCCCACACATATGATATAAAATCGTTTAAGTTCAGATTAAGCTTTTTTTTAGAAATTTGTTAGTCACGATTTGTTTTTCCTTTCTCTTGGAGTTTGCGATGAGTTTCGGTTTTATCTGGATCCATCGACCAGAGATAATGATTATATTTTCTGGCTACAAACTATGCTATGCATTTTCTTGACGGACGAATTTTGATATAGTTTTTTTTTAATCCTTTTTTTATGGCTTTAAGACACAGCAACGAAAACTTAGATAATCCTTTGGGGATTGAAAATGATCCTTTTTGTAGCGTATGCCATGAAGAACTTAAGAAGGATCAACCGCTTATGTTACCTTCATGTCAACATAGGTTTCACAAAATCTGCATAATGGGTTGGCTTAAAAATTCTACTACCTGTCCTTTGTGTAGACAAACTTGTGAGTCTTCAAAACTAACTCTTATAAGTAACTCAGATTTAAATAATCTATTGAATTCAGGTTCTTCTGCCACTGGCAGCAATAATTCCACGAGGGGAGAAAGTATTATTCCGAACTTTCCCTCTCAAACAATTAAAGAAAGAAACCCTAAAAGTAACATAAACAGAGGGGTTACTCCTAAACGAGGTAGACCTGTTACTTGTTCTATGAATAACAAGTCTAAACGAAATTATCTTGATTGGACATATAGAGATTCTAATATAACGGATCAAATCACTTTCTCTAATGTCAACAGTCCAAAACAGTCACAACATCCGACTGAACAGTAATTAAATAAAGATGACGTTAGAAATATTGCGACAACCCTAATTCAGGGCGAGCAAATTAAGTTGGTGCAAGAACTGAGTGCATTCATTTCTAATACTATTGAAGAGACAATGAAGAAACAACTAGAATCTTTAACAATTCGTGATTTCCAGTTCAGCCCGAATGGCCACGAGAACTTCTTCCATCTTTGAACCACTATGAACAACCCATTCCTTTGTTTCAACCAGTATTGAACCCACAAAATTCTTTGTGGGACTCCAATCGCTCTAACTTTACTAACCAACCTAAGAAAGCTTCGAATATTATTCAGAATTGGCAGTTAAAGTTCGATGGCTCAAAAGATAGTGTACCGATAGATGAGTTTATATACCGTTTACAATCTCTAACCGGACAGACTTTAAATAACGATTACCAACTTCTTTGTGATAATCTACACTTGCTAATTATTGGCAAATCTAAAGACTGCTTTTGGAAATTCCATCGACGAAACCCTAGATTTGGATGGGATACTTTTCGTACAGAATTTCGAAAGAAATATGAAGATACTTTAACTGATTTTGATATAATGGAGAAAATAAGAAAACGTAAACAAAGAGACCATGAGAGCTTCGATGAGTATCAAACTTCTATTGAAAATCTCATTGATCGAATGCAACATGAGGTCTCGGAGTTGGAACTAGTTGACATACTTCAGAGAAACCTAAAACCTAACTTACGTTACGAGCTTCTTCATTTAAACATACGCACTATCGCACGGTTACGCGAAGAGGTTAGAAAACATGAGTCATTCTTTCATGAATTTGGCACACATGTTAAACCTAAATTATCTTGGCAAAGAAACAACGTCTCAGAAATTGAAGAGGAGTCAAATGATACCTGCGTTCAAATCGATGATGAAATTCTTGAGGTGCAGCGTAACAGTTTTGCAATTAAATGCTGGAATTGTGATAAACAAGGCCATCGCTATGACGATTGTCTAGAACAACGCAGCATTTTCTGTTATGGCTGTGGTAAGAAAGATACTTTTAAGCCTAGATGTAATGTTTGCAACATTTCGGAAAACCGGAAAAGGGATGTGGCGATCAACACCATTCTGTCACATCCGGGCAAGACACTGTAGAAACTGAATTTCAAAACGTTTCTACTCAAACCAATTTTGATTTATCAAATTTTCCATCGTCAATTCTTCCTAGGAATTGCTCACAATATAAACCAATTTTGAAACCGATAGTTCCATATCATGAGCGACTTGCGAATTATAAACAAGTTCGTCATCGTATTTTTTCTGAGTTTGCGAGTAAATCTGTCGCCTATAAACCTAAACGCTCCACCAAACGGTTGCGATCATTTTGGAAAGATTTTGTGCAAACCAGAAAAAGATTAATTTCAGCTATCTTTTCAAATACGGATAATCGACTTTACACGGATGTAAACATTTGTGGTAAAACTTATGTTGCTCTTCTTGATTCAGGAGCTACTATAAGTTGTATCGGCAATATGGCTGCTAAGTCTATTTTAGCGGATGTTAAACTTAAGTGCTTTGGCAATGTCAAAACTGCCAATGGTTCGTTATGTTCAGTAAGTGGAAAGTTTTCCACTGACTTGACACATCGTAATATAACTAATAAAATTGAATTATTTGTTATTCCATCACTTAAGCAGGATGTCTATTTGGGTATTGACTTTTGGAGAGAGTTTGGTTTAGTAGATACCCTTCTGAATAAACATGTAGTATCAGAACTTGATGTTGGTAAAGAGCTACAACCAGCTGATGTGCCGAAGATGCATTTGCTTAGTGATGAACAGAACACTCGATTAAAATTAGTTGTTGATGTTTTTCCCTCATTTGATCGAGAAGGATTAGGGAGGACTAGTCTGATTGAACATTCCATTGATGTGGGTACAGCTAAACCTGTAAAACAACGTCATTGGCCTGTTTCACTAGCCATCGAAAAACTTATGTTCACAGAAATCGATCAAATGTTAGCTTTAGATGTTATTGAAGAATCTTCAAGTCCATAGAGTAGTAACTGCGTTCTTGTCAGACATGGAAACAAATATCGATTATGTTTGAACTCTAGAGAGGTAAACAAACACACAATTAAAGATGCATATCCACTTCCGTATATCGATGGTATATTGAGTCGTCTGCTGCCTGCTCGTTATATAACTGGACATGAAGCATGCTTTCTGGCAGATTCCTCTCGAGGAAAAATCTAGGCAAGCTACTGCTTTTACAATTCCAAACAGGCCGTTATACCAATTCAAAGTTATGCCTTTCGGCTTATGTAACGCGCCACAAACTCTTTGTCGTCTCATGGATCGCGTTCTACCAGCAAACCTTCGCGATCGTGTTTTTATATATCTTGATGATTTGCTTATTTTATCCGAGGATTTTGATTCTCACTTGATTCTCTTGCAAGAAGTTGCTCTTACTTACGAAAAGCGAATTTGACAATCAATATTGCCAAACCAAAGTTTTGTATGACCGAAATAAAATATCTTGGTTTTATTATTGGGCAAGGTCAAGTTAAAACTGATCCGGATAAAATTGAAGCTATTGTAAATTTTCCTGTACCATCTTCCGTGAAGCAAGTGAGAAGTTTTCTTGGTCTAGCGGGATGGTACAGAAGATTTATTGATAATTTTGCTACCATTACTTTGTCTTTGACAGAATTACTAAAAAAAGGTAAGACTTTTGTTTGGAACAAAGAAGCTCAAGCTTTTTTTGATCAACTAAAAACTCTTCTATCTTCTGCTCCAATACTTGTCACTCCTAACTTTTAAAAAAAATTTATTTTGTAATGTGATGCTAGTTTATTTGGTCTTGGTTGTGTTCTCGCACAAGAAAACGATGAAGGCATAGAGCTTCCCATAGCTTTCATGTCGACCAAATTAACTAAAGCGCAGCGTAATTATTCAGTCACTGAGTTAGAGTGCCTTGCTGTAGTTCAGGGGATTAAGAAATTTCGCGCATATATAGAAGGTCAGGAATTCAAAGTGATCACCGATCACGCCAGCCTTCAATGGTAAATGCGACAAAAGGACCTTTCAGGACGTTTGGCAAGGTGGGCTCTTAAACTCCAGGGATTTTCGTTCACGATAAGCCACCGCAAAGGTTCGGAAAACGTCGTTGCTGACACGCTTTCAAGAGAGCCAGAAAATTTTGTGGTTGAAGTTGAAGACATTGGACTCATTATTGATATATCGTCTGAACATTTTCGATCGAATAGTTATGTGAAACCAAATTCTTTTATTATGGAAAATCAAAACAAATTACCAGATATTAAAATCATGGAAGATTATATTTACAAGCGAATAGAACACGATCCTGAACAAGAAGAAAACTCTTGGAAGCTTTGGGTTCCTAACGAGCTCATCTCTGACGTTATGTATAGAGCACATAATCCACCAAGTTCAGCGCATTGTGAAATCGCTAAAACGATAGAGAAACTTAAAAGGCACTTATTTTGGCCGAAGATGATGACACAAGTTCGAAATTATGTTGGCAAATGTGAAACGTGTCGATGTACGAAAAGTGTTAACAAAACATTGCGACCACCGATGGGTCGTCCTCTCATGTCTGAGCGTCCATTCCAAAAATTATGTCTCGATATTTTAGGACCATATCCACGATCTAAACAAGGTCATATAGGTTTACTTATAATTGTTGATTATTTCACTAAATTTCATTTTCTTCATCCTCTTAAGAAGTTTACTTCTAAAGCAATATGCCAATATCTTGAAAATAATATATTTTTTACTTTTGGTGTACCTGAAACCGTCTTGACAGACAATGGAGAACAGTTTCGTTCAGGCTTATATTAGTTTTATAATTCTTAAAAAACATATTTTTTAAGAATTATTTTTAGAGCTTGATGCCAAATAATTTATTGAAGCCAAACAGGTTGCTACAACAACAATGTTCTTTGCAGAACAAACCAAGCAGACTAGACCATGGTTTCGTCGGACGCTACTCCGACTCATCAGTAGTCTCTGTGGTTTATGCAGTCCACTTACTTTGATAAGTTAATAAGCTTAACTGCAGTAAAACCAAAACGGAATTACACAAAAAGCTTTTCACTTGTCAAGTAGTGTTTTTCTACTCTTTTGCTAGTTGCAAAATTTCAAAAATTGACTACATTTATTCTGCAAAGATTTTGTTGTTGCGCTTTTTGTTTACTTCTTTATCACGTGTCCATCTAGGTTCCAACATTTTGTTGGTATTTAACCAAAGAAGGCGTGAAAAAGGTTTTTTGAAAGCAGATGTTTATTATATGCGTAAGCACATAATTAGTCATCATGTTTTCGTAGGTTATGCTCGCACCAGTTTACATGACTTAAAAAATTGTGGCATTTTAATTGTTTATATTAGTTTTATAATTCTTAAATAACATATTTTTTAAGAATTATTTTTAGAGCTTGATGCCAAATAATTTATTGAAGCCAAACAGGTTGCTACAACAACAATGTTCTTTGCAGAACAAACCGAGCAGACTAGACCATGGTTTCGTCGGACGCTACTCCGACTCATCAGCAGTGTTGCCAGTCTAGCCTTTTTGAGGCTAGATCTAGCCTTTTTTTTTGTTGTCTAGCCTCGAAAATTACCTCTAGCCTTTTTTTTAGCCTTTTTTTGTTTTTTTCTAGCCTTTTTTAATATTTTGCTTAAAGATGCATTACTACATCCAATTTTTCTGACGTTGCAATTTTGAAAGTGTGAATCTTCTATTGCTCTTTTTATACTTTTAAAGTGGTTAAACCCAAATATTTTCTGTTATAGAGAAAGAAAAATCCTGTTACTCTACAGAAGAAATAAGGATAATTGAAATATAATGGCAAACAATTGTAAATCACAATTGGAATAACTTAAGTTCCATAACAGAATTCTGGGCAGAAGCTAGAGATTCATTGAATGAAGATCCGTTCCAAGAGCTATCAGATTTGGTTTTTAGTTTTATTATTTTAGTATTAAGCAACGCTGAGGTAGAAAGAACGAAATTTAAAAAAAAACAAGTAAAGAAACCGTATTCAAACTGGCATGCTAAATTTTCTTCTAAAGATAAGATATGTTCTTAAAAGAAAACGAGTAAAGAAAGTCTAGTCCGACTATGAAATACACTAAACCTCCTATAATATTTAAATAAACAATATTTTAAAATACTAAAACAAATAGAAGTAACTTCCCATTTTTGTTTAAAATCCATGTATTCTTTATAGAACTATATAGGTTGTACCAATGAAGGTTGTATGGGAGGAAGGCGCGTTCGTAGGTGGATGACGCCTTTTTTTGTGAGCACACCTTAGTTTTATATACCATGATCTCATACCAAGTTTTATCTCTGCAGGCCAAATATAAACGTTTTTATAGTGTTTTCCATATTGTGGGTTGTATGGGAGATGAGCATGTTCATGGGCGGATGTCGCTCATTTTGTGAACACATCTTAGTTTTGATACAACTATCTCAATACCAAGTTTTATATTTTTGGCTCATATAAACCTCTTTATAGCGTTTTTACTATAGTGGGTTGTATGGGAGGTGGGCGTGTTTAAGGGCGAATGACGACTATTTTACACCTTAGTACACATATAAGTTTTAATATAAAATACATATCTGATAAGTTTTATTTATTTATTTATTTATTTATTTATTTATTTATTTATTTCAGTCTACGGATATAATCTTACAGACTAATACATTTAATTAAATACAGTGAATAAGTTTAATCTAAATCTATACTCATTCACATCGAAATTTATTAATTGCGAAAGACTATTGCACAAATCGATGCACCTAGCAATAGGTTCATTAGCAGCGTAACTTGTCCTATGAAAACAGTCGATGACTAATCTATTATTCCTTAAAACTCTAGGTGGGTTGTAAAGACGAAATAGACTAGATAGTTCTGTACACACAATTTTACCAGAGACAATATTATATGCAAACATTAAGGAAAAAACCTTGCGCCTATCGTGAAGGGAAGTAAGACCAAGAAATTTGCGTCTAGCAATATATGAAGGGAGACCTTCCGGCCAACACATTTTACTTAAGGCATATTTTGTGAAACGTTTCTGGACACGTTCAATTTTATTAGAGTGAACCTCAAAATATGGATTCCAAATCAGGCAGCAATAATCTAAATGACTTCTAACCAAAGCTACATAAAGAGCCTTTATAGTATAAGGATCTTTGAAGTCTTGTGTGTTCCTTTTAATAAAACCAAGCATAGAATATGCTTTAGCTACAATAAGGTCAATGTGACTGGTGAATTTGAGTTTAGAGTCAAATAAAACACCCAAGTCTTTGACTTCGTTTCTACGCGTAATGTGACAATTATTTATTGAATAATCGAACAATATTTGGTTAGAACATTTACTGAATGAAACAACACTGCATTTATTTATGTTTAATAATAGTTTGTTTGAAACACACCAATCGTTTAAAACATCTAAATCAGACTGCAAGTTATGACAGTCTGAAAGCTGAGAAATTTTTAAAAATAATTTAACATCATCTGCAAACATAAGACACTTTGAGTGTTGAAAGTGCTGCGGTAAATCATTAATAAAAATTAAAAATAGAAGTGGTCCACAGTGAGTTCCTTGGGGTATACCAGAAAAAGCGTCAACCAAAATATCAGATTTAGAAGAGCCTATTTTCACAAAAAGTTTTCTGTTAGTTAAGAAACTGTTAAAGAATTTAATAAGATGGTCAGACATTCCAAACTGTTTCAACTTGTTTAAAAGAATGAGGTGGTCTACTTTATCGAAAGCTTTCGAAAAGTCCGTATAGACAACATCTAGCTGGCAATGCTGCTCGAAGCTGTTGATAATCTGATTAGTAATCAACGCTAAATTAGTGCATGTTGACCTTCCTGGAAGGAACCCATGTTGTAAAGCACTTATGTGGTTTTTTATACATGATAAAAGCTTTGTTTTAATGATATCATCAAAAAGTTTAGCAAATGTGCCTTGTTTGACAATCGCTCTGTAATTAACAACATTGCAACGATCACCTGATTTAAAAATCGGAGCTATCGAACAAGTTTTCCAGCATTCTAAAAAGATGCATTCATTTAAACATAATTGAAAAAGCATTACAAGCGGTGTAGTCATATTAACCAAGCAAAGTTTAAACAAAATGGGAGGAAAACCGTCATGATCGGATTTGTAACTTGGCTTTAAATTCGAGATGGCATTTGTCACATCTTCATCGGTAACTAAAAAATTTTGCAGTGGACTGGAAATTGGAGGACCAAAGATAAGCCTCTGATTATTGTTGTGTTTTTCATAAACATTTTGAAAATATTTTGCAAATAGATTACAAGAATCCAGAGTGTTATAAGATTTTTCATCTAAGTATTCTAAACTTGAAGGAAATCCATTCGTTTTCCGCTTCGTATTGACAAAGTCCCAAAAAGCAGAAGGATGAGATTTTAGTTTAGATTCCATATTAAACATATATTGCTTGAATAAAAAGCTATGGAGAAAATCAAACTCCTTTCGAACGCGAACAAAGTACAAACGATCCGATTCACTATTAGTTTTCTTAAATTTTTTCAAAGCTTTATTTTTTATATTTTTTAGATTTAATAGCCTGGCATTAAACCATGGAGGCTTGCTATTAGAACTGCTGCGCTTTAAAGGAACAAATTCAGAAATTGAAAAACATAATTTTTCACATATTATTTTATAAATATCCCTAGGATCGGATAGAGCATTTAGAACTGACCAGTCAACGGATCCTAAATGTTCATTAATTGAAACAAAGTTACCATTTGGAAAGTCGCGAAAGTAATTATCACACATAGGATTTGTATCAAAGTTATAAAATTCAAATGATATATGCAACGCTTTATGATGAACTGTATTTAACGAAATAGGAAGTAAATTTAGATCACATTTGGCTTTAATATCACAAGTGGTGAAAACAAGGTCAAGTATTCGATTAATATCGTTCTTGATGAAGTTTATTTGTTGAAATCCATTCGATAGCAAGAAGGATATCACAAGAGAATCAATTTCAGATTTTACATTCAATGGCACTAGCTCTTTCCCTTCCAAAGACCATAAAATATTACACATGTTAAAGTCACCTAATAAAATAACATGTTGATTAGAATTTAAACTATTAACTACAAATTTAATATTATCAATATGCTTTTGGTAAATACTTAAATCACTATTCGGTGGAATGTATGATAACAAAAAGTAAATAGATTTGGACCTCTCAAAATTAACTTTCACACAAATTTGCTCTACATTACCATCGACTACTGGCAAAGATATTAAATTACTATTTAAAATAGATTTAATAGCTAGAAGAACCCCTCCCCCCCTTTCACGTCCTGTAGAAATAGGGCATCGGTCGCATCGGTGGACAATATAGTGCTCATCAAAAAATTCTGCATTAGAAATATCGCTGTGCAACCAGGTTTCAGTTATGGCCACAAAATCATATTCATTCAGGGACAATGATCTCAAGAACTGCGTAGATTTAGTTCGCATACCACTCGCATTTTGGTAGTAAAGCGTATATTTGGTCATCTGGGTTGCGTTCATAACATTGCGAAGAGCGGCCGAAGAACTATGGTGAGCTGGTATGAGAGTGGGTGTTAGCGCCTGTAAGGCTGGTTGATAAGCAACGATCAGAGTTTGCGAAGAATGATGTGAAGAATGCAAGGCTGGTTGATGAGCAACGCTCTGAGTTTGCGAAGACTGTTGAGAAGAATGCAGTGCTAACGAGGCATCACATTTCCCCCCTCCGGCTGGAAAAAAGATGAAGTGAACGGCCGTACACGTACATTAGCAGGCCACAACTCCGAGTTATAAACTTTATCATAGTCGCTGCTTGCTATTCCCACTTTAAAAGTAACATTTCTTAGTGTTGCTTCATCCACACCTCTTTTAGTAAGGCGGAAGCATTTGATATTGCTCTTAAGTATACCTGTGTGTGTAACAATATAATCGCTCACGCTTTCAGCAGTGACGGATGGCTTGAACGAAGAGAGATGTAGAAACTTTAAGGGAACAGCCACGTCGAGCTCATTGCTTGCATTATTACCAACAATGATATTGACTATCTCGGTATTTTTGCTCTTTAGTTCCTTTCTACCGCGCATCGGAATCCATTCAGCAGTTGAAGGCACTGGCATCGGAGCTGTTGAAAAACCTATCTCATCGCCCAAAACATCATCAGCAGCGGCAGCAGCGGCAGCAGCATAAGAGAGCACCCTACGCGAAACAGCAGGTGGAGACACATCAGCATTGGCATCAGGCGGAAACGACGGGGATTGAATAGCAGCACATACATTGAGAGCATTGGCGGAAGAGTCTAATGAACTTAAACTCTCAAAACAGGTTTTAGAAGAAGATTCAGCGTTAATAACTTTATTGTTATTAATAGAAGCGTTTTTGTCTGTGTTGTTTTTATTTATTGGACCTACAGCAGCTGACTTATTTTTGGGCTTAGCAAGGTTTTTTTGGCTGACAGTATTGACTAAGAGATTCGATTTAGCATTTAAGGCATCATTAACAGTGACACGCAGCTCTTTAACCTCAATAGTAAGTGACGAAATGGCGGAGGTAACTTCATTCTCAACTAGCTTTTGCTTGATTAGGTTTAGTTCTCCCTGCAGGTTGTCGATTTTATGCATTAAGAGCACTTTATCATCTTGCAGCGAATTTATAATAACGAGAGCGCGGTCGCTCGCCGATCTTAGGGCGACGAGCTCGTTAAGCACTGACTGCAAATCAATTTTTTGTACGTCATCGCAGTAGGTCATTTTATCAGGTTCTTTATGCTGCTGAGCTGAAATGTTTAATTGCTCTCGTTGTGTCGAATGCTCTTGTTGGATGACATTTTGCTGTGTATGAATAGGCTGGATTTGCTGCGGTTGGTTTTGCTGTAGTGGATCGTTCTGTACTTGTTGTTGATGCTGTTGATGTTGCTTTGGCGGGATTGCTTTATGCTGGTGATTTGGAGTGTTTTTTAGCTCTTGTTGTGACGTTTGGACAATATTTTGCTGTGTTTGCTTTGGTTGGTTTTGCTGTTGTTGATTTTGCTGTAGTGGAAGGCTTTGTACTTTTTGTTGTTGTTGCAGTTGATGTTGCTTTAGCGGGATTTCTTTATATTGCTGAGTTGGAGTGTTTATTTGCTGTGTTGCTTGTTGTGACGTTTGGATGAAATCTTGTTGTTGTAGCTGTTGACGATGCTTTAGCGAGATTGCTTGCTCTTCGAGTAAACTGGCTGCGTCGGTGTTTATGTTACGCTTAATAACATCACCGATCAAATCAGCTGACCGAGGAGGCGATCGGAGAGAATCACGGCGCTTAGTTGAGCAAACCTTACAAATATATGGAGTGCCAGAAGCTTGCATATATTCCACATCAGCTGGCAAAACCTTAACGCATGTCAAATGAAATAAATCATTGCATTTCTCACATAACACTTTAGGTTGACCGCGCTCAACCTTTTGGCCACAAATACATGGCATGATGGTAACAAAAAGCTGGCACAGTAGATATGTTGTGACCAAGCTTAGCAAAACGGTTGCTACCGATCAAATGTTTCTGATCTCGCACACGTTTGGTAACAGATAAAAATTTCGATACAATGATGACAGAAAAGACACGACCGCTCTAAACGACATCTAGTTGATGACTGAGTAGTTCAAATAAAAGCGTCTTTATAATAGTGTTTTCAATGTTGGAGTTGTATGGGAGGTGGGCATGTTCATGGGTAGATCACGCCCATTTTTTGTGTACATTGTGTTCAGTTTGATATAAAAATTTTATTTTTGTAGTTTAAATACAACCGTCTATACAGCGATTTTTATTTTTTAGATTTATGGGAAGTAAGCGTGTCCGTGGGTGGATTCCAAAAATATTCAAATGTGCAGATGCTTGGGTTCATGTAAATATGTGAACCAATCTCAACTCCTTCTTAACCTATATTTACAGACAACACATAGACAGATGGACGAACAAGGTGACACTGATCAGGAATATGTATACTTTTCTATACCAGACTCGCTTATTTCTATGCGTTACAAACGTTTGCACAAAGTCAATATACCCTGACCTTACAGGTTTAGGGTATAATAACGTTAACAAATCTAGCCTTTTTTTAGCTTTTTTTTTAAAGCCATCTAGCCTTTTCTAGCCATTTTTTAAAGGCCATCTAGCTTCTTTTCTCAAAACTTTCTGGCAACACTGCTCATCAGTAGTCTCTGTGGTTTATGCAGTCCACTTACTTTGATAAGTTAATAAGCTTAACTGCAGTAAAACCAAAACGGAATTACCCAAAAAGCTTTTCACTTGTCAAGTAGTGTTTTTCTACTCTTTTGCTAGTTGCAAAATTTCAAAAATTGACTACATTTATTCTGCAAAGATTTTGTTGTTGCGCTTTTTGTTTACTTCTTTATCACGTGTCCATCTAGGTTCCAACATTTTGTTGGTATTTAACCAAAGAAGGCGTGAAAAAGGTTTTTTGAAAGCAGATGTTTATTATATGCGCAAGCACATAATTAGTCATCATGTTTTCGTAGGTTATGCTCGCACCAGTTTACATGACTTAAAAAATTGTGGCATTTTAATTGTTTATATTAGTTTTATAATTCTTAAATAACATATTTTTTAAGAATTATTTTTAGAGCTTGATGCCAAATAATTTATTGAAGCCAAACAGGTTGCTACAACAACAATGTTCTTTGCAGAACAAACCGAGCAGACTAGACCATGGTTTCGTCGGACGCTACTCCGACCCATCAGTAGTCTCTGTGGTTTATGCAGTCCACTTACTTTGATAAGTTAATAAGCTTAACTGCAGTAAAACCAAAACGGAATTACCCAAAAAGCTTTTCACTTGTCAAGTAGTGTCTTTCTACTCTTTTGCTAGTTGCAAAATTTCAAAAATTGACTACATTTATTCTGCAAAGATTTTGTTGTTGCGCTTTACTTCTTTATCACGTGTCCATCTAGGTTCCAACATTTTGTTGGTATTTAACCAAAGAAGGCGTGAAGAAGGTTTTTTTTTTTTTTTTTTGAGTCATTCCTTACCCGATTTGGTATAAGCCACATTTGTACTGCTGTCTACTCACCTCAGGCAAATGCATCTGAAAGAGTAAATAGATCAATTATTGCCTCCATAAGAGCATACATTGGAAATGATCATTCAAACTGGGATGCGAACCTTATAGAAATATCTTGTGCGTTACGCTCTACCATGCATCAAAGCACAGGGTATTCTCCATACTTTCTTTTGTTTGGCCAGAATATGATATTGCATGGAAAAGACTACCTACTTCTTAAAAAGCTTGATTTAGTTTCAGATGACACTAGGTAAGATTTCCCTGACGCTCTCAAATTGATTCGATATCATGCCAAAGAAAACATAAACAAATCTCATGAGGGTAATGCTAAACGTTATAATTTACGAAGTCGAGAAATTCAATTTAAGATCGGCGAAGCTGTTCTTGCCAGAAATTTTGTCCAAAGCAATGCTATTAAGAAGTTCAACGCAAAACTTGCACCTACATTTGTTAAAGCAGTCGTGACCCGAAAAGTTGGTTTATCTTACTATGAACTTTCATCCGAAAATGGAAAAATAATTGGCGTATACCATGCAAAAGATCAACAGAAGATACCTTAATTATATAAATTATCTTTTTCCATCTAATGCTCTGCTAAAAATTAAATTATTTTTATTTTTGAAATCGCATTATCAGGTTTGTAATGGACAATTTATTAGCTAAGCAAATCTACCTAGGATTTTTTTTCTATGTAATTATAATTTCGAATTTTAATTGGCACCATATATTGCCCATCTATGAACACTAAACATTTCATTTCCGTAGTCATTATCACTATACCTAACGTACTCTTGTTGCGCAAATTTAATTTTTGCTCTACACCAATTTGGACCTATATAAAACAAAAAAAAACAAAAATAGAAAGAACGTTAACTGATCGTGTGGCGCTATTAATTATTAGTGTCAACTTCTTCCAACGAGTATATATATAAAGAGATTTTATAGGCGAATATCAGAAGCTACTCGTTGGATTTGATGGTGTAGCCATTGCTGCCGTTTTGGTAAAATATTACCAAATTTGGTAAAAAGATTTCGACTTGGTAAAAAGGTAAATTTTGTTTTGGTTTGGTAAATTTAAAATTGATGAAAATTTAAAATAAGTTGCAATTCAAAAAATGTTTGTACACTCAGAAAAATATCAACTGTAATATTAACAGTCGGCCACTGTTATTTAAAAAAACTGTTCGATTGAATGATTTTCGTTTAAGTAAACAATTTTCTTTGTTGAATGAACGTTTCAAAGTATTTTTGTGCTTTTAAAATCGTCTGTTGAAATATTTTTGTGTTGAATTGTCTATTTTTTCTAAGCAATAGTTTTTAAATGTGTTTTGCTATATTTATATTATCGTTGCCAATAGCTCAGTGGAAGTGTACTAGACTGTTATGCGGGGGACGTGGGTTCGAACCCAAGCTGTGTAAGTATCAAAAATTGTAATTTAATATTTGATATACATAATAATAATTCTGTTTCATTAAAAGTTTGGTCAAAAATAACCTTCAAAATAAGTTATTTTTTCTAGCGCTCAGTAAAAGTGATGAGGTGGGAGACGCTAAAATGTACGCTTCTGTCTTAACTGTTCAGAAATTAAAACTCACCTAGGTACACTGTAGCAACAGTTGACTACGCTGAATGTGGCCAGTAACTGTTTTGTTTTGACTGCCGTTTTTGACAGTAGCCAGTTCCCTTCTCAAGAAAAAATAAGCAGCTGTCAATGCTACCTGTATCTTTGTATCATGGCTAAGATGGATAAGTAAGTTATTATTTTTAATAAATTGATATTCTTAAAATTTATATTCTAAGCGATTATGTTATTTCTGTTTATATTTGTTATTAGAGAGAAGGCGACCAATGTGGAAAGCGATAAAACATCTTCAAGCGTATAATAAATGTTATTTTAATTGAAAAATATGTATAAATGTATTGTTTCTTTAACTCAAAAATAAAATTTTTTTGTTTTGGTAAATTTTTTTTCATTTTGGTAAATTTTTGGATGAAATATGGTAGAAAAATATGTTTGAGAGTGGCAGCCCTGGGTGTAGCTAAGAGGTGAGAGGATTTTTAAGTCAACGCTGGCACTTGGCAAAGGCAACCAAAATGAAAATATCAGACTGGCAACATGCACTTACTGGAGTGGCAACATGTATCTTGACATGAGCCTTCTAAAACCGGTTTATGCATAATAGGCAAACAGCCTGTCGTTTATGAATGAAATTAAAAATGAACACATTGAAACATTCCTTGCACAGTTTCTTTTTTCATAGTATTGGTTTCAACTATCAAAAACAAAGATTTTTAGCATTGAAGCGATACAAAATGTATTTCTCAGCGATATTTTATTATTTTGATATTAAAAGTTTGAAAAATGACACAAAATAATATACCATACAAAAATTAAGTTAAATTAAATTAAATTAAATTATATTATATTAAATTATATTATATCAAAGTAAATTTAAATTAAGTTAAATTAAATTAGAGTACATTAAATTAAATTTAATTAAATAATATAAAATTAAATAAATTTATTATGATATAATTAAATTTAATTTAATGTACTTTAATTGACTTTAATTTAATTTAATATAATATAAATTTAATTTATTATAATATAATTAAATTTAATTTAATTTATAATAAAATAATTATATAATTTTATGTTATTTAATTTAATGTAATACAATAATATAATTTAATTTAATTTTATATAATTTAATTAAATATAATATAATTATAATAATGTAACATCAAATTAAATTGCATTAAATTAAATTTAATTATATTATAATAAATTTAAGTTATATTATAATAAATTAAATTAAAGTCAATTAAAGAACATTAAATTAAATTTAATTAAATAATGTCACATCAAATTAAATTGCCTTAAATTAAATTTAATTATATTATAATAAATTAAATTTATATTAAATTATACTACATTAAATTAAATTTAATTAAATAATGTAACATCAAATATAAAAAATGAAATATAAAATATAAAATATAAAATATAAAATATAAAATATAAAATATAAAATATAAAATATAAAATATAAAATATAAAATATAAAATATAAATATAAAATATAAAATATAAAATATAAAATATAAAATATAAATATAAATATAAAATATAAAATATAAAATATAAAATATAAAATATAAAATATAAAATATAAAATATAAAATATAAAATATAAAATATAAAATATAAAATATAAAATATAAATATAAAATATAAAATATAAAATATAAAATATAAAATATAAAATATAAATATAAAATATAAATATAAAATATAAAATATAAAATATAAAATATAAAATATAAAATATAAAATATAAAATATAAAATATAAAATATAAAATATAAAATATAAAATATAAATATAAAATATAAAATATAAAATATAAAATATAAAATATAAAATATAAAATATAAAATATAAAATATAAAATATAAAATATAAAATATAAAATATAAAATATAAAATATAAAATATAAAATATAAAATATAAAATATAAAATATAAAATATAAAATATAAAATATAAAATATAAAATATAAAATATAAAATATAAAATATAAAATATAAAATATAAAATATAAAATATAAAATATAAAATATAAAATATAAAATATAAAATATAAAATATAAAATATAAAATATAAAATATAAAATATAAAATATAAAATATAAAATATAAAATATAAAATATAAAATATAAAATATAAAATATAAAATATAAAATATAAAATATAAAATATAAAATATAAAATATAAAATATAAATATAAAATATAAAATATAAAATATAAAATATAAAATATAAAATATAAAATATAAATATAAAATATAAAATATAAAATATAAAATATAAAATATAAAATATAAAATATAAAATATAAAATATAAAATATAAAATATAAAATATAAAATATAAAATATAAAATATAAAATATAAAATATAAAATATAAAATATAAAATATAAAATATAAAATATAAAATATAAAATATAAAATATAAAATATAAAATATAAAATATAAAATATAAAATATAAAATATAAAATATAAAATATAAAATATAAAATATAAAATATAAAATATAAAATATAAAATATAAAATATAAAATATAAAATATAAAATATAAAAATATAAAATATAAAATATAAAATATAAAATATAAAATATAAAATATAAAATATAAAATATAAAATATAAAATATAAAATATAAAATATAAAATATAAATATAAAATATAAAATATAAAATATAAAATATAAAATATAAAATATAAAATATAAATATAAAATATAAAATATAAAATATAAAATATAAAATATAAAATATAAATATAAAATATAAAATATAAAATATAAAATATAAAATATAAAATATAAAATATAAAATATAAAATATAAAATATAAAATATAAAATATAAAATATAAAATATAAAATATAAAATATAAAATATAAAATATAAAATATAAAATATAAAATATAAATATAAAATATAAATATAAAATATAAAATATAAAATATAAAATATAAAATATAAAATATAAAATATAAATATAAATATAAAATATAAAATATAAAATATAAAATATAAAATATAAAATATAAAATATAAAATATAAAATATAAAATATAAAATATAAAATATAAAATATAAAAATAAAATATAAAATATAAAATATAAAATATAAAATATAAAATATAAAATATAAATATAAAATATAAAATATAAAATATAAAATATAAAATATAAAATATAAAATATAAAATATAAAATATAAAATATAAAATATAAAATATAAAATATAAAATATAAATATAAAATATAAAATATAAAATATAAAATATAAAATATAAAATATAAAATATAAAATATAAAATATAAAATATAAAATATAAAATATAAAATATAAAATATAAAATATAAAATATAAAAATATAAAATATAAAATATAAAATATAAAATATAAAATATAAAATATAAAATATAAAATATAAAATATAAAATATAAAATATAAAATATAAAATATAAAATATAAAATATAAAATATAAAATATAAAATATAAAATATAAATATAAAATATAAAATATAAAATATAAAATATAAAATATAAAATATAAAATATAAAATATAAAATATAAAATATAAAATATAAAATATAAAA
>OY282642.1:64642620-64789254 GCA_958299015.1 Tetanocera ferruginea
TATTTTATATTTTATATTTTATATTTTATATTTTATATTTTATATTTTATATTTTATATTTTATATTTTATATTTTATATTTTATATTTTATATTTTATATTTTATATTTTATATTTTATATTTTATATTTTATATTTTATATTTTATATTTTATATTTTATATTTTATATTTTATATTTTATATTTTATATTTTATATTTTATATTTTATATTTTATATTTTATATTTTATATTTTATATTTTATATTTTATATTTTATATTTTATATTTTATATTTTATATTTTATATTTTATATTTTATATTTTATATTTTATATTTTATATTTTATATTTTATATTTTATATTTTATATTTTATATTTTATATTTTATATTTTATATTTTATATTTTATATTTTATATTTTATATTTTATATTTTATATTTTATATTTTATATTTTATATTTTATATTTTATATTTTATATTTTATATTTTATATTTTATATTTTATATTTTATATTTTATATTTTATATTTTATATTTTATATTTTATATTTTATATTTTATATTTTATATTTTATATTTTATATTTTATATTTTATATTTTATATTTTATATTTTATATTTTATATTTTATATTTTATATTTTATATTTTATATTTTATATTTTATATTTTATATTTTATATTTTATATTTTATATTTTATATTTTATATTTTATATTTTATATTTTATATTTTATATTTTATATTTTATATTTTATATTTTATATTTTATATTTTATATTTTATATTTTATATTTTATATTTTATATTTTATATTTTATATTTTATATTTTATATTTTATATTTTATATTTTATATTTTATATTTTATATTTTATATTTTATATTTTATATTTTATATTTTATATTTTATATTTTATATTTTATATTTTATATTTTATATTTTATATTTTATATTTTATATTTTATATTTTATATTTTATATTTTATATTTTATATTTTATATTTTATATTTTATATTTTATATTTTATATTTTATATTTTATATTTTATATTTTATATTTTATATTTTATATTTTATATTTTATATTTTATATTTTATATTTTATATTTTATATTTTATATTTTATATTTTATATTTTATATTTTATATTTTATATTTTATATTTTATATTTTATATTTTATATTTTATATTTTATATTTTATATTTTATATTTTATATTTTATATTTTATATTTTATATTTTATATTTTATATTTTATATTTTATATTTTATATTTTATATTTTATATTTTATATTTTATATTTTATATTTTATATTTTATATTTTATATTTTATATTTTATATTTTATATTTTATATTTTATATTTTATATTTTATATTTTATATTTTATATTTTATATTTTATATTTTATATTTTATATTTTATATTTTATATTTTATATTTTATATTTTATATTTTATATTTTATATTTTATATTTTATATTTTATATTTTATATTTTATATTTTATATTTTATATTTTATATTTTATATTTTATATTTTATATTTTATATTTTATATTTTATATTTTATATTTTATATTTTATATTTTATATTTTATATTTTATATTTTATATTTTATATTTTATATTTTATATTTTATATTTTATATTTTATATTTTATATTTTATATTTTATATTTTATATTTTATATTTTATATTTTATATTTTATATTTTATATTTTATATTTTATATTTTATATTTTATATTTTATATTTTATATTTTATATTTTATATTTTATATTTTATATTTTATATTTTATATTTTATATTTTATATTTTATATTTTATATTTTATATTTTATATTTTATATTTTATATTTTATATTTTATATTTTATATTTTATATTTTATATTTTATATTTTATATTTTATATTTTATATTTTATATTTTATATTTTATATTTTATATTTTATATTTTATATTTTATATTTTATATTTTATATTTTATATTTTATATTTTATATTTTATATTTTATATTTTATATTTTATATTTTATATTTTATATTTTATATTTTATATTTTATATTTTATATTTTATATTTTATATTTTATATTTTATATTTTATATTTTATATTTTATATTTTATATTTTATATTTTATATTTTATATTTTATATTTTATATTTTATATTTTATATTTTATATTTTATATTTTATATTTTATATTTTATATTTTATATTTTATATTTTATATTTTATATTTTATATTTTATATTTTATATTTTATATTTTATATTTTATATTTTATATTTTATATTTTATATTTTATATTTTATATTTTATATTTTATATTTTATATTTTATATTTTATATTTTATATTTTATATTTTATATTTTATATTTTATATTTTATATTTTATATTTTATATTTTATATTTTATATTTTATATTTTATATTTTATATTTTATATTTTATATTTTATATTTTATATTTTATATTTTATATTTTATATTTTATATTTTATATTTTATATTTTATATTTTATATTTTATATTTTATATTTTATATTTTATATTTTATATTTTATATTTTATATTTTATATTTTATATTTTATATTTTATATTTTATATTTTATATTTTATATTTTATATTTTATATTTTATATTTTATATTTTATATTTTATATTTTATATTTTATATTTTATATTTTATATTTTATATTTTATATTTTATATTTTATATTTTATATTTTATATTTTATATTTTATATTTTATATTTTATATTTTATATTTTATATTTTATATTTTATATTTTATATTTTATATTTTATATTTTATATTTTATATTTTATATTTTATATTTTATATTTTATATTTTATATTTTATATTTTATATTTTATATTTTATATTTTATATTTTATATTTTATATTTTATATTTTATATTTTATATTTTATATTTTATATTTTATATTTTATATTTTATATTTTATATTTTATATTTTATATTTTATATTTTATATTTTATATTTTATATTTTATATTTTATATTTTATATTTTATATTTTATATTTTATATTTTATATTTTATATTTTATATTTTATATTTTATATTTTATATTTTATATTTTATATTTTATATTTTATATTTTATATTTTATATTTTATATTTTATATTTTATATTTTATATTTTATATTTTATATTTTATATTTTATATTTTATATTTTATATTTTATATTTTATATTTTATATTTTATATTTTATATTTTATATTTTATATTTTATATTTTATATTTTATATTTTATATTTTATATTTTATATTTTATATTTTATATTTTATATTTTATATTTTATATTTTATATTTTATATTTTATATTTTATATTTTATATTTTATATTTTATATTTTATATTTTATATTTTATATTTTATATTTTATATTTTATATTTTATATTTTATATTTTATATTTTATATTTATATTTTATATTTTATATTTTATATTTTATATTTTATATTTTATATTTTATATTTTATATTTTATATTTTATATTTTATATTTTATATTTTATATTTTATATTTTATATTTTATATTTTATATTTTATATTTTATATTTTATATTTTATATTTTATATTTTATATTTTATATTTTATATTTTATATTTTATATTTTATATTTTATATTTTATATTTTATATTTTATATTTTATATTTTATATTTTATATTTTATATTTTATATTTTATATTTTATATTTTATATTTTATATTTTATATTTTATATTTTATATTTTATATTTTATATTTTATATTTTATATTTTATATTTTATATTTTATATTTTATATTTTATATTTTATATTTTATATTTTATATTTTATATTTTATATTTTATATTTTATATTTTATATTTTATATTTTATATTTTATATTTTATATTTTATATTTTATATTTTATATTTTATATTTTATATTTTATATTTTATATTTTATATTTTATATTTTATATTTTATATTTTATATTTTATATTTTATATTTTATATTTTATATTTTATATTTTATATTTTATATTTTATATTTTATATTTTATATTTTATATTTTATATTTTATATTTTATATTTTATATTTTATATTTTATATTTTATATTTTATATTTTATATTTTATATTTTATATTTTATATTTTATATTTTATATTTTATATTTTATATTTTATATTTTATATTTTATATTTTATATTTTATATTTTATATTTTATATTTTATATTTTATATTTTATATTTTATATTTTATATTTTATATTTTATATTTTATATTTTATATTTTATATTTTATATTTTATATTTTATATTTTATATTTTATATTTTATATTTTATATTTTATATTTTATATTTTATATTTTATATTTTATATTTTATATTTTATATTTTATATTTTATATTTTATATTTTATATTTTATATTTTATATTTTATATTTTATATTTTATATTTTATATTTTATATTTTATATTTTATATTTTATATTTTATATTTTATATTTTATATTTTATATTTTATATTTTATATTTTATATTTTATATTTTATATTTTATATTTTATATTTTATATTTTATATTTTATATTTTATATTTTATATTTTATATTTTATATTTTATATTTTATATTTTATATTTTATATTTTATATTTTATATTTTATATTTTATATTTTATATTTTATATTATTTTATATTTTATATTTTATATTTTATATTTTATATTTATATTTTATATTTTATATTTTATATTTTATATTTTATATTTTATATTTTATATTTTATATTTTATATTTTATATTTTATATTTTATATTTTATATTTTATATTTTATATTTTATATTTTATATTTTATATTTTATATTTTATATTTTATATTTTATATTTTATATTTTATATTTTATATTTTATATTTTATATTTTATATTTTATATTTTATATTTTATATTTTATATTTTATATTTTATATTTTATATTTTATATTTTATATTTTATATTTTATATTTTATATTTTATATTTTATATTTTATATTTTATATTTTATATTTTATATTTTATATTTTATATTTTATATTTTATATTTTATATTTTATATTTTATATTTTATATTTTATATTTTATATTTTATATTTTATATTTTATATTTTATATTTTATATTTTATATTTTATATTTTATATTTTATATTTTATATTTTATATTTTATATTTTATATTTTATATTTTATATTTTATATTTTATATTTTATATTTTATATTTTATATTTTATATTTTATATTTTATATTTTATATTTTATATTTTATATTTTATATTTTATATTTTATATTTTATATTTTATATTTTATATTTTATATTTTATATTTTATATTTTATATTTTATATTTTATATTTTATATTTTATATTTTATATTTTATATTTTATATTTTATATTTTATATTTTATATTTTATATTTTATATTTTATATTTTATATTTTATATTTTATATTTTATATTTTATATTTTATATTTTATATTTTATATTTTATATTTTATATTTTATATTTTATATTTTATATTTTATATTTTATATTTTATATTTTATATTTTATATTTTATATTTTATATTTTATATTTTATATTTTATATTTTATATTTTATATTTTATATTTTATATTTTATATTTTATATTTTATATTTTATATTTTATATTTTATATTTTATATTTTATATTTTATATTTTATATTTTATATTTTATATTTTATATTTTATATTTTATATTTTATATTTTATATTTTATATTTTATATTTTATATTTTATATTTTATATTTATATTTTATATTTTATATTTTATATTTTATATTTTATATTTTATATTTTATATTTTATATTTTATATTTTATATTTTATATTTTATATTTTATATTTTATATTTTATATTTTATATTTTATATTTTATATTTTATATTTTATATTTTATATTTTATATTTTATATTTTATATTTTATATTTTATATTTTATATTTTATATTTTATATTTTATATTTTATATTTTATATTTTATATTTTATATTTTATATTTTATATTTTATATTTTATATTTTATATTTTATATTTTATATTTTATATTTTATATTTTATATTTTATATTTTATATTTTATATTTTATATTTTATATTTTATATTTTATATTTTATATTTTATATTTTATATTTTATATTTTATATTTTATATTTTATATTTTATATTTTATATTTTATATTTTATATTTTATATTTTATATTTATATTTTATATTTTATATTTTATATTTTATATTTTATATTTTATATTTTATATTTTATATTTTATATTTTATATTTTATATTTTATATTTTATATTTTATATTTTATATTTTATATTTTATATTTTATATTTTATATTTTATATTTTATATTTTATATTTTATATTTTATATTTTATATTTTATATTTTATATTTTATATTTTATATTTTATATTTTATATTTTATATTTTATATTTTATATTTTATATTTTATATTTTATATTTTATATTTTATATTTTATATTTTATATTTTATATTTTATATTTTATATTTTATATTTTATATTTTATATTTTATATTTTATATTTTATATTTTATATTTTATATTTTATATTTTATATTTTATATTTTATATTTTATATTTTATATTTTATATTTTATATTTTATATTTTATATTTTATATTTTATATTTTATATTTTATATTTTATATTTTATATTTTATATTTTATATTTTATATTTTATATTTTATATTTTATATTTTATATTTTATATTTTATATTTTATATTTTATATTTTATATTTTATATTTTATATTTTATATTTTATATTTTATATTTTATATTTTATATTTTATATTTTATATTTTATATTTTATATTTTATATTTTATATTTTATATTTTATATTTTATATTTTATATTTTATATTTTATATTTTATATTTTATATTTTATATTTTATATTTTATATTTTATATTTT
Organism: Tetanocera ferruginea; assembly: GCA_958299015.1. Classification (NCBI taxonomy): domain Eukaryota; kingdom Metazoa; phylum Arthropoda; class Insecta; order Diptera; family Sciomyzidae; genus Tetanocera; species Tetanocera ferruginea. The sequence continues at coordinate 64,649,640 of OY282642.1, forward strand.
ATATTTTATATTTTATATTTTATATTTTATATTTTATATTTTATATTTTATATTTTATATTTTATATTTTATATTTTATATTTTATATTTTATATTTTATATTTTATATTTTATATTTTATATTTTATATTTTATATTTTATATTTTATATTTTATATTTTATATTTTATATTGTTAAAATTTTAAATTTATTTCAAATGGTCGTGCAACCAACTTTCGTTTTTGGGTTCAGGTAGTTTTGACTGACTCCAATGTTAACTCTGACACTGAAATCTTAAGTATTGTTTTTGTTAAGGAATACTTACAGCTACTTCAACACTCGACGGAGGGTGTATGCGTGGTGAAACTTTTGTGCATTTACAGTTATCGAAACACCATTGAGCATATTGTCTAAGTTTTCCATCCAAAGATTCTAAGTTATTTTTCAGGAAGGACACATAGTACCTGAAACAAATTTTTTAAATACATTAACATATTTTAAAACTTATCATCTTCTTATTTTTATTAAAACTATAGGAGTCAACAAAGATTTCGGATTAACTAGTGAACTTATCTTAGAGGTTTTATAGGTATGAAACCAATAAACGAATTTATTTCTTACCTTTTTTTTTAAAATATTTTAGAGATTTAGAATATAACATAAACTGCAACAAGTTTTTAATTAAAAAGTTGATTTAATCATGAAATATTAAATTTTGTAGAATAAAAAAAACTTTTTTGCCAGTTCAGTACAGTACCTTTGGCCTTTTTCAAAGTTCAGAATTAAAATTTCGTATGGAAGTTTTTATGTTAACAATAACAAGAAAAGGTCCTCAAGTGTCGCTCTCCGATTTGAATGAGCTTTGGATATGTGAAAGAAGATATCGACAACAATCAGTTCGTACGGCTGCATATTTTATAATATTAACACTTTCAGCTTTTATTTATATTAAGAAAACAATATTTCTTATACTAAGTTTGTAGTACCCTTAAGGCTTGAAATGTATTGTTTAGAATTAATAGCAAAAGTAAAAAAAAATTACAAAAACAACAACGTTAAAAGCGAAATTAACCAACACGGTCATAAAATGCAATCCAAAAACTGACAACATTCAATTCGTACGATAGAAAGAATGCGAGTGTGTTTAAGGATAACCCCAATGTGCACAAAAACGGATGCGGATCCGTTTCGAACCCGTTACGAGTCCGTCAGAGCGGAATTTGTTTTTTTTATGTTTTGACGGACCCGTTTCGAACCCGTTACGAGTCCGTCGACGCGGAATCGTTTTTTTATGTTTTGACGGACCCGTTTCGAACCCGTTACGAGTCCGTCGACGCGGAATCGTTTTTTTATGTTTTGACGGACCCGTTTCGAACCCGTTACGAGTCCGTCGACGCGGAATCGTTTTTTTATGTTTTGACGGATCCGTTTCGAACCCGTTACGAGTCCGTCGACGAGGAATCGTTTTTTATGTTTTGAAATAATATTCAGAACTTAAACATTAATCAACCATCGCATTTCGATTTTAGAAAACGTTTTATAAATTGAAATTACTTCTCATAAAATTTGAAAAAAGCAAAATTTAAATAAATTTTAGCAATAATTTGCTTACTTATTAAAAATTCAAATAGCAAATTTTGAATTGATTCAAGCAAAAAGGTGTTTGGTTATTGAAAAACAAAAAAAAATTCGGACTGACTCATGTCTATAATAAAGAGAGAAAAAGATTGAATTTTCCTTTTTCTTCTTTGTTTTTCGTTTCTTCTTCCTCATCAGTCAGAATTTGTTTCTATTTGTTTTGTTTGTCGCGTGCCTTTGAACAAATAGGTTGTGTGTTAAAGTGGACAGCACAATTTTATTTTATGTACCTATATATTTTAATAATAAATAACAAATATTGTGTTGAGCTGTGTTTATTATTAAGGTAAAAAAGTGTGGACTTGTATAGTTTTTGATAGAACTTTGCAAAACAATTTAAAGTGTTAAAAACTATTTCGCAAAAAGAAACGCACTTGAAACGGCGTGCCTTGCTTTGTTTTGTTGTTGTTGTTTGTTGCCGCTATGTAACTGGTATTTCTATCGGCTGCTTCTGTTCGTGTCAAAGCAAATGCAAAAAAAAGGCAAATGAAAAAAACGGCGTCACTTGCATTGCTTTGGCGTTGTTGTTTTGTAGTTTTTATATTTCTCACTGTTGCTCAAGGTTGCCAGTTAAAATACGGAATAATTCCCACGAAAATTGGCTTTTCATACAGCACCATAAATTAATAACACCTAAATTACTATGGTTTTATTATTAATTAACTGGGCTAAGAAACGATTCGCGTTCAACTTAAGTGGTAAAAACCCACAAGCCTACTTGAGGACGTGTCTGCATGTTGTTTTCTCTGATGAATTAGCACAAAAGGTGATCTGGCTGGGCATGAAGGAGAAAAAAGCGGCCAAAAATTAAATTGTCGTTGATCCTATCCGAGCTAATAAATGTTTGTAAATGCCTAAGTACATAACATGAATTTGCATGCGTTTGAAAGTTGAAAATGTTGTTGCGGCGAGCTTACGTTTGCATTGCAGTCTGCTTCATAAATTCGAATCTATTCCAAGTTTTCATTCGTCATTGACTTAACGCATATGCACGCAAATGAATGCTATGTGCTCGGTCCTTTAAATATAAAAATCTTTTATTTAATTTTCATCAGGTGCATTTCAAAGAAAATACCCAAATGAAAGTATATCGACAGTGGAGGACGTTGCCAAAAAGTTCTTCCATTACGCGAATGATCGCGTTACAAATAAGAAGAAAACTGATTTTTCTTAAATTATTATTAATAATTATTATTAAATTATTATAATATTTATAAAAACAATTACTTTTACATATTTAATAATTTTAATATTAACATTTATACACATTATGCGAATTTTTGAATTGAAATAAAAAAATTATAAAATTAAAATTTTGCAAAAATGTTTCAATAAATTCAGAATGTTCCGCTTTGAATGCATATTGTTAAAAAAAACGGGTCCGTCGCTGATTCGTATTATTAAACAAAAACGAGTCCGTTGCGGATTCGTATTATTAAATAAAAACGAGTCCGTTGCGGATTCGTATTATTGAACAAAAACGAGTCCGTTGCGGATTCGTATTAATAAATAAAAACGAGTCCGTCGCGGATTCGCGTTATTTCAAAAAACGAGTCCGTCGCGGACCCGCATTATTAAAAAAAAACGAGTCCGAAACGGACGCGTATATGGAGTCCGTTTCGAGTTCGAAACGGATCCGTGGAAACGGTAAAAACGATTCGAATTTTTGAGAGGAATTTCATACGAAAACGGACCCGTAACGGATCCGAAACACAATCCGTTTCGGAAAAAATGTACGAAGAAGTGAGTCCGTTTCGAATTCGAAACGGATCCGTTTGGCACACTGGGACGGGACAAATAATTTTTTGCTGATTCTGTATATCAATTGAGAATGTATTGAGAATGTATTGGGAATGTTTTGAGAAAATTTCGGTCACTCTTTGATTTTATAACAGTAGTTTTTGTAATGATTTTCTACTATGGCACGTGGCAAAGCGATTTGTAAAGAAATAAGAAAGATAATTGTCAAAAACTTTCTTTTACACAAAAGTTATGGTTTTTATTACCCTAAGATTAGCAAAGTCAACTGTCCAATACGTCATCTAAATTGTGTGAATATCACCTCAATTGAGCCACAGCAGCTTGGGCGAGGAAATAAATCAAAGTAAATTATCGAGAAAAAGACGGACTTCAATGAGAAACTAAGCGAAAATGTGGTCGAAAATAGTCGGGAGAAGTGTAAGCTGTCAATTGATTCGGAAACATTTGAATAAATTTGAAGTCAACGGTTGTTTTTTCTTTTCCTGCAAAATTGAAAATGAATGCAATGGTACTCATTTAACCAAAATTCACATTAGGGGTATTCACACTGCCTTGGGTAATTGGGTAGATTGGCAAATGCCATACATTTTGTTGTTGTAAAAGTGCCATTCTACCCAAGTACCCATCCACCAATCTACTCTAGCTGACCCCCTGACTTGTTTGTAGGCAATAATTGAATTGACAAAAAACTAAAACAAATATTAAGTGAATAAAAAAGACAACTGTGTTAAAATGAGTTATTTTAAAATTTTTGAGATAAAAATTATTAAATGCCGCAAAGTTCACGTTAAAATTACTACTATATAAAAAACGTTTTTTACGCCCGCACAACGGCCTAAATTTTGCTCTCATAAAATAACATGAATAATATGTTGGCAACTCTTTTCCAGCTGTCACTCATCTCTCATCAGCTGTTATTCTATAAGTACTCAATTGCAGTTAAGTGTGCTCGCAGTAATCAAAAGTACTCAATCTACCTAAAAAAAACTACGTACCCAAGTACCCAAGTCAGTGTGAATACACCAATTATAAAAGCCATATTTCAATTTATCCAAATTATTCCGAGTTTCCGAGTAAGCCATTCACGGCTTACACTTCTTCCGATCATCTTTGACCACATTTTTTCTAAGTTTCTCACTGAAGTCCGTCCTTTTTCTATTATTATGGCCTCCAATGCTCGTATATCTCGATCATTTACTATTAATTTAACTGATCTCAAGTTAACTGATCTCAATTTTAAACAAAGTTAAGCTTAAACACAGTTTAAAATTCCTTAACCTCAGTTTAAATTTTAACGCTGATACCTCATCTCAAAAAATTTAAGTTTAACTTGGTGAGGCAAGTTTAAATTTAAGCACAGAAATTCTAGGTTTAAAAAATTTAAACTTAGATTTTGTCAAAAATTCTCTGAGATTCCTTGGAAACCTTCTCAATAATAAACAAAAAATAAAAAATCATACTTCAAAAAATTCAAAGCAATACACAAAGAAAAAACATATTTTAAGTTTTGAAAAAAAAAATAATAAAACAAAAATAATCCAATGAAAAATTTTTGAAATATTTTGATTTTCTAGTCAAAGTTGTAGAATTTTTACTACAGTGTAAATTTTTTTTAAATTTTTAAACAGAGTTTAAGTAAACTGCCGATAAAAATGAGATAAGTTACGAAAATAATATTAATTGTGTTTAAAATTTAAACTCTGTTTACGAAATCTGAGGTTAAGGAATTTAAACTTCGGAGATCAGTTAACGGGCCTTAGAGCTTGATGCCAAACCTACGAGCATAACCTACGAAAACATGATAAGAATTATATGCTTGCGCATATTGGTGATTCCATGTCAAAAGCACACTTTTCTGACATCACTATTTTTGAAACTTCTGAAACTTTTTTGGTTGATTGTTCATCTGAAAAATATAATAACTGCGTACTTTTTTTTGCAAGTTAATTTTTTTTGCAAAGTTATACACTCTCAAAAACATTAAAAATAATAAAAAAAATTAAAAAGGTACATGCATTCAAACAGCTCTATCTTCTAAACTGTAAGATAGTGCCACGTTTTGATTGTTCATCTGAAAAATATAATAACTGCGTACTTTTTTTTGCAAGTTAATTTTTTTTGCAAAGTTATACACTCTCAAAAACATTAAAAATAATAAAAAAAATTAAAAAGGTACATGCATTCAAACAGCTCTATCTTCTAAACTGTAAGATAGTGCCACGTTTTGATTGTTCATCTGAAAAATATAATAACTGCGTACTTTTTTTTGCAAGTTAATTTTTTTTGCAAAGTTATACACTCTCAAAAACATTAAAAATAATAAAAAAAATTAAAAAGGTACATGCATTCAAACAGCTCTATCTTCTAAACTGTAAGTCGCACAGACAAGAAACTCAGGTATAGTTTAGGTACCTTGAATGGATCTTTCTGGTGGTGTCATTTGTTTATAGTTCTTTTATAGAAAAAAGTTTATTTTTCTTATCCTGAAATTTACCATCACATTTTTCAGAGTCGGCGCAACAACTTTTTCAAAAAAACATTTTGCCATAAAAGTACTTAAAAAAATGACACCACCAGAACGATCCATTCAAGGTTCTTAAACTATACTTGAGTTTATTTTCTGTACGACTTACAGTTTAGAAGATAGAGCTCTTTAAATACATGCATCTATTTAATTTTTGTATGTAATTTTCAATGTTTTTGACAGTGTATAATTTGTCGAAATGATATGGAATCACCGATTGATCATCTGCTTTCAAAAACCTTTTTTACGCCTATGGTTAAATACCAACAAAATGATGGAACCTAGATGGACACATGCTAAAAAAGTAAACAAAAATCGCAACAATAAAACCTTTTCAGAATAAATGTAGTAAATTTTTTGAAATTTTGCAAGCAGCAAAAGAGTAAAAATGCACTGCTTGAACATGTGAAAAGCTTCTCGGTAATTCCGTTTTGGTTTTACTGCAGTTAGTCTTATTAGCTTTTCAAAGTTAGTGGACTCCATAAACCACAGAGACTTCTACTGAGTCGGAGTAGCGTCCGACGAAACCATTGTTGTTTCTGCAAAGAACATTGTTGTTGTAGCAACCTGTTTGACTTCATAAATTATTTGGCAGCAAGCTCTATTCTTGAAAATTCTTGAAATCCCTAAAAAATATGTTTTTTAAGAATTATAAGCTAAAAAAACAATTAAAATGCTTCACTTTTTTTCAGTCAAATATGGGTAATAATTTGCTAAAATTTACAAAAAAAAAATTTTCAAACAAACGCATAACATACGAAATTTTAATACCTTTCCTTTAGTGCGTAACTAGTGTATTTTTAAATATATTGTATTGAAGTTAATGCAAAAAATTGTACTTCTTACACGGTTACAAATCTTGGACTTAATTTTAAACTTTTTTGGATTACATATAGGACACGACCAAAAAAAGATTATTTTTTAATCCAATGAAAAGTTTTAAATTTTTCAATCCAAAAAGGATTTATTTTTAATCCGCAAAAAGTTTAAAAGTTCTTAATCCAAAAAGGAATAATTGTTAATCCACAGAAAGTTTAAAATATTATAATACAAAAAGGATTAGATTTTAGTCAAAAAAAGTTTAAAACATTGTAATCCGAAAAGGGATTACTATTTAATCCTCAAAGGTTTAAACACTGTTTACTGTAATAATGTGTAAAATAATATTTTGGTTCAGATTTTAATAAACAATTTGTTTCATTTTATTAAAAATAACTTTCGGATGCTTTAACAACATTTAGAATTATATTTAGCTTAAATTTGGTAGTAGTAGTAGTTTTCAATCTTATACCTGAATTACAATGCGGCAGTGGCAGCGTCAGTGGCAGTGGAATTGATCAGCTGTTATTTTAGGAATACTGTTGTTCAATGGTAAAACTTACATAGCAGCTGTGGCAGTAAGCAGTACTGCCGAGGTCAGCCCTATTTCTAAATTCACTGCCAACATGCAAATAATTAAACTACTTAGAAAACTTCAACGTTCACTGATTTTGATGCTGACGTTGCCACTGCTAGATTGTAATTCGCAGGCAGTAAAATACGAAACAGCTAATCACTGCCGCTGCCACTGACACAGCTGCTGTCAGTGCCAATGCTACATTGTAATTCAGCTATTAAATAACATAAATACTTTTTCCTGAAATTACTACCTTAATACAAATTTGTAGTCCAAAAATAGTCTTAAACTTAAACTTTTTCGGATTAAAAAAAAATTAAACTAAAATATGGAATAAAAAGTAGTACTTTTAGGATTAAAAATTGCTTTAAACCAAAGTTCGGATTAAAAACTAGTCCAAAATTTTTAACCGTGTGCTTTGGTCTGTGTCTTAGATTAAATATAAGATAAGTATTGGTGTCTGAATATAACTCTTATAAAAAAATTCAACCCAATTGAACGAACACTGTCGATTGTTTGAAGGGCATGAATAAAAGAACATGATATTAATGATTATTAATAATTTTGATTAATCACCATAATATTAGTCCTGAAAACGCTTTATTGGAGGTTATTTTCTAGAAACTTGACTAGGAGCAATGGTACAAGTTGAATTAAGCCTACACGGCAGAAGTTAACTTTAAACATAAATGAGGATTTCTGTCTGTGGACTCGATTACAGCCGTAATTTTCAAGCTATCGTAATGAATGAGCTTATTTCTGAAAATCAAAGATCAAATTCGAAAATGGGCTTAATCGGATGAAAACCACGCTTTCTTTCCATCAAACCACAATAATGAAAACTCTATAGAGGCTAATATTTAAGTTAAAAAACTGAAATTCGGTATTTTTAAATTTTATATCAAAATTGAAGCGTTTGAAAAATTGGCGTCAACCACCCACGAACACGCCAAACTCCCATACAAACCCAAAATGGAAAACTTTGTAAAAGGGCTTATCTTTGAGCTGCAGAACATCAAAATAGTTAACTTTTTTAAAATCTAAAATTTTTTTTATTTTGGCACCAATTCAATGCATTGCCAGACTGTACGAAGTTTTAATTATAAATTTAATATTTAAATAATATTTTGATATTTAAATGAATAGGTATATACAAAAAACTTATAAATATTTATTTTGTTTTTAATTTAAATTTTGACTAAGCAAAAAAATAATCATCTTAATAAATAAAACGCAAATATCACGCTACGCACCTAATATCGCTCAAACTGTTCCTCCTTGCTATTTCAGTGGTTATATTATACGAAAATGTGTGCAGCCTGAAAGTATGCACACAAAATATGTTGTTCTTTTTGAAGCCATGCTCTGAACCTCTAAATATCTCTCAAACTATAATTACGGTAGTTCCGTGCTTTTCAAACTTTAAGAAAAAAAATTTCAGCCTGAAAGTATGCACAGCAAATTTATTTTATACCTACCAGTGACGACATTGGTTGTAACTCCTCATAGTTTTTTTATACTAGTTAACATTATATTAATACGAAATCAAATCAAAAATCCATTTCCGGAATATGCAATTTATATTGAGAAGTTGTTAAATTTTAATAACAATTATTACACCAAACTTCTACAATGCTTACATGAAAACACACACCATTATTTTTTATTGAACCTTGAAGTACTTGTATAGCATTTCTTCCATGAAAAATATCTCAAACCTAGATACACTCAGTTTATTTCAAATATATATATCGCACACTAAATACAAAACAGTCACAACTCAAAATTTTTTTATATCGATTTTTTGTTATAAATCAATTCACAAAACACATATCTCACTATTTTTTTCATTATTTTCTTCATTAACTGGAAGAATGAAGTTTGTGTTTTTAAATGAAAATTGCTTTTCTTCTGCAGTTTCAACCAGAGGGTTTTATTTTTCGCTTCTCCTGAAAAGTCATGTTTTTTGAGTTGTGACTGTTTTGTATTTAGTGTGCGATATAAAAAAACGACACATGATGCTTGTTGAAACGATACAATGAGAATATTTTGAAAATGATACATACTTAAATGAGAAGAAAACTTTAAGCGTTACCATTAATCTTTACGGTTAAGTTACCTACTTTGTGACTTTGTTCTAATAAAGCTTTTTCTACTTTCATACAACAAACAAACCAACATATATCGGAGTAATGGAAACGCAAAATAAATTGTGAAAACGTGTATCGTCAATTCTTTCGAGATGGGGGCTTTCATGTTCAAAAGCATAAATGTTGATTAAAAAAAAAAACAACAAACAACAAAAACACAGAATAGAGCCAAAATGTTAAAAAATAACAGCAATTTACGCGGTATTCCTGAGTTTTATACAGAATACATACGCACAAACATACAATATGAGCAACAAAATTATGGCTTGTCTCAGCATATAATGTGTGTGATACGGTAAATCAAGACACATTCTTTCATTCTTTATATCTTTATTGCATAATAAATAGCGGCAACAATATCGCTGCCACTGTCAAGGCCATTAATAAGCTTTCACACAATACAAACGCATAAATATGAATGAAAAAAAAAAACGACAAATCTTAAAGATGTTTGTTGTTGTTGTTGTGAATGTAACGTCACGGTATACATTTAAAATTGTTTATTAAATTAAATATAAAAAAAACAATCAAATTAACAAAAGTCTGTATATAATAAAAATGTTGCTTGTGTTATTTGTAGGTATGTATATAAAGCTTAAAGCTCATCAGCTATGCTTCCACTCATACTCTTAAATTTGAACCAATTATTTTAACGATTTAATGTTAACGCATTCAACAAAGCATGCCATAAAAGTTAAACCAAAAATGTGTTGCACAAATATAATTGCTGCGTTGGCAACACTGGGCTACAATAAATGACCTTGATCAAAACAAAGGCAAGTGTGAATTCAAGCAATTTCTTTCTTAACGCTCGATTCCCCAAATAGTTGTTAGAGAGTTGAAAAGAAAAAAATTAAATGAACAAAATTTCCAAGATCAGCAAAAGTTTGTACGTTCAAATGCTTTGCAACGTATGCGGAAAAGATGAAAAACTTTTGCAATGTTATGAAAAATTGTTCTTTCCATAATAAGCAGCGTTACCAAATTATTTGAATTAGTTAAATTTATTGTTTCAACAGATATAATTAAAGGACATTTTTAAATACATGCTGAAAAAGCTTTAAATACTTTTGGCATCTAATTAAGTACAAAATACCTAGAGAGTAATATTTAGAACAAAAAAAAAAAAATAAATATTTTAACAATCAAAACTATTGCAAGAAATCTCTTTTAAAGATAAGCCACTCTAATCTCACATTTTTAGCTTCCTACAAAGTTTATCCTTGGGAATTTGGGAATGTATGTGAAGAAGGCAATTTTCTTGTTGCAAAATAAAAAGCTTTGTTTAGAAAAACTTTGCGTATTGCCAAAATGAGGCTGCAACAAGAAAACAACAAAATGTTAATATTGAACCTTTTTATTTTTGTTTCTAAGCACCAAAGCGCCTTAAAGTATGCTGGCATTTCCTACTTCTTCATTATTTAGACGGCATCAGCTTGAGCAGCTCATTAGACAGATTTTCAAGTCTCGATAACTACGTTTTCTCAGGGGAATTGTTTTGTTTTATTTTATTTTGGTTTTTTTTGTTTGTTTTGTTTGCTTTTATAAGTAGGAGTCAATAAAATAGGCTTTTCTTTTATTCATGCATTGTCTGCGCAATTATTGCGACTTTTGTTATGGTCTAATAAAAATTTTATGGCTTTTACTCAAGCATTTAAACCAAAGTCAATGTGTTTGCTTTACCAGCGGAAAATAAGAAAATTCAAGAATTTTTTTTTGATTAATTTTTAAATAATAATAATATCGCATATATGTTTTTTTTACTTTTTTTTATTTTCAGTCATTTAAAGTTGCATTAAGAGCTGAAATTTATTTATTGCCATTTTATGCATGGATATTTGTGGACCATATAAAATATTTACAATGTATCACTCCCACTATATTTCTTTCTCTTTAGCGCTTTACTTCTGTTTTTCTTTAAAAAGAAATTAAATTCCGAACAATTTCGAGGTAATAAAGTTAAAGCGTTTGAATATCATAAAAAGAAACGGAAAGAAAGCAGAGAGAGAGAGAGAGAGAAAACATTTTAGATTGTATTGGTTAAACAGCAAGCAACTAAGGAAATGAACCCAACCACAATGAATTCTTTTCAAACACATCCATCATTAATTTTGATACAAGAAAAACAAATCTTAGATTTTTTTGAAAAATTCAATAGGCTAGTTGTTAAGGAGGTTCTACACGAGACCACCATAAAAACGTGTATTAAATAATAATTCAAATAATTATATAATAAGTTAAGAATCCCGGAAGTTGGACGTACGTCTGCTTTTTTCTATTTTGGCCTTCAAATAATTTTGAAATAACCTTCATATAGACAAACTGACAAACTCGGATTCGAAATCAATGACCAAAAACCTATATGTTTACATTATAGCAAACTCCCAAAATAAGCCCATTCATTCCGGAAAGGAAAAGGAAATTTTTTACATAAATTGACATTAAAATAACCCTAAGAGGGATCGGGTTGGTTCCGTTTGTAGTCCAATCGACTCTAAATTGATCTAGACTGTTTAAAAAATTTTTTTTACCAAATATGAGTAGGACCGAAAACCGGCCTTATTGATCTTCCTCCAATGAAGGATTTACTTGATAGCATTTCTCTCCAATCAACTTCCGTCACTTTTTTATATTATATTAAATATGTTCAGAAAAAATACATTTTCGGAAGTTTCAAGACTCGTATAAGTTCTTAAAAAACGTATGATGCATTACGATTCCCAACAGTGTAATAAACCAAAATTCACCTTGAGAAGAGCACAAAATCACACAAGCTTGAGGTTCACCCGAGAATTACATCTATACTGATTATAACCAAATTTTTTTTTTTCATTTCAGACGCTCCGGAGACCCGGAATCGTGGCCGCCGTGACGACACCTTTTTTTTCACCACCAACTTTGAAGTCTCATTACTTTTTGAACAGCCCACGTATCGAGGCAAAAAAAAATTTTTTATTTACTTTGAAACTTTTGTAATACAATAAATAAAAAAAGTTTTCAATTATTCTTTGCGTTTTCAAATAAGAATTTTTTTAAAAAGGGTCCAAAAAACGGGTTTTGAATGAGAAGACCGCCTTAAAATAGCATCAATGACAATATTTTTTCAGAGCATGGTATTTTTATAAAACAAAAATACAAGGGTTCATTTTTTCTTCTTATTCATTTTTACTTAACGCAAAAACAATGGAATCTATCGAATTCTATACACGGTTAAAAATCTTTGACTAAATTTTAAACATTTTTGGATTACATATAGGACACGACCAAAGAAAGATTATTTTTTAATCCAATGAAAAGTTTTAAATTTTTCAATCCAAAAAGGATTTATTTTTAAGCCGCAAAAAGTTTAAAATTTCTTAATACAAAAAGGAATAATTGTTAATTCACAGAAAGTTTAAAATATTATAATCCAAAACGGATTAGATTTTTGTCCAAAAAAGTTTAAAATATTGAAATCCAAAAAGGTTTAAACATTGCTTACTATAATAATGTATATAATAATATTTTGGTTCAGATTTTAATAAACAATTTGTTTCATTAAAAATAAATGTATGATGCTTTCAGAATTATATTTAGCTTACATTTCGTAGCATTAGTTTACATTACAAATTACAATGCGGCACTGGAAGCGTCAGTGGCAGTGGCATTGATAAGCTGATATTTTAGGAATACTGTCGTTCAATGGTAAAATTAACATAGCAGCAGTGACATTAAGCAGTACTGCCGAGGTTAGCCCTATTTCTAAATTCACTGCCAAAATGCAAATAACTAAACTACTAAGAAAAATTCCACATTCACTGCCTTTGATGCTGACGCTGCCACTGCTAAATTGTAATTTGCAGGCAGTAAAATACGAAACAGCTGATCACTGCCGCTGCCACTCACACAGCTGCTGCCACTGCGACTGTTGCATTGTAATTCAGCTATTGTAATTCAAAAATAGTCTTAAGCTTAAACTTTTTCGGATTCAAAAAAATTAAACTAAAATATGGAATAAAAAATAGTACTTTTAGCATTAAAAATTCCTTTAAACTAAAGTTTGGATTAAAAACTAGTCCAAAATTTTTAACCGTGTAGCAAATTTTTGACCGTCGTTTTTAATGTCTTAACCTTGAACTTACTTTCTTATGCCATGTTCACACAGAGATTTTAGTTTGCGTTTCCAGTACAAAGTTGCGTTTTGCCCTTTATCTCAATTTAAACGCTGGCGTTTCCAATACAATTTTGCAGGAGAAAACGCAACTAGACTCAACTTGCTTTCTACGTTTACCAAAACTCAATTTGATGCATGCCTAAAAGTATGCTAGTGTTTGATAAAAACATTCGTTCAGTTAGATTTTAACTGTGTTCGATTCGATTGAACGATAAAAAATGCCAACAACAGCTGATTCTTAATTGTGCAAGTTTCTATTTGTATTTTATTATTAACAAAAATAAGCCAAAAAACAAATAAAAGAACTTGGGAAAGTTTAGAAGATGAGGGTTTCTCATCAGTTAGTCAGTATGGGCCGAAAAAAGCTGTGTTTTGAGCGAAAAATTGTCGATAATTTCAATCCACCGTAAACTTAATTCTGCCGACGCATCTCTGTGTGAACAGCTGCATTTAGACTCAAACGAAACGCAAACTAAACTCTGTGTGTGAACATGGCATTAGGTAGCAATGACAACCCTCGGTCGCGTAACGGTCAGAGTTGCGACTGTAACTCAAAGTAATATACAGTAATATAAAGTAATAAACAGTGGCTAAAAGTAATAATGGAAAAAACTTAAAAATTTCATTGAAATCCAAATTTAAGTTATTTTGATGATCCAACTATCAATTTTTTGTTTATTTTCAAAAGAGTAATATGTGGTTTATATAAAATAATTAATAGAATAATGAATTAACTGTTCATTGGTTTAAAAAAATAAAAGAACAACATTAATAACAAAAACCAACATCAAAATAATAATGCAACACGACGTTATTTTATAAAAACATAAGCAAAATTATTAAAAAACAACGTAGAGTTAACATTTAGTTGGTAAGCCTTTCTGTTAAATAACCGCTTCCAAATGATTGGCTTTGGTTCACATGTTTTCGGCAGTAGGACGGCTCCCTCTTTTTCGCTGATCACGCGTAAAAATTGTGTGATTTTTCAACTTTCCTTGAAAAAAGGCCTTGGAACAGGACGAAAAAGCCAAATAAAAAATCTACACCTTACTTTTGGTACATGGTGCCTGGCCAGACCCCTATGCATTTTGTATGAACGCATAGGCAAAGCGCATGGCACGAGTTGGAAATTTGTATTTACTTTATTCTTTTATGCTTCTTTCTTTCTTCTGCTTTTGTTTGTGAGTTAATTACACGGTTAAAAATCTTGGACTAAATTTTAATCTTTTTTGGATTACATATAGGACACGACCAAAAAAAGATTACTTTTTAATCCAATGAAAAGTTTTAAATTTTTCAATCCAAAAAGGATTTATTCTTAATCCACAAAAAGTTTAAAATTTTTCAATCCAAAAAGGAATAATTGTTAATCGACAGAAAGTTTAAAATATTATAATCCAAAAAAGATTAGATTTAAGTCCAAAAAAGTTTGAAATATTGTAATCCGAAAAGGATTACTATTTAATTTAAAATGTTTAAACACTGTTTACTGTTTAATAATGTATATAATAATATTTTGGTCCAGATTTTAATAAACAATTTGTTTCATTTAATTAAAAATAAATTTCGGATGCTTTAACAACATTTAGAATTATATTTAGCTTAAAATTCGTAGTAGTAGTAGTATTCAATCTAACATCTGAATTACAATGCGGCAGTGGCAGTGGCAGTGGCAGTAGCATTGATCAGCTGTTATTTTAGGAATACTGTTGTTCAATGGTTAAACTTAAATAGCAGCAGTGGTAGTAAGCAGTACTGCCGAGGTAAGCCCTATTTCTAAATTCACTGCCAACATGCAAATAATTAAACTACTAAGAAAAATTCCACATTCACTGCTTTTGATACTGACGATGCCACAGCTAGATTGTAATTTGTAGGCAGTAAAATACGAAACAGCTGATCACTGTCGCTGCCACTGACACAGCTGCTGCCACTGCCACTGCTGCATTGTAATTCAGCTATTAAATATCATAAATACTTTTCCTGAAAATACTACCTTAATGCAAATTTGTAGTCCAAAAATTGTCTTAAACTTAAACTTTTTTGGATTAAAAAAAATTAAACTAAAATATGGAATAAAAAATAGTACTTTTAGGATTAAAAATTCCTTTAAACCAAGGTTTGGATTAAAAACTAGTCCAAAATTTTTAACCGTGTATTCATTGAACGTTGAACAGTGAAAAAGTAATATAGTTTTTGTGCGGTAATTTTGAGCTTGTGAATAATTTTACGCAGGTAGATTTGTTGCGTTTTTAGTATATTATGGCTGATGAACTAGAATTTATTTATAATACACGCACGGTTAAAAATCTTGGACTAAATTTTAAACTTTTTTGGATTACATATAGGACACGACCAAAAAAAGATTATTTTTTAATCCAATGAAAAGTTTTAAATTTTTCAATCCAAAAAGGATTTATTTTTAATCCGCAAAAAGTTTAAAATTTCTTAATCCAAAAAGGAATAATTGTTAATCTACAGAAAGTTTCAAATATTATAATCCAAAAAGGATTACATTTTAGTCCAAAAAAGTTTAAAATATTGTAATATTTTAAAAAGGATTACTAAAAAGGATTACTATTCAATCCACATAGGTTTAAACACTGTTTACAGTAATAATGTATATAATATTTTGGTTCAGACTTTAATAAACAATTTGTTTCATTTAATTAAAAATAAATTTCGGATGCTTTAACAACATTTAGAAATATATTTAGCTTAAATTTCGTAGTAGCAGTAGTTTTCAATCTTATACCTGAATTAATGCGGCAGTGGCAGCGTCAGGGGCAGTGGCATTGATCAGCTGTTATTTGAGGAATACTTTTGTTCAATGGTAAAACTTAAATAGCAGCAGTGGCATTAAGCAGTACTGCCGAGGTTAGCCCTATTTCTGAATTCACTGCCAACATGCAAATAATTAAGCTACTAAGAAAAATTCCACATTTGATGCCGACGCTGCCACTGCTAGATTGTACTTTGCAAGCAGTAAAATACGAAACAGCTGATCACTGCCGCTGCCACTGACACAGCTGCTGCCACTGTCACTGCTGCATTGTAATTCAGCTATTAAATAGCATAAATACTTTTTCCTGCAAATACTACTTTAATGCAAATTTGTAGTCCAAAAATAGTTTTAAATTTAAACTTTTTCGGATTAAAAAAATTAAACTAAAATATGGAATAAAAAATAGTACTTTTAGGATTAAAAATGACTTTAAGCCAAAGTTTGGATTAAAAACTAGTCCAACATTTTTAACCGTGCGCTTGCGTAGCTCGAATTTGCAACCCCAATTGTCATAGGCATTAGTGCGTGATTTTCAAAGTTAGGTAGAAGCTGATAAAAATTATGATTTTTTTGAAAACGATGGTGACGACACTGCTGATTATGTGCCAGAAGATGATGCATCAGACATAGAAAGTGATTTGGCAATTAAAGCTAACGAACTTTATGATAGTGATGAAGAAGAATAAGGTGGAAATGACGCTGAAGCAGCAAATGAACTCGACTCAGGCTGTTTTTATGGCAAAGACGGTACTAAATGGAACGAAACTGAACACCATGCATCTCGTTTGCGCGAGCATAATATCATCCATTTTCAATCTGGAACAAAAACAAGGCTCACCAACCCAGTTGAGGTATTCAAGCTATTTTTCTCAACCAATATTACGTTCGTCATCATTAGTGAAACAAATCGGCATGGGTGAGAATCAATTAGAAAATGGAATGAAGAACACCCAGAGTCTCTCAAAGAAAATGGATTGATTTGACAAGCTCTGAGCTAGATGCATTTATTGGGATTTTGTTGGCTTCTGGTCTCAGCCATAATAATATGCAAGACTCCAGTAGATTGTGGCGTTCTGATTCGCTGCCCATATTTCGTGCGGCTATGTCGCACAAACGATTCATTACTCTGTCCAAATATATTCGTTTCGATAATAGTCGTACGCGGGCATTTCGACAGCAAACAGATAAAGCAGCTCCTATTCGGGACCTTTGGAATTTTCTCAATGAAAATCTGCAAAATTATTATGATCCTTATGAAAATATCACCATCGATGAGCAGTTATTTCCGTACCGTGGGCGCACAAAGTTCACCCAATATATCCCATCGAAACCTGCAAGGTATGGTATCAAAGTTTGGTGGGCATGCGATGCTAAGACGAAATTTCCATTGAAAGGAAAACTATACACTGGAAAGGAAGGAGACGATCGGGAGATAAATCAAGGTGAAAACGTTCTAATGTATTTGGCAAATCGTTACGCAAACAGCGGCGGCGGCAAAAATTATTTCTGATAATTTTTTCACCTCATTGAACGGCGCTAAACGACTGGCTGCTTTGGGACTGGCATTTGTTGGCACCATTCGAGCAAACAAAAGATGTCTTCCTAAGGAAGTTATTAAGACCACCAGACGACCAATTCTTTCAAGTGTGTTTGGTTTTCATGAAAATCTTGTTGCACTTTGCAGCTACGTGCCCAAAAAAATAGGGCAGTCAATTTAATTTCAACCGTGCATTACACGAAATATGTTGAAAGCGTAGCCAAGAAACCGGAAGCAATTTTATTTTACAATTCAACTTAAGCCGGAGTCGATACGATGGATCAAATGCTTACTCATTACACAACAAAACGGTCAACCAGACGCTGGACATAAGCGTTTTTCTGCAACATGATTGATGTGATGGCATTGGCAAGTTACATTATATGTAAGCTAAATGATGAAAATACAAGAAAAGAAAGAAGACTCATATTTTTATATAAACTTGCAAAGCAATTGGTACTAGCCAACGTTGAAAATCGCATCAATAATCCGCACATTGTGGCTCAACCAACAACTCGTATAGCATTTGAAGCGTACTTTGGGAGACCTTCAATATACCAAACCCTAATGTTGCTTCACGCAGTGGTCCAGACACATTAGCTGCCAAAAAAGATTGCAGAATTTGTCTGCAGCAAGGTGACAAAATACGCCGTAAGACACGCTTTTTTTGCTGCAAATGCAACAATCCTGTTTGTCAGCAACATTCAAAAGTTTATGTTTTAGTTAAGTTAAGTTTTTTACATTCAAATTATTTCTGTTTTTATTGCCTTCCGCAAAATTCTGAATAAAATATTTCAATGTATTCTTCATAATAATTTTCTTTTTTGTCATAAACATTTATTACTTTACCCATAATAAAGAGAAATATATATACTTAGTTAATATCGGCCTTCTTCTAAATTAAGATTTTCTAGATGGGCTATGGCCGTAAAATAAAAAGAGCTATTGTTCTTTTTGCTGGTCTTGTATTTGTCGATATTTCGTGTTGAATTTCAACCCGTCTTCAGGACTAAGCACTAAAATAAACACAAGTTTTTCATTACAAACACAATTTTAACATTCAACATAAAAACATTTAACAAATTTGAAAATTAAAAAACTTTTAACAATAGCCTAGCTTCGCGTCATCGTCTACTAATTTGGCTATTCAGCAAGTGTTTATAAATATGTGCGTAGCCGTCCGTGTCTTGTTTTGAGTTGAGTCTTAAATGTGTGGGCGTATTAATGATGTGCAACATCTCAATCGTGTATCTTCGGGCATAATTGTTCTCATGTTGTAAAATTTTTGTGTTTTCAAATTCCGGTAAATGTCCCTTTTGTATGCAATGGGCTGCAAGCGCTGTTTTTTTGTCATTTTTTTTTTATTTTAAGTCCGATTTATGTGCAGATATCCTTGTCCTTAATTTAGACTTAGTTGTTCCAACATATACTTGGTCGCATACATTGGATCCGTCACCCTTACACTTGATTTGATAAATTAAGTTGTGTTTTTCCATCTTTTCTATTTTACTTTTGGTGTTGCTGTATAGTTTTCTTAAAGTGTTATTTGTTTTAGGGGCCATAAGGTACGTGTTTTTGTTGTAAATGTCTGTTTTTTGGAGTTTTTCCGTGAGTCCAGGAACATATGTTACTCCCTTGTAGAGCTTGGGTTCTGGTTTTTCTTTGTTTTTATTTTGTTGTCTATACTCTCTAAGTAGGCGTTTTATAGTCAGTATTGGAAAGTCGTTTAAGCTGGGTGTGTGAATTATTCTAAGTCTGTTGTCTTTGTGAAAAACTTTGTCACTGATGTTGAAAACCCGGTTTATAAAATTTTTGGCTGTACCGATAATAGTTTTCATAGGATGTTTGGAGTGGAAGTTAATGAGCCTGCCTGATGACGTTGGTTTTTGATACCAGTCAGTCTTCATCATATTGCCTTTCTTCACAACCATTGCGTCTAGATATGGCAAACGTCCGTCACTCTCTTCTTCTTTGGTGAACTTTATAAGACTATGGCAGGAATTCAAAATTTTGAATGTGTCTTCTATTTTATCAATTTGTACTATTGAAAAAATATCGTCCACATATTTCGTCATCGTTCTGGGTTTATTTGAACACTTCGTCATAAAAATATGGAGAGCCCATTGGCATTCCTTTGAGTTGGTTGTAAATCGTGTCATTATACCTAAAATAATTATTTTCTTCAACGCAGAATTTTAAAATGTCCATAAATAATTTTTTGGTATTTTTGTCTGTTGCGATATCTTATCCCACTTGCTTTCAATTGTTTTTATTGCGAAGTTCACTAGAATGCTTGGAAACAATGAAATCACGTCAAATGATACCATCATTTCGTTTTCAGCAATGAAATTGTTGTTTATTTTATTTTTAAATTCTGTCGCGTCTTTAATGTTATACGTAGATTCTACGGTCAAGTTTTTCAAAATGTTAGCGATGTATTTGCATAGTCCGTGAGCTGGTGAATTTACTGATGAGCATATAGACCTAACAGAACGAGACAATTATGTTATTAACATAGCTAAAGCTACAAGAGCTTTTTTAAAACAGAACGATGACATAGTTATAGTAGATGCAGACAAAGGAAATAAGACAGTAGCTATGAACAAAAAAGATTACGCAGAGAAGATGCGAAAAATACTAAGAGATGGATGGACATACAAAACAATCAGACGAGATCCAACGTCAAACTTACAACAAAAAAACAATAACATTGTGGACAAATTATTTAAAAAGGAACTGATAACAGCACGGGAAAAATATCTTCTGACGACACATACTGCGACAGCACCGCGTATTTATGGTTTACCAAAAATCCACAAGATAGATGTGCCCCTTAGGCCTATATGCTCATCAGTAAATTCACCAGCTCACGGACTTTGCAAAAACATCGCTAATATTTTGAAAAACTTGACCGTAGAATCTACGTATAACATTAAAGACGCGACAGAATTTAAAAATAAAATAAACAACAATTTCATTGGTGAAAACGAAATGATGGTATCATTTGACGTGATTTCATTGTTTCCAAGCATTCCAGTGAACTTCGCAATAAAAACAATTGAAAGCAAGTTAAATGCTCTTTTTCGACTGGCCCTGATGAAATTCCGAGTTGCATTCTAAAGGAATGTGCTAGCAACCTGTGTGCTCCTCTAACAAACATATTTAATATATCCTTGCAAAGTGGACATTTTCCCATTATATGGAAAGATTCATATATTATACCCCTTCATAAACCTGGCTCCAAAATTGATGTCACTAACTACCGAGGCATCGCCAAATTAAGCGCAATACCTAAATTATTTGAGAAAATCATAACTGAACAACTAACCCACTTCGTATCTTCTTCCATTTCTGACACTCAACATGGTTTTTTAAAGGTAAATCAACAATAAAAGGTTTTACTTTGGGAAAACAGACTGACGTTATTATACGGACTTTAGCAAAGCTTTTGACAGTGTCAATCATAATCTTCTATTGAATAAACTTAAGCTAATAGGGTTTCCTTTAAAATTGCTAAATTGGATAGAATCTTATTTATCGCGACGTTTTCAAAAAGTTTTATATAAAAATTCTATTTCACAAAATATAATGGTTACATCTGGTGTTCCGCAAGGAAGTCATCTTGGACCGGTTTTATTCTTACTATTTATTAATGACCTTCCCTCGGCAATTAAACATTGTGACGTCTTAATGTATGCTGACGATGTGAAACTTTTTCTTACCTACAAGTCACTCGACGAACAACACCTTTTACGATCTGATTTAAACAGACTAGTGGATTGGTGTAACTTCAACCTATTAAACCTTAACTTAAAAAAATGCAAATCAATGACCTTCTCACGTAGAACTGCTCATAGTACAAATTACACTATAAATAACATCCACTTAGAAATTGTTCATAGTTTTGTTGATCTTGGTGTTATTATGGATCCAAAACTCCGCTTCAATCTCCACGTTAATTTGGCTGTAAATAAGGCTAGAGGTGTCCTTGGTTTCATTAAAAGATGGGCGAAAGAATTCAATGATGCCTTCACTACTAAATTACTGTATATATCTCTCGTAAGGCCTATTCTTGAATATGCTTCCGTAGTATGGAAACCTCAATATAACGTCCACATTGATGCAATAGAATCGGTTCAAAAACAGTTTTTACTTTTTGCTTTACGTCATCATCGTTGGAACCCAGATATTATTCTTCCTTCGTATGAAACCCGCCTTAAGCAAATTTTAATACCTTCCCTGAGAAGCAGAAGGATGGTGCTTAATGTCACCTTCCTATATAAATTACTTTGTGGTGATATTGACTCCCAATATATTCTCTCATCTCTTAACTTTTACATCCCAAGAAGAGGATCTAGACATTTTGTGCTTTTTAAGTTGAGCCAGTGCACTTCAAATTTTGCCCTTCATGACCCTTTACGATGTATGTGTAGTGATTTCAACAATAGCTACAGCTTAATTAATTTTTGTGAGTCGGTGGATGCCTTGAAACGGAAAATGATTTTACATTTAAATAATTGATACATTTTAGAATTTTGTTTCAAACATTAACTCGGTTAATAATATTGTTATATTTTGTTAAAATGTTGGCTGAAGTTATTCCATATATTCGAGACCGTTTCAGTTCTTTTCCTTTATAATATTGCGTTTGATAAAGTAAACACCATCGAATATGATATGTATGCTTAAACTTGTTTGTTTTTAATCGAAAAAAAATTTATAATTTTTCTTATTCATTTTGACTTATTAGTTACTTAGTTTGGTGCGCAAGAGTTTATCTCTTTTCCATGCAAGTTTATGCCTGCGTTGGCCCAAATACATATCCAATTAATAACATTAGCACGGTGTTCCAAAATTACATAGTGACCCGTATATATATACACATATATGTTTGTACATATTTACACGTATATATCTCCGTTATAATTGGAATTGGTTTGGTGTTTAAGAGTTTACTCTCTTTTCCATGTAGGATCTTGGGTTGGATAGTTGCCGCAAACTTACTAATATTCATATTATTTATAGTTACTTTGGTCTCTTTGTTTTAGAGTTTTATGTAAAGTTTACTACTTATTTGATAATGTTTACTTTTTTAAATTCAAATATTCTTAATAAATTCGTGTTTTTGTATAAAATTTTTAAGTTCCGCTGAAAAGCCAGTTATGTGCTTAGTGGAAATTCATACTTCGCCAACTGGGTGTGTTTTTTAGTACGTAGGTGCATTATATCTTTCCGGTTAATCCGGACTGTTGTAGAATGTAAGTCGTGCATGCGTATAGTTCAGGCTATACGTATTTATGAGATTTCTCACTCCTTTGGCGAATCCAAAAAAAAAAAAAAAAAAAAAAGTGGGATAAGATATCGCAACATACAAAAATACCAAAAAAACTATTTATGGACATTAAAATTCTGCGTTGAAGAAAATAATTATTTTAGGTATAATGACACGATTTACAACCAACTCAAAGGAATGCCAATGGGCTCTCCTATCTCTCCAATTATAGCGGACATAGTCATGGAGGAAGTATTGGATATTTTTATGACGAAGTGTTCAAATAAACCCAGAACGATGACGAAATATGTGGACGATATTTTTTCAATAGTACAAATTGATAAAATAGAAGACACATTCAAAATTTTGAATTCCTGCCATAGTCTTATAAAGTTCACCAAAGAAGAAGAGAGTGACGGACGTTTGCCATATCTAGACGCAATGGTTGTGAAGAAAGGCAATATGATGAAGACTGACTGGTATCAAAAACCAACGTCATCAGGCAGGCTCATTAACTTCCACTCCAAACATCCTATGAAAACTATTATCGGTACAGCCAAAAATTTTATAAACCGGGTTTTCAACATCAGTGACAAAGTTTTTCACAAAGACAACAGACTTAGAATAATTCACACACCCAGCTTAAACGACTTTCCAATACTGACTATAAAACGCCTACTTAGAGAGTATAGACAACAAAATAAAAACAAAGAAAAACCAGAACCCAAGCTCTACAAGGGAGTAACATATGTTCCTGGACTCACGGAAAAACTCCAAAAAACAGACATTTACAACAAAAACACGTACCTTATGGCCCCTAAAACAAATAACACTTTAAGAAAACTATACAGCAACACCAAAAGTAAAATAGAAAAGATGGAAAAACACAACTTAATTTATCAAATCAAGTGTAAGGGTGACGGATCCAATGTATGCGACCAAGTATATGTTGGAACAACTAAGTCTAAATTAAGGACAAGGATATCTGCACATAAATCGGACTTAAAATAAAAAAAAAATGACAAAAAAACAGCGCTTGCAGCCCATTGCATACAAAAGGGACATTTACCGGAATTTGAAAACACAAAAATTTTACAACATGAGAACAATTATGCCCGAAGATACACGATTGAGATGTTGTACATCATTAATACGCCCACACATTTAAGACTCAACTCAAAACAAGACACGGACGGCTGCGCACATATTTATAAACACTTGCTGAATAGCCAAATTAGTAGACGATGACGCAAAGCTAGGCTTGCAGCGCCAAAATTATTTACCAATTAAAAATCTATTTAAATGTTAGCATTGTTAAAAGTTTTTTAATTTTCAAATTTGTTAAATGTTTTTATGTTGAATGTTAAAATTGTGTTTGTAATGAAAAACTTGTGTTTATTTTAGTGCTTAGTCCTGAAGACGGGTTGAAATTCAACACGAAATATCGACAAATACAAGACCAGCAAAAAGAACAATAGCTCTTTTTATTTTACGGCCATAGCCCATCTAGAAAATCTTAAGAAATATATATAGAAAAAAAAATTGTTGCCCTTTTCATTCCAAAGACTTTTTCAGGTATATTTTTTTTTCTCAGGTAGCTAATAACATAGCAAAAAGAAATAGAAACACAAAATATAACAAATATTTACCTATCTTAGTAAAAAATTTAACGGCAAACAACCCTTATTTCCATACAAATGCATGTAAATGTTTAGGGGTCTGGCCAGACACCATGAGCCAGAACTAAGGGCTCAAAATATGTGCCTGACGAAGGGTTAAATAACACCTTTTTGTGGTGTTTAAATGCTATTCTGTTTGGCTTGTGTGTGGATTTGATCACTTTCACCGAGTAATCAAACACTTTTCTTATCAAGGCCAACACAGCCAAGTAAAAAATTGTTTGTAAAAATTTTTTTTTCCTGTGCTTTTCTTTTTGTTGACTTTTTATAAAAAAAGGTAATATAAAGAAATTATAAAAAATATAAAGGTAATATAGTAATATGAAACGTATTACTTTTGTTTTGAAGTAATATGTAGTATAATTTATATACTTTTAGCAATCGGTAATATGTTATAAGTAACTTATTACTTTCCAAAGTAATATGTCACAACTCTCGTTAAGGTCGACGTCATAACGCTAGGCGCCTCTGCTTCACGTCATCTCCAATTTATTTAACCAAGCGCGGTAAGGGCTTTCTCGACCTGTTCAATTCATCGGAGGCATGTTCTTTCTCATCGTAGTCGACACTCGGTTTTCGCCTCAAACACCTGTTTCGCTAGAGCTTCACCTGTTTTGCTACACTCTAAAAAGTAAAGCGTATTTTAAAGACTGCCTTTAAATCAACTTGTGCCTGAATTTAAGCATGGTTTGAATTGTAGAACTGGACCTACATGTTTTATTCCGACTCCGAACGGCTAAAGTTCATGTTCTCAAGAAGCTTTACATGGTATTATTTACTTCCTGAGGTTTGCCATTGTCTGCAGAGAAGTGGTGACCGATAAAATTTTTTATTGAAAAAACTTTTCACCGCGGCTGGGGATCGAACCCGGGCTCTGAGCATGCTAAGCCACACACTTAACCTGTATGCCACGGTCACCACTTTAGTTCAGAATAGTTTGTGGAATAATTCAGTTATAGATGCGATTAATAAGACGTAAACAGTTTATGGCAAACATATGGAGACTAGGGTGAAATTACCTCTAAAACAAATAAACGAGTTAAGTTCTATTAACTTCAATAAGGAGTTAAACGAAAATGCAGAAAGTTGTAAGAAAATGGTTTTTAGGCGCAGGTCTCGCCTAAAAGTATAACTACGAGCGTGTTCGTGCAGAAAATCGTGAGAGCATTTTCGTGATACTGCGCCGACATTTTACAGCTTTTACTTTATTTACTTGTACATGTTGTTTTTCAACTCCATTGTAACTTTAAGCTTACAACTTTCTGTAATGTTAAATATATTCCAATATTAATATTTTGAAAAAGTCATACTGTTCCAGAGTGCACTGTGCTCAAAAATAAAATTCTACAAATCGTACCAAAGTAACTATTTTATTTTTCAAAATTCTTTTCTGCTACATATTGTCTTTCCAACGAGATAAAGATGACCAAAATCGGTTAATTTTTGAGTAAATGGGAACATTTTGTTTGGTAGCAGATTTATATAAAAATCAGTATTTTAAAAAAAAAACGTAAAACGGTAAAAAAAAACGTTAAAATTGCTGGCATTTAGCGAATTCTCAACCGATGTCTATGTTATTGGATTCAATCGAAAGGTCTTTTATAGTTCAGGTTAGTTTTGTGAAAAAACAAATGTCCTTCTTGGCATATTATTGAAATAAAATTAAAAGAAACACATGTTTTTTTGAGAAATTTACAAAAACTACAAGAACTGGCTTCGCTCTACGCTCCATTTGGATTTTTTTCGGATTTCTTTTTGCACATTCTTATTCTACCATAAAATCTACTGAATATAAGTGGATTTTGTTTTCCATTTCCTCTAAAGTAAATGACTGCAAAACGTCATTGAATGTCGGTGCAGCAAAATTCGAAGACATAAGTTTTAAAAATCAATTAAAAAAAATTGTGACGACATTGAGAGGTCAAACTAGGTGCGTTGCACTCTCAAAGGATCAACTTTGAGAATTTCTACAAATGGTTCTAGTAATCAAAATTTTTTTCATTTTCCGTCACACTGTGTAGTTAAACATTTTGTAATATGTCAAAAAGGAGTAAAAATTTGGTAAGCAATTTGAAAATTCAAATTTATTTGCAATGTATCAACTCGTTCTTGACATACTGTACTTAAATACCTCCGGATGATTTGCGTTACGATGGAATGGAGCATTTCCCGAAATTTTTGCCTCGTGTAGGAAAACGAACATGCAAACTTGAGAGCTGTATTGCTGAGGCTCAGATCATATGCAGGAAATGTAATATAAATCTATCTTCTTCACCAGACAGAGACTGTTTTTATATTTTTCATAATAAAAATTAATTTCAAAATACAATATTTTAATAATATGCTCAATGAAAGTCAAAAATGTATTCACATAAAATGTGAAATAAAATAAAATACAGTTGAGTGTGAAAATATAAGTTGTATTTTTTTAGCTTGTATGCCTTATACCGCCTTAAGCCGGGTACAGTGCCTCCCTCCGGCCGAATCGGGTGTTTTTTTTATTTTACGAATAATTGTTTAGTTCCTGACCCATGAAATTTCTTATAAAAAATTTCTTAAGCTGAAAACAAAAATGGGGCAGCAGAGGGTTAAATAATTCCACGTAGGTATTGGTTGAGTTGCGTAAATGCTGATACACTTTTTGTTCCATCAATTTTTGTCTTAGAGTCAAAATCTACCCAAATAGAGTTTGTATTGTGTTTTAACAATTTTGTTTCAGGTAAAATCTCACAGCAATATAGTTTCCTTTCATAAGCCCCAAAACCTTTTCTTTGCTGGCTTTTAAAGACATTTACTCACGGAAGACTTAAGATTTATACCTGATAATTGATTTATTTATTTTTAATTTAATGTCAATGAATAAAAGATGAGGGAGACAAGGAGACGATCTTCACATGGCAACGTGTCTGACTGCCTTATCCATATCGAAATCGTCTCAAGTCGACTCAAAACCTCCGCGTGGTGTCTGGAAACGTCAGAAACTATCGCCCGATAAACTTTGGCGGCTACTTTGAGCGGCGGGCTTTCCCTTTGGTCATCAAGCAAAGGTTGTGCGTTGGGTTTGAAGCCCACCACATAAAAAACGATTTCAATAAAACGTAAAAGAATAAATGAAAGAATGATCCCCAAATCTGATGACGACTACCGCAAACGAAAAACTGATAATGATTTACAGATATGCACCTGGAATGTCCGGACCCTAAATTGGGATGGTGCCACTATCCAACTGATCTTGGAAAGATGTAATTCTGATATCACTGCAATCCAAGAAATGCGATGGAAGGGACAGGGTTGCTTACGGCCTTTGATATCTACTACAGCGGTCATGTGGAGAAGCACGGGTTTGGATGCGGATTTGTAGTTGGCAAGAGAATATGGCATCATGTCCTGCGATTCACTCCTGTGAACGGACGACTTGCCTTAATCGACTTCAAGGCTAAATTTTTTAACATTAGCCTAATACATATGCGTCCGTCTGCCAAAGATATGATAGGCTACCATCGCCCTCGCCGAAACCAGTGGCATGACCAGGAGTCCCGCGACGCCACTGCAGAAAAGGACACCGCCTACAAAGCCACCCTACAGTCGGTTGTAACGCGTGCTGTTATGGAGCGATACCGAGAGAAGAGGAGGGAAAAGAGACGCATTTTCAGGTGAAAAAAATGAGAGGCGGAAATGCGTGAGTGCGAGAAAATTGAGATGCATGGCGACAGGAATGAGACTCGAAAATTTTTCGAAAAAATAAGACGCCTGGCCGATGGTTTTCAGACCGGAGCCTGCAAGGACGAGAATGGAAATCTAGTGACAGATATCTAGAGTACACTGATGTTATGGAGGGAGCACTTCTCTATTCTTTTAAATGGCGACGCTGACAACAACCACGCCAGTGGAGATGATATCCCGGAAACCCCAATTATGGATGACAGCGTTGAAGTTCCGCTGCCCGACTATAACGAGGTCTTAACAGCTATAGCTCCGCTTAAAAACAACAAAGCCGCAGGAGCTTATGGCCTACCGGCTGAGCTGTTTAAGACCGATGGCGAAGCTCTGTTTAAATGCATTCACAGACTTCTATGCAGAATATGGTCGGAACAGGTGTTACTTTTGGCTCAGTAGGCAATTGAGAAGCATAGCTCTCTCTCGACGAACAAAACTGACGCTCTATAAGTCAATAATCATGCCCGTCCTACTATACGCATCACAAACCTGGACGTTGAGCAGCTCTGATGACAGGACTTTGAGAGCGTTCGAGAGAAAAATCCTTCGCAAGATCTATGGTCCAATCTGCGTCAATGGCGAGTACCAAATACGATGGAACCATGAACTGTATGAGCTATATGTCGACATCGATATAGTCAAGCGTATTAAAATAGAGCGGCTTTGCTGGCTAGGTCATGTCCAGAGAATGAACGACGAAGCTCCAGCGAAAAAATTATTGGATCCGGAACTGTTGTGGCTCAATCGTCAGAAGCGAAGTTTTTCATTTTATAAATTACAAACACTGATCTGCCTCAAAAATAAGTGAAGCGATCAACGTTTTTGCAATGCTTACCAACTGAAGTTTACAGTCAAGCAGCGAACAATTAAATAATGCAACGGTCAGCTTAAAATAGCAATTAAGCACGGGCCAGCTACTTGAGCTACGCTTCTGTTAACATAGCTCGAAATTGATCGCGGAAGTAAATTAACTTTTGTGGCTTGAATTGCAATGTAGTATGTTTGTTTCTAGGTTAATAAGACGCTGTTGTTGAAAATATTTGTGTCGAAATATAACACGCGGAAATAAGCCAATTCGTGGTGCCTACGATGTCAAATATCGAGGTGACCAAACGAAGAATGTATATTTGTAAATAAATTAATATGTTTGTTTGTATATTTAAGTAAGTTTGTATATTTAATCGTTTAAAAATCTTAAACTAAAAACTGTGCTACAAATAAGAGTAAAATTAATAAAGAAAGAAGAGTGTTAATTAAGCTATTAAGAAGTGAAGTTTTAATTAAACATTCAGGTACCACCGGTTTAAAGGAAAGGATTATTTGGTGAGTATAAATATAACGATGTAACATGTAGTATAACGACGTTACACAACAGAGTTGTGTGGGTTCAACGGAGAACACCACACAACACTGTAAAAAGTAAATCTTCATATTAGGTGAAAAACTGTCTTAAAATAAGCTGCAACAGCATTAAGACAGCTTTTGCTGAAATTACTTTTGTCTTTTTATACTGTAAAACAGCATTCAATGATGGCTTACTTAAAGGCAGTTAAATGTTAAATGCAGCCTTACCTTCGCTGAATTTCAGCCCTTATCGTAAACAATCTGGCCTGAATAGCAATACAAGCTATCTTAAATTAAGACTCATTTGATGAATTGTAGACATTTTTAATATAAAAACCAATTAATTTGTTTAAATTAAGTTAGCTTCTCTTAAAATCAACTTCCAAAAGCTGACATCGAATATGCTTCTTTGGATTTTTAAGCATTTAAAATATTATAATTCAAACCATGCTTAAATTCAGGTACAAGTTGATTTAAAGGCAGTCTTTAAAATACGCTTTATTTTTTAGAGTGAACATTATGGCGCAGCCGGTAATATTTCACCGGGCCTGCACACAACATTATGGCGCAGCCGGTAGTCCTTAACTCCCTGTAGTCCCTTTTAAAAGGATAGTGATTCGAACTGGAATACCCGTGTCAAAATAAATAAATAATAATAACTTCCTAAAGATTCTGCGATTCCGTAGCCAATTCGTTGTAGTTGACCGGACCCTCCAGAATATAATTAAAAAGGTGTAAAACCAGTAAAACAAAAATTTGTAGATTAGATTACAGAATTAGATTCACAGAAAAACTATGGTATAGGGCGAGAATTGTTGTAGAACAATTTTAAAAACAACGAAAAGATAATGAAATCATAATAAAATAAAATTCAAAATGAATATATGCGAGATAGCGAAAATAGCCTCTATTTTCAGGAGCAGTCTCCGGTGAGCTACAGGAGGAAGTGTATAAGTTTATACTTGGAACAGAATTAGCTTTCCAAGTGGTAGGAGAATCGAATTTAGAAAAATTTATTCAATATGTGAAACTAAAACTTTATGGCGATGTTTTCAAATAAGTAAGACCAAGACAATTTAATAATCTAAAGGAATTATTTATACTTATAAAAAAAAACGTATTTGGAATGAAAAGAATTAGATGTAATATGGCAGGAAATACAGAAGACATTACAACAACCTGGTGAATACGAAAATATGCAATACGGTTAAGTACTCTAAAAACAACAGCAGAAGATATAATTAATAACGAATGCAAAGACGGTGTGTCCGCACTTTTAAGTGAATTAAATAAAACTGTAATTACAACTTTCAGGGTTCGTCTGCAGGATTCAACTCTTACACCGCGTTACAAAAATGAGCTTTTTTTCTGTCCTATGAACCAAATATACCTCTTCTGAAAGAGGGGAAAAAATAAAAAAACACGTGTATCGTAGTTTTTCATGTACACGTCAGATTTTTTTTTTTTTGTTACTGTTTTAAGTTCCGTTGTACGAAAACATATTTCTATATATTCTATCTTAGAAAAAAATGCAGTGTTCGACTCGAAATAACTTTTGTAACGTTTTTGGATTATTTGCGCTTAGTAAAAATTTGCGAAATATTACGAAAACAGTGGTTAATTCGTTTCAGAAAATACTCAAGACTGCTAATGTTCCTTACTTGTGGTATACTCCTGAAATCGTGTGCGACTATTGTTATAGAAGTTTGTGCAAGTTAACTGATGAAAGGTCAACAATAAAGTACGCTGTTTCGATAATTTGGCTACCACGTAAGGATCACTGCAATGAGTTGTGCTACTTTTGCGTAACTTATACTCACACATCGGTTATTCCAGCGGTTCTGTACACACCAGAAGAACGTATATTAGCTTCAGTGGAGGTTTTTGATGATGTTCCCGAAATAAACGAAGGAGATCCAACAGCAGTACTAACATCATTAACACTGTAATCAATATTGCTTGCATCGAATGAGAGGGGCGAAGTCCAGAAGTATCGGAATTTATACCAACACGCAGTGAACTTGGGACTACAGCGCCGCATTCAGTAACGCAAGCCGACTTCGTGATCGTGATAGCACTATTTCATATGACAAATTTTTTAAATTGCACGAAGTTAGGAAAAACTTGGCTTATTGTTTTGATATTGATGTGATGTTTGCAGAAATCGGTTTCCCTCATATTGCAGAAGAGTGGCGAGTTTTCCTCGTTGCATCGGTCAACAGCCTTTCCATAAAAGATAAGACATTACGCATATGCTTGGCGAATACTGCTGCATTTCTGAAATCACGGCATAAAAAATTTAAGTTTTACCAAAATTAGTGAAAAAATTCGGTTTTTTAAAAAGCTGAAACCGGTACAAAAAAACCGATACTCATTTTGAAACCGGCTTATCATTATACTTTTAGAAATTAAATTTCATCTAATTCCAACCACACCTTCTATTTTTTCCCACAAATATATGGAGCCATTTCACCACAGAACTTTAAACATAACAAAAAAAAAATTCTGACGTGCTCATGAAAATAGACGATACACGTATATTTTTATTTTTTCTCCTCTTTCCGAAAAAGTAAATTTGGTTCATAGGACAGAATACACACATTCTGTTAGAATACATACGCTAAGCATTAAAACAGGAACATTTGAGAGTGTAGTGGAAGAAGCGACAAGTGCATTTGGGCTTATCGAAAGAGGGAAAAATATGAGACCAAATCAGAGGACATTTGGTATAAATTTCAGTAAAAATTATGTGGCATGTAGGGTGGTTGCTTATTAAGTTGAGGCAGGTCAACAGGCTTACTCTTCATCAGAGAACCGGCCAGGAATTCAAATAACAAGAAATTATGAGGATAGAAGGTCTAGAAATGTTAACTTAACATGTTCATTTTGTAGAAGAATAGGGCACACAAGAGATGAGTGCTACGCAGTAAAAAATCAAGTTTATTGTCAGAAGTGTAGAGATTATGATCACGAATATAATCTAAACTGTTCAGCTAGCAGAAATATGAATAACAATGAAACAAATAGAAATCAAAGCAGTTATGACAGAATTCAGAATAATTATAACATAAATCAAAAGATATATGGTAACATGATTCAATTATAAAAGAAGGAAGGAGGTCGAATGTGAATGGTGTGCAAGGTAAGGACACAAAATGCAGGATTGTTTTGCAAAGAGAGAATACAATTCAAAACAGGGAAACTATCGAGGGCCCAGCCAAGGCCAATGAGCTGGGAACCCAAAAAAATGAAGGAAAACTGGACCAAGTGGGGTAGTCACAGATGATTTCACGTCAAAAAGGATTGTAAACATCTGTACACCAAGGAAAATGGGGAACAAAATAACAGAAAATCGTACATCGGTAGATAAAACTAAAGTTTTGGTAACTAATGAAATAACGGAAAGCACCTCGACAGTAAATAGAACGTCAGATACAGCTAGTGTTTTATTCAACAATTTTTATTCAAACATCGACGAATTGATGGTAAAGCATAGTACTCTGTTCGGCTTCACATGAAATTTCACTCAAATCTCCATACAAAAAATGACAGCTGTGAAACAACCATGAACATTTCACAACTTTTTCGGCAAAGCTGTACTATGCTACGCTGCGAAAAATCTAGTACTATTTTCCGCAAAATGCATCTAGCAACATTGTTTTCACGGCAATTGCCATTTCATTTAAGAAAAAAGTGCAAGTAAAAGAACAATGTTTCTAATTTAAATGATATTTTTGTATTATTTTGAAAGTTTTGCAATTAATAATTGCAGTTGTTGGAAATTGTAAATACCAATATTAAATTGTAATACCATAATATTGATGCACCTTTCCGCGGTGTTGGCGGTCGCAAAACTTAGCAACTTGCAGACTGCCATAAACTAATGACTTGTTCTGCTTCACAACAAAGGACATGCAAGTTAACACAGCGTCAACTACCGTTTTATGCTGGTGCAGCATAATTCACTGCACGCGCATGCAATTTAAGCCGAGTCAGCGTCTGGATAGCTTCCGTCGCATCGTGGGACCAATGTATGCATGCGCAGGTAGTTTGTAAGGTAGTATTGGTAAAATTATGTTTCTTTTAGGGTAATTAGAAGTTGAGCAGTCAGTTCAAATTTGGAAGTCTAAAATATAAGTCATCTTGTCAATAAAACTAACTTTAGATATAAATCGTGAGTTTCATTTATGGCCCGCGGGCTAGCTTGTGCTAGCCGATGCCAGGCCAAGTAATTTTTTTATCAATCAGAATTCGGAAACTCTTAACTGGCGCCCGAGCAGGGACCCGCTTTAAATGTAGCGGGTATCCTTGTGAGGCCCTGTGGTGACTGTGAGCATAAGTGATAAGTGTGTGGCAGTGAAAAGAAAATAAAAGATAAAAAAATATAAAACCTTATAAATTAAATTTTGAAAAAGGATTGCGATTCACCACCGAAAGGGGGACCCTTCAGTCGAATAACCTTAATAAAATGACTGCGATTCACCACCGAAAGGGGGACCCTCCAGTCGAATAACCTTAATGAAATATACCAACTGCGATTCACCACCGAAAGGGGGACCCTCCAGTTGTGTTAATATAAAGGCATTAAGCCCAAAAATAAGGCAACATCTTTGTGATGAAAATTTTGCTGCCGCATCTTATGTGCAATAAACTAGCAAGCAAGCAGTCACCACAGGCCTCCAAAAACAAGGTCCAGGGATCGGTGGCAACTTGATCAATTTCTACTCCAGTGATTTGGTGATAACGTGTGTAAGCGCTCTGTCGAGCGAAAAGTTAATGTTTCCATAAGACCACATTTAACCATTTACAACACGAAACCTTCGATGTACCGATTGGGTGAAATTGATTAAGAGTGAAGCCAGTCGTGCCTCAGTAGGTTGTTCGCGATTATATAAGCGAGTGACTAAACCTGATAACGCGACCCTTCTTCCACCGATCACCTTCAACCTGAAGAGAAAAAAATTTGTCGAAACTAACGACAATCAACTTAATGAATTTTAGAACAAATATATAAATACTTTGCTTCGAACCAGTCAAATAAAGCAAGACAAAAAATATAGAAATCTGCACTGAGAAACGCAAGCCGCAAGACAAGAAAATAACGAAAAGAAAGAAACACCACACAAACAGAACCTGCATCAAAGGAATTCACCCACGCGAAGCCAATGATGATATTTATGTAAGTGTTATCTTTAAGTAGTAATTTAGTATTTCGTGGCTAGACGACAAGTTTGCGTCACTCAAATAAAAAATAGTAATAAATAAAAAAAAAGAGAAACAAAGGAAAAAGAGATAAAACTCTAATAAAACTATTGCTTATTTTGAATTTGACAATAAGCTTACTAGACGACAAATTTGCGTCACTCAAATAAAGAAATAATAATTAATATAAAAAAGAAAAAATAAAAAAAAGAGATAAAACCCTAATAAATCTATTGCTGATTATTGAAATTATTCTTAGAATTTGCCAATAAGTTTATTTTACTTCTTCATAATTTGAATTTGAACTCTTTTAAGGAAAAATAAAATTATAATGGAAGACATGAAGAATTATATAACTGAAATGAGTGGGGCAATAAATTCCCTGATTGAGCAAGTACAAAAATTTGAACGGCGCTTGCTTATACTAGAAGTTACGGATCGCCGCTCCACTCTGCTCGAGTCAGTCGAGCAGCGTATTGCCTCTTTAGAACAAGAGAGCCGGGTGAATGTGGAGCCCGCGACAGTCCCACTGTGCGCTCCTCAAACAGAAGCGGAATTGAGGGACATCTGCAAACTCCCAGACTGCGTAAAAGAATTGCAGATTTTTGAAGGGAATCCCGGGCAGTATGTTTCGTGGGTTCATTGTGTTGAGGGGATTCTTAAAGACTATGAAATAGTCCGGGGTAAGCCAATATTTAGGGCAATTCTCCAAAGCATTCGAAATAAGATCAGGGGTAGTGCCGACACTGCCCTGATCTCATATAATATTTTTGACAACGACTGGCCCTCGATAAAATCCTGCTTATCCTTGCATTACGCTGATAAAAGGGACATTAGAACCCTTGAACATCAGCTTAGTCAACTTACTCAAAGGGGTTCGAAGCTTGACGAGTTTTATGTGGTGGTTAACCATCAATTTTCCCTCATAATCAATAAGATTAAGACGGAAACATACTCACAGGAGACAGTACACGCATTGATCGAGACATACAGAAATAGAGCACTGGATGTTTTCATACGTGGGCTAGACGGCGATTTGTCTAGAATGCTGATCGTGCAAAAGCCGCGAACAATGCCAGAGGCATACTCCGCATGTCTCGATATTCAGAACTTAAATTTCCGTAGGCATCCAGTACATAACTTGGCTGCCCCTAATAGAATCACGATCCCCGTGAATCAGGTATTAGGTAATGACTATGGGCGCTCGATGCCTCCCAGGAGATTTAACTTTGGTAATAGACCCCTGATCCATCCGAATCCATCATTTAACTCAAGTGGACAACATGCACCCACGAGACCTCCGAAGCCACAGGAAAAAAAGGACGTAGACCGATCGATTCAGACGCGGCAAGTAAACTACATGAACAGGCCGCAGGGAAATAACTATGGCAGATTTCAGGGGAATAACCCATTCAAGAGAAGGGCTAATTCCGATAACTATCCTCAAAAACAACAAAGAATTTTTTCCATAGAAACCGTTCCAGAATCCAGTACAGAAGACTTCGAAGACGAAGAAGTAACTGAGGAGATCAGGTAAATTTTATGATGGGAGCCAGTCCAGCGTTCCATATATAGAATATATGACGAAGGACGGCTCTGTGCTCAAGTTCCTTGTAGACACAGGCGCAAACAAAAATTTTGTCTGTCCGTCCATTGCAAAAAATTCCTCCATAACCTTAAAGAAACCTTTTTTCGTGCAATCAGCTAGCGGTCATATTAAAATTAGCCAGGAAGTCAAGGGTAAGTTTTTTGAAAAAGCTGGCAACGATTTATTAATAACGTTCTATGTGTTGCCAGGCCTCGTAACCTTTGACGGTATAATTGGGGATGACACCTTAAAAAGGTTGGAGGCCATAAAAGACAGGAAAAATAATGTGTTAATATTAAAACCAGATATTAAAAGCCCACTTAAGGAGAAAATATCAGTAGAAATCAACCACGTTGTGGACGGTGATCTTCCCGAAAATGCAAAAAGTATCCTTGAACGCCTTATCGCAAAATACAAAAATCTCTTTGGACCCATTTCCAATGATCAGATGGTTAGAACCAGCATTAGGGCCGAAATAAAGACCACGACTGACGAACCTATATATACGAAAAGATACCCTTACCCTGTCTGCATGCGCGAAGAAGTTGAAAACAAGTTAGTGAGTTGCTGGAAGAGGGAATTATTCGCCCATCAAAAAGTCCGTACAACTCCCCCGTGTGGGTGGTGCCGAAGAAGGCAAAACCAAATGGAGAGAAGCAATACCGAATGGTAATTGACTTCAAGCGCCTTAACTCTGTCACCATCCCCGATACATATCCGATTCCTGACATAAATTCGATAATTACCAGTTTAGGTAAGGCGAGATATTTTACAACCATTGACCTTACTTCTGGGTTCCATCAAATCCGTATGAAGCTCTCCGATATCCAAAAAACTGCTTTTTCCACGATGAATGGAAAGTATGAATTCCTAAGATTACCTTTTGGTCTTAAGAATGCGCCGTCCATTTTTCAGCGCATGATAGACGACGTTCTCAAAGAATTTATCGGTAAGATCTGCTACATATACATTGACGACATCATCGTCTTTGGGAATGATGTGGATGATCATTTAAATAATATCGATACAATGTTTTCAAGACTTCAAGCAGCGAACCTGAAGGTCAACCTGGAAAAAACACACTTCATGAAATCCGAAGTGGAATTTCTTGGCTACGTAATAACTCCTGATGGGATACGAGCGGACACCAAGAAGGTTGCCGCCATGCAAAAAATTTCACCCCCCGAAACCTTAAAGGAACTTAAAAGCTTTTTAGGAATGGCTTCCTATTACCGCAGGTTCATCCGGGATTATGCCAAAGTCGCTAAACCGCTCACAGTCCTCACGAGAGGTGAGAACTCCCAGGTAAAAGCAGGTCAATCGAAACGAGTCCCTATAAAGCTTGATGAAAAAGCCCTTAAGGCATTTAACGAATTGAAAAATCTGTTGTCCTCATCAGAAGTTCTCGCTTTTCCAGAATTCGAAAAGCCTTTCAACCTAACGACAGATGCCTCAAATTTTGCCATCGGTGCGGTCCTTTCACAGGGTGAACCTGGGAAGGATAGGCCTATTTCATATACTTCGCGGTCTTTGAATAAGACCGAAGAAGTGTATGCTACAAACGAAAAAGAAATGCTGGCGATTGTTTGGGCACTAGACAATTTACGCTCTTATCTCTATGGCGCAAAACAAATTCGGATATATACCGATCACCAACCGCTCACCTTTGCGCTGGGAAATCGAAATTTTAATGCAAAGCTGAAACGTTGGAAAGCGCGTATTGAGGAATATAATTGTCAGCTTATTTATAAGCCAGGTAGGTCAAATCTTGTTGCAGACGCCCTCTCCCGGCTAAAAACTGAGGTCAACCACTTGACCGGCTCCACGCTTGTTGAGCCGACTAATAGTGAACGGGATATCTCAGGCACCGACACTGCAAGCGAGGGGAATTCAGGCACCGAGACTGCAAGCGAGGGTAATTCAGGCACCGATACAGTAAGCGAAGGCACGGTGCACAGTGCCGAACGGGATAGCACAGATTAAATTCCGCATGTCGAAGTGCCATTAAATGTGTTTAGAAACCAAATCGTGATTAGGTCAGGGAAACCCATGCGTTGCAACGAGCAGCCGCATCCTGGGTTCAACCGGCACTTCATCTCCATGGAGGAAGTAAATAGGGAAAATCTCACGCAGATTTTGATTGAAGTTTTGAATCCTGCAGTTATAAATGGCATTAAAATTCCTGAATGCCACTTACAAATGCTTCAAAACATTTACTTGGAGCATTTTAACCGTTTTAAAATTCGCATAACGCAAAGGTTAATTGAGGATGTTGCAAATGAGGAACGTGTTTGTCAAATCATCGAAAGCGAGCATAAAAGAGCCCCCCGTAATGCAAGAGAAGGAACAAATTCTCGAAAAATGTTATTTCCCGCGCATGAATAGCCTAATTAAAAGATATACTTCGAACTGCGAGATTTGTAGAATAAACAAATATGATAGGCACCCCACCAAACCTGAACTTCAATTATCTCCCACTCCTACCTACCCTTGCGAAATCCTCCATAAAGACATTTTTGAACTGAAGGGCGAAAAATTTCTGAGCTGTATAGATAAATTCTCAAAATTTGCCAAACTATTCCATATCCAAAACAAATCCGCCACACACCTGCGGACAAAATTAACCAAAGTCTTACACTATTTTACGATACCGAAACTCATTGTCACAGACAATGAAAGAAGTTTCTTGAGTCCTAGGATAGTAAATTACATAAGATCATTGGGTGTTGAGCTGTACCAAACACCGACCCAAAAAAGCGAGGTTAATGGGCAGGTTGAAAGGCTCCACTCAACATTGATAGAGTTATATCGTTGTCTTGAAAAATAAATAAAATCACGGCAACCAAAAGAACTCCTCTACATAGCGGTTGACCGTTATAATAATACATTTCACTCGGTTACAAGGAAAAAACCAAGTGATGTGTTTTTTAACAGAACAGAGCGCATCAATTATCAGCAACTAGCAAACTTTCGTGACAAGGTACACGAAGATATAAAGGCGCAAATTGAACGTAATCAAGAAATTAGAAATTTAAGAATTAATAAAAAAAGAACTAAACCCAAAAAATTCAATTCTGGTGACACCATTTTCGTTGCCAATAAGCAAATTAAAGGCAAACAGAAGCCTCTGTACAAAAAAGAAACAATTGGCAACGATCATAAGGTCACAGTTACAACAACTACCGGAAAAAAATTCCATAAAGAACATATAAAAATATGATTAAATCAAAAACAAAAAACGCAAACGCATCTTGTCATCACCACTGAAAATATGTCTGGCTTCCGTGTGGGTGTAGGGTAGAGTAAGACAAATACTTGTTAAAAAAAAAAAAAAAATAATAGTATACTAAGTATTTAAGGAATGATTAAAAAATATTTTTTTCTCTTCAGGAAAAATTTTAAGATTGTAAAAAAAAAAAAAAAAAATATTGTCTAAAATAAGTGATTTATAAAATATGGTAAATACTAGCATACAAATTATTTAGAAATATTATATCATAATTATTATATTTTCATCATGCTTATGTAAAACCGCTACTTTCCATTACATTAAAATTTATTTCTAGCTAAATTTTAGTCAAAATTTCAAAAAACAAAAAAGAGAACTGACTGCAACATTTATTCATGTCGAATTCGGCCTTTTAGGAAATTTGAAGCAAACTTAAAAGCTGTATATTTTCAGATTATCTTTTATAGCGGCAGCGCAATACATACAGATCTTCGACTATAAGGCACCTCTTATTTCCGTGAAGGACGGAAAAGGATGGATAATCAATGGCCACTTCAAACTTGTGCATACGGTAGATTTGGAACAATATGAGCAATTATTGGATCAGATGACCAGGTCCGTTAGCAGAATCGTTCGAAATTCAGATAGACGGCACATTCTGGAATTTCATACAAAGCAGGTTAAAGACCGCATTCAACTTCTCAAAGGGAAAACATGGCGACAGACACGATCGATCGATTGGATTGGCTCAGCATGGAAATGGATAGCGGGCAGTCCTGATGCATCTGACTGGAACAACGTTCTCAAAAGCGAGAATGAGATAATCGAAAACAACAATCACCAGTACAAAATTAACGAGAAACTTTTTACTATGAGCCAAGACATAATCAAAAAGGTAAATCGTGCAGTGGAACAGGTGAACAGTCAAACCAACACAAAAAACGTAGACGATTTCGAACAAACCACCTTAAGCCAGATATTAATCATCAAAGATGAAGTCAACGAAATTGTACGAGCCTGCCAAATGGCCAGAAGCGGTATCGTTAACACTAACGCAATAGACAAGGAAGAAATTAACAGGATCATATCAGAAGTCGAAACGTTACCATACGAAAACGAGATTGAATCGAATACGGAAAACCATCAGTGTACACCAATGGCTCGGTTTTACTTTACATTATTTCAATGCCTAAGGTCAAAAAAGAGGAATACAACCTACTTCTGACAAGAGCTTCGATCATTAAGGGACAACAAATTGACTTGGAATTCAATAGAATGCTGGTTAACCAGAAGGAGACTTTTGGAATCATCGGTAATTGCCTCTCAATTAGTGGTACAACTGTCTGCAACACAGATGCCTTGAAGATGCTTCAAGAAACGGATTGCATACCAAAACTTCTCAAGGGTGGCAACGCAAACTGCAAATATCGCTTCAATAAAGAACAAGTTTTTGAACTCATCAAGGATGACACCATCTTCCTTACCAACTTCGAGGGCCAACTACTTGCTAACAACACATCGAAGCCTTTGAAGGGGACGTATGTCATCCAGTTTGAGAACGAGACAATAAACATCAACAATAAAACATTTTCAAGTACCACCGCCTCGAAGCTGCAACCTCTACCACCAGTTTTGACAAACATTACCAGTCAAGGACACAAGATCGACGTCGGGTACGTAAATAACATCACCATGGAAAACATACGACAGCTAAGTAGCCTGAATCAAAAAATAAATTTTTCCACTATCTCCGACTGCCTGATTCTCCTTGTGGCTGTAATTGTCGCATACACCCTGGGAAGGAAAATTTATGGCAAGGTTTATATTCCTGCCGTAAATCAACAGCCACAAGGACATCATACCTCCAACGCTGTTTAGATCTACGAGCCGTAGATTTTTGAGGGGGGAGGAGTTAACACAGCGTCAACTACCGTTTTATGCTGGTGCAGCATAATTCACTGCACGCGCATGCAATTTAAGCCGAGTCAGCGTCTGGATAGCTTCCGTCGCATCGTGGGACCAATGTATGCATGCGCAGGTAGTTTGTAAGGTAGTATTGGTAAAATTATGTTTCTTTTAGGGTAATTAGAAGTTGAGCAGTCAGTTCAAATTTGGAAGTCTAAAATATAAGTCATCTTGTCAATAAAACTAACTTTAGAT
Organism: Tetanocera ferruginea; assembly: GCA_958299015.1. Classification (NCBI taxonomy): domain Eukaryota; kingdom Metazoa; phylum Arthropoda; class Insecta; order Diptera; family Sciomyzidae; genus Tetanocera; species Tetanocera ferruginea. The sequence continues at coordinate 64,691,755 of OY282642.1, forward strand.
ATAAATCGTGAGTTTCATTTATGGCCCGCGGGGCATCGGCTAGCACAAGCTAGCGAACGAGCATAGTACTAGGCTTAATAGAGAAAGAAAAAATAGTGGAGGATGATTTCACGTCGATAGTAAACATCCTTACCACTGAGTCAAAGACGAAAGTATCAACACGTAAAGATACAGAAGGAAAATAAGCTATATTAAGTAGTTCTCAGGAAAGTGATAAAGATTTAGCAAATTCGTTACACAATAAGAATTTTACGTTTCAAAATATGAACGAACAAGGTAGGAGTTTTGGTTTTCGAAAAGTCAATGATGTGTTCATAGAAATTCCCTGTAAGGATTCTATAGAAGGACGACTCATTTTACTTGTGGATACCGGGGCTGAAGCCAGTTTAGTTAAACTGAATACATTAAAGAAAAATTTGAATAAAGATGCAAGGGAAATTAAACATTTGAGTGGAGGATTTGGAGGTTTTGTAGTTACATTGGGGTCTGTAGAGATCCAACACGATAAGATAAAGAACTTAAGTTTTAAGTTACACGTAGTGGCACATGGGTTGCAAGGGTTGCCTGCAGATGGTATTTTAGGTCGGGATAAAACAAAAAAAAAAAAAATTGGCCATTTCAGCCCTTGAAAGGACTTTGACCGAGCTTCTTATGATCAATTGTGTTGTGTGTGTTATTAAATGTTTTGCACACAATTGACCGAGAACTGGACCTACATGTTTTATGCCGACTCTGAACGGCTAAAGTTCATGTTCTCAAGAAGCTTTACATGGTATTATTTACTCTCTGAGGTTTGCCATTGTCTGCAGAGAGGTGGTGACCGATCAGAAAACATTTTTATTGAAAAAAACTTTTCGCCGCGGCTGGGGATCGAACCCGGGCTCCGAGCATGCTAAGCCACACACTTAACCTGTATGCCACGGATACCACTTTAGTTCGGGATAGTTTGTGGAATAATTCAGTTATAGATGCGAATAATAAGACGTTAAAGAGGAGTTAAACAAAACTTCCGGTGGAAGTAATTCATAAAGAAGAAATCACGCCAGGGGTTTATCTAGATGAAGTTTTTCAAACGAGGTTAAAAACAAAAGACAAGGAACAAGGAAGGGAAAATAAGAAAAATTCAGAAAAATTAAATGATCAAAGTAGTGAAAAACAAAATAAAGAAATAAAATTTCTTACTGACCCAAATGCAATTCAAAAAATATTAAAAGATTCTCATGATTTGCCAAAAGGAGACCACAAAGGTGTTTTAAAATCATATTTTAGACTAAGACAGGAATACAAATAGAAAGCCATGCAAAAACATATTAAAGATTATGTGAATAAAAGACAGAAAAAAGAAGTTCATACAACTTTTAAAATTGAAGTCGAAGTACTTATGTTCACCAATACGAGAAAAATATGAGATATGTATTTAAGTTTTAACCTGTTGATAAATTCAATGTTATAAAGGCATTCATTGATTTCTAAAGAGAAATTAATTGATTTGTTAAAAGATATAATATTTATAAAAACTAGGAAATAAAATACCGAATTACTTATTTGTCAATAGAGGGCTAAAATTGAAGAGTTTAAAATGCTTAAAGAGATAATTAAGAAATTTAATTAAAATTAAGATAAAAGAAAATATAATTCAGATATCTACTTCAATAATACTGAAAAAATAAAAATCAATATTTAAATGCTAAAAATCAAAATGTATAGTAACTACACATTTATTACACGAAACTTTTCCGTATCAATAATCGAGGTCCTAGTTCTGGCTGCAGTAGCAATAAAACTGAATCGATCTGGTGGACAACGTTATACAAGAGAAAGGAGCTATTCTGACAAAGTTCGAGGCCTTAGACGTAAGAGTTAACAGTATAAAAGGCTAAATAATGAAGCAAAACAAGTTTCAAGTAAAAAAAAAAGAAAGCAGTAAAAAAACAACAAGAAAATATTCCAGCTTTTAATGTTTGTGGAATGTTGAGGGTTACATAATGTTATTAAAAATTTGAAATTCCAGCGACGAATTGTATACACAAGAATCAAACAATTTTTTATTTTCTCCATTTAAGCGAGAAAATCAATCAAGTCGTAAGATTACTTTGTGATTGAAATGCTTACAAGAACAACGCTTAAGAATGAATTCGGATATGCATAATTTGTTATTACAAAATGCATTCTGGTTTAAGAAACCCACGAAAGTACGTCTATAATGTGAAATACCTGCATTTAGTTCATACCTTTCTAACAAAACGCTTAACCAGAACGAAACCAAAGTGTTTGATAAATTTATAGCTCGTCAAAACTAAAAGCAAACTTTAATATAAACTTACGAAAATATGAAAAACACGACATAAAAACGAAATTTGGCATCTTTTTCGTAACTTCAAGACTTCAACTTCAAGACTTCACAAGAAGTAAGTAGTTTAAATACTTCAATAGAGAAGAAAAGGGGTGACATATACTTGTCAGTAACGGTTATCAAATGATCATCAAAGACAGAACATCGGCCGAGCCATCATAATAATGCCAGCAAGAGAAACAACTTTATCGACAATCAAATAATCATCAAAATTACTAGTACCCACGAACAGAAACACATAAATAAAGTAAAGAATATTAGATATCTTATATAAAACTTATTAAGCACACAACAAAAATATTACTAAACAATGTAAACATGCAAGAAATTTTAAAAAATTAACTGTAAAATGATGCCTGTCTCTTCTCCCATATAAGTACTTCAAGTTTGAAGAAAATTAAACCTCTTCAAGGTAAACATTTTCTTTCATAAGGGGGAAGGAAACCTACAATATAATTTGTCACGTAATTACGATAATGCATAAAAATAAAATCAAAAATCCTTTATTTAACCATCACTTTGGTAGGGGAGAGTGGGGTGTTGTGAGACACGTCAATATTTGACATAGTGGTAATGTTGTGAATGCTCACAACAACTGTAAAATATTTTCTCAATAGGATCTCACTTATTATAAGCACTCATCGCATTTACACGTGTTCCTAGTGTTTGTAACAAATTTGAGTTTTGATCGCGCTCTTTAAAGTTTTTTGTATAGTTTGCCTTTGTTCAATTTCCAGAAACATTGCCAATTCAAAGTAAAGGTAAATATTTATTAAAATTATCTATATTCCATTGTCTTTAAGCCCACCGAAGTGATTTTGCAAAAAATATTGTATGTGACAGTGGCACAGTGGCCATTTGAAAATGTCGAATATGGGGTGTCGTGAGACAGTAAATATGGGGTGTTGTGAGACAGTTAATTTTAGTTTTTATTTCATTATTTTTATAGCCATCATGCGACAAAATGCATATAAAATATCGACAAAGCCAAAAGGAAATGTGGCATACATCCACCTAGTGGCAGCCATCAAAGCAATTGCCACAAAAAATTATTGTTTTCGGGCTGTCTTGATAAATCGAGAAAGTAGAAGTCAAAATTTCTTCCACATCGGCTTCAAATGATAAATTAGTCGATTTTATTGCATAGCAAAGTGGTCAAACTGGCAGGAAACAAGTTTTTCCAATATTTTACAAAATAAATTGGTTTTTCATGGCGTCTGAGCTGAGCAGTGCACTAAAGAAGGTAAGTCCTCTGAAGTTTGATCCCCTATTCCAAAAATCAAAACGCGGCCGGAAGCCTGTGTATGCAACCGTATTTACAACTTCCACACGGTTAAAAATGTTGGACTAGTTTTTAATCCAAACTTTGGTTTAAAGGAATTTTTAATCCTAAAAGTACTATTTTTTATTCCATATTTTAGTTTATTTTTTTTTTAATCCGAAATAGTTTAAGTTTAAGACTATTTTTGGACTACAAATTTGCATTAAGGTAGTATTTTCAGGAAAAAGTAATTATGTTGTTTAATAGCTGAATTACAATGCAGCAGTGGCAGTGGCAGCAGCTGTGTCAGTGGCAGCGGCAGTGATCAGCTGTTTCGTATTTTACTGCCTGCAAATTACAATCTAGCAATGGCAGCGTTAGCAACAAAAGCAGTGAATGTGGAATTTTTCTTAGTAGTTGAATTATTTGCATGTTAGCAGTGAATTTAGAAATAGGGCTAACCTCGGCAGTACTGCTTACTGCCACTGCTGCTATGTAAGTTTTACCATTGATCAACAGCATTCCTCAAATAATAGCTGATCAATGCCACTTCCACTGACGCTGCCACTGCCGCATTGTAATTCAGGTATAAGATTGAAAACTACTACTACTACTACGAAATTTAAGCTAAATATTATTCTAAATGTTGTTTAAGCATCCGAAATTTATTTTTAACTAAATGAAATAAATTGTTTACTAAAATCTGAACCAAAATATTATTATATACATTATTACAGTAAACAGTGTTTAAAGCTTTGTGGATTAAATAGTAATCCTTTTCGGATTACAATATTTTAAACTTTTTTTTACTCAAATCTAATCCTTTTTGGATTATAATATTTTAAACTTTCTGTGGACTAACAATTATTCCTTTTTGGATTAAGAAAGTTTTAACTTTTTGCCGATTAAAAAAAAATCCTTTTTGGATTGAAAAGTTTAAAACTTTTCATTGGATTAAAAAATAATACTCTTTTTTTGGTCGTGTCCTATATGTAATCCAAAAAAGTATAAATTTAGTCGTAGATTTTTAACCGTGCAAGAATGTGGCATTATTGAGAAAAAAATCGGACTAAAAGAAGAAAAAAAACGAAAACAAAAAAAATCGCTGAAGGAATCAGCAAAGCGTATTCGTCATACGAAATACGTACCGCAAGAGTTTTGTCACCAGGTGAGGAAGATGTTGACTTTTGCATCTTTTGCAGGTCAAACGTGCCAACAAGTTTGGACGAAAACAAAACTGTGCAGTGTGCCAAAATGAAAACCGGTTATTTTCACTGTACTCGCTGCGAATTAGCCGAATCAGATGAAAGCGAATAATTTTCTTGTCTGTATTTTTATTTTTCCCTATTTCAATACAGACTTTTAAATAAAAAAATGCAATTTTTTTATATTTATAGTAGTGTCTCACAACACCATTTAAAAAAAAATGTGGTCACAGGATGGTAGGCAATTGAATAAGCTAAATAAAAAATGTTTCCAGAAAAAAAAATATTAACTTTTAAAGAAGTTATCGTACAAAAACAAAACCTGTCTCACAACACCCCACTCTCCCTTACTATTTACATATGAAAATATCCCAATTTTAAATTTGCCCTAACTCCTTTCTTTTTTTATTCGATTTGAATACGCCTTGGACTCTTTGGCTATTTTTTGGTTTTCTTTCTGAAAATTCAAAAGTTTTTTAAATTTTAGAATTTTCTGGTACTTTTTGAAAATTTTTCATTTTTAGAACGTAGTTTGGCACTATTTACATTTGTAAATATTTTGTATTTTAAAGGATTTTATGGTGTTTTAACGCATTTTTATACCCCCACGCGTACTGCGTAAGGGTTATATTAATTTTGTCACGATGTGTGTAACGCCCATAAGGAGGCGTGGTAGGTATAGAAAAGTATACATATTCTTGCTCAGCATCACCACCTGAGCTGATTTAGCCATGTCCGTCTGTCAATCCGTCTGTATATCTGTCGACACGATTACAGCCGTAATTATCAAGTTATCGTAATGAAATTTCATATTTAAGCTTCTTTTAAAAAAGCAATGATCAAGTTCGAGAATGGGCAAAATTGGATGAAAACCACGCCTACCTCCCATTCAACCCCAATAATGAAAACTCTATAAAGAGACTAATATTTAAGTTACAAAACTGAAAGTTGGTATTTGTGTGTTCTATGACAAAACTGATGTGTTAGAAAAATGGGTGTCATCCACCCACTAACACGCCCACCTCCCATACAACCTCAAAATTGAAAATTATATAAAGATGGTTCTGACGAAGCTACAAAAAGTAATGCACGGCTTTCAATGGTTAATAATTTTTTGAATAGGGTACAGAAAAATCTTTCTTTTGATACCCATAATGCTAGATTTTGTAAGAAATTTAAAAAAAAAACACGACTTTCCAGGCCAATTTTTCGAATTTGCGAAGCCTATAACTTCTAAACCACTTGAGAACGGCGTGAAATTTTTCCGGAATTAAACTAAGAAGGTGTTAATAGATATATTGTACCTAAAAAATAATGTAAATGTTGAGTTTCTGTTTATCTTTAATAATGTCAAAAAAAAATTTACAAATGTAAATAGTGCCAGATTACGTAGTACAAGATTGGTGCCAAAGTGAGGGTTAAGAGAATATACACAACAAAAAAAAAGAGAAAAGAGTGTATAAAATAAGAAAAATAAATGCATAAAAGGAAAATATAAGATACAAATTTCTATTAAGAATTATTATTATTAAAAACAAAATTAAGATAATTATTATTAAAAAACAATTTCAAATAAAAAAACACTGCAAATGAAAACTGCATATAAAATTCAAAGAAAACTATTTTCGAAAAAGGGATTAAATATTAATGTATTAAAGATTAAAATTAACCTTACATACAAACATAATGCAAAATTCTGATAAATTCATGTGAAGAAAAATTATGGCTAAATGCATACCATAATTTTTCTTTGTCAATGGGGGGAGGAATGTTCTGACTCAATCGTCACAAGCGAAGTTTTTCATTTTATAAATTACAAACACTGATCTGCCTCAAAAATAAGTGAAGCGATCAGCGTTTTTGCAATGCTTACCAACTGAAGTTTACAGTCAAGCAGCGAACAATTAAATAATGCAACGGTCAGCTTAAAATAGCAATTAAGCACGGGCCAGCTACTTGAGCTACTCTTCAGTTAACATAGCTCGAAATTGATCGCGGAAGTAAATGAACTCTTGTGGATTGAATTGCAATGTAGTATGTTTGTTTCTAGGTTAATAAGTCGCTGTTGTTGAAAATATTTGTGTCGAAATATAACGCGCGGAAATAAGCCAATTCGTGGTGCCAACGATGTCAAATATCGATGTAACCAAACGAAGAATGTATATTTGTAAATAAAATAATATGTATGTTTGTATATTTAAGTAAGTTTGTATATTTAAAAACTGTGCTATAAATAAGAGTAAAATAAATAAAGAAAGAAGAGTGTTAACTAAGCTATTAAGAAGTGAAGTTTTAATTAAACTTTCAGGTACCACCGGTTTAAAGGAAAGGATTATTTGGTGAGTATAAATATAACGATGTAACACGTAGTATAATGACGTTACACAACAGAGTTGTGTGGGTTCAACGGAGAACACCACACAACATTATGGCGCAGCCGGTTGGATTTCACCGGGCCTGCGCACAACAGTACCCAGCGGTGGCCAACGCAGACGAAGAAGACCACATCTCCGTTGGAAAGACCAGGCATTGGATAACCTGACAACGCTTGGAATTTCCAACTGGCGCCAGCAAGCGCACGACAAAAGAGCCTAGCGCAAATTCTTAAACGAGGCCAAAACCGACCAACAGTTGTAAGAGCCATGTAAGTAAGTAAGTAAGAATAAATGATGACACTTGTTACCGATGTTTTTAGTGGTGCCACCTTGTGGTGTAAAGATCAAAGGTTAGTGTTAAGTGTTGTTTACCATAAAAAAAGTGCAGTGTTGAGTAACAAAAAAAAAAAACGAGTATCGAGTATTTTTCGGTACCGAGTATGATATTGAGTAGTATTAAGTATCGAGTATAAAATACTGAAAAATACCGAAAATTTGACCATCACTAGTGTTTAATATACTACCTCCTTAGCGCCATAGAGAAGCGCAGATATGATGAGTAACATGGAAGCCCAGACCCAACGCTTCCCTGTTTCCCAGACCTGACAGCATATACTTTGCTTTGCCGTCAACCTACTTTGGATGATTCGTTTTTGAACGACGAAAGCAGCAGCTACATCTCTCTTGGTTCGGCCGATAATAATGATATCATCAGCGTTATGAGAAAAAAGTTTGATTCATATTTAACAATTTTGATTACTGCAGGTCTTACTCGGTCAAATTATGTTCACTCCAACGTACTTGGAAACATTTTTTCGAAATCAAACTCCAATTACACCAATCGCAGTTGTTTTTGAGACTGTTTAAGCCAGGATGGCTGCGAAGTGACAAAAAAAACTTTAGAGTTTGGTGGGCTTTCAACTTTAAAACTTTCTACCCGTTCATCAGAAACACAGGAAAACAACCAGGTCAGCAACGTAAGACAAATCTAGTCGAAGGGGTAGTTTGCCAGCTATAAGGCTACTATAAAGCGCTGGAAGGACACTTGTTGTGAATAATTTATTTTCTTCGTTGCCATTGGCAAAGAAACCTTTGCGATTGAACCTTGGTACTTTGAAAAGATCGTCAAGTTTTCTCTAACGAATTTGGTTACTATAAAAATGTCACAATTTATAATATGCGACGTAATTCATAAAAATATTTCGCTATTATAATTTGAACAAATAAGGCATTAATTATGTGGCCAAAATAATCACTCAAGTTACAAAAAAGTGGATAACATCTTTGCACTTTTTTATAATAATCATTGGTGGAGTGTAGTGCTCACTGATAGTATTAAATATCTTACAACATCTATTTATGGGCTCGTTGCAAGCGTAAGTGTGTTGCTGTGATTCACTCAGAAATCTTGTGTGCCTAGTTCTCTTTATTGGGTCATTAATTGCTACTTTGTTAGAAATATATTCAATGTCAATGTTTTTGATAATGACATCGAATATATATTTGCATCTGAGATGCAAAACACAAAATAACTATCATAAATAATATAGAAACGTATCAATGGTATAAAAAAATAAAAAAAATTAATGGAATCATCAAGATTATTTCCATTTATGCACTCTAAAATGACATTAAGCTTGCTATAAAGTAAATGATTCAACTACAAAAAGTCAGCTTTTTAAAAGTTGAATTCATAAACCTATTCTATTGAACTCGAATTTACTATATTTTCTCTGTCAGATTTGTACCAGATGCTCAATGGTGGATGGTATTCATCAACAGTCGTTAGAGCATGGACGGCTCTCTTAAAAATGACATTGTTACTGTCTGTAGCTAAGACCAGGTCAAGAAGTCGATTAAGACTTTTGTAAATACAACTTACTTGTTGTAGGTCGGAACATATATTTTCAACAAAAAAATCGTTGCTGCGCCTCAAAAATCAGTTATGTGCTTTTCGACAACTTTTCAGGAGAGCAAAACAACTTATTTGTCCTCTACGCTTGCAAATTTATTGCAATGTCATAATTTTGCGGTCCTAACATAGACTCGGATCATTATCTTGTCGCAGCCAAGATCCGCACACGTCTGTGCGCAGCTAAGAATGCTCGCAATCCTACACTAAGAAAGCTAGACGTCGACAAGCTGCAGTCAAAATGGACGGCCGAAGCCTTCGCTACTCGACTCCCACTCCTGCTTCAAGAAAGCACTCCTCCGATCGACGATATATGCGGACAGTGGACGCACATATCCCACTCTATGCGTACGGCTGCCGAAGAGGTGATAGGCTACCATCGCCCTCGCCGAAACCAGTGGCACGACCAGGAGTATCGCGACGCCACTGCAGAGAAGGACGCCCCCTACAAAGCCACCCTGCAGTCGGTTGTAACGCGTGCTGTTATGGAGCGATACCGAGAGAAGAGAGACGCATTTTCAGGCGAAAAAAACGAGAGACGGAAGTGCGTGAGTGCGAGAAAATTGAGATGCATGGCAACAGGAATGAGACTCGAAAATTTTTCGAAAAAATAAGACGCCTGGCTGATGGTTTTAAGACCGGAGCCTCTTCCTGCAAGGATGAGAATGGGAATCTAGTGACAGATATTCAGAGTGCACTGGTGTTATGGAGTACTGACGCTGACAACAATCCCGCCAGTGGATATGATATCCCGGAAACCCCAATTATGTATGACAGCGCTGAAGTTTCGCTGCCCGACTATAACGAGGCCTTAACAGCTATAGCTCCGCTTAAAAACAACAAAGCCGCAGGAGCCGATGCAGGGGCGGATCTGGAAAAAATCTTGGGGGGGGTAAATTATCAAAGACACACATTTTCGATTTGAGAAAATTTTGTCTTTTTACATATAGACAAATTGTACTTTTTTGAATTGAAATTATTGAATTGTTTAAAAGGCATTTTTTCCAGACACATACACGCACATTTCCGTATTTATTTATTTCACCCTTTTTCTGGAATAATATCTTAGCGAAAAGTAAATAAAAACTCTAACTTTAACTTATTTTAGATTTAAGGTTGATTTATTCCAATTTTTCACATTCATTCCATTATAAAAAAATTGCACAATTATATTTTCAAGTATGTGCAATGAAAAAACATAGTTCTTTTCAATTAAAAAAAAAATTAAAGGAATTTGAAACTCATTGTTTCAATACAAAATGATCTTGAATTTGAAATGAATTTTTTTTAAATCTATTATATTGATCTACCGAATTGTATTACTATGACTGATTTCAACGAAGATATACTAGACCTTTCAACTTTTGCACATTCAATAACAATATATTCGACAGTTTCGAAGATATCGACGTTCATAGTCGAAAACATTTCACAATTTTGCGTAGTCTGCTCTTTTGAAACCCTTGTATCTTTGATATTTTTCAACGAATTTACAAAAACTTTTTTTATTTGGTAGAAAATCTCTGAATTTTAATAAGCATTTTAGTTTTTTTTATTATCTTGCATATTTTCAAAGAAATTGAAAAAACAAACAGTTTTGTACGTTAAATTTTATTCAAATGCACACTACTTTTGTATAAAATTATTTTCTACTTACGTAGGAACTTTTTGAAGTGAATTTTATTAAAATTGAATGTACAAAAATTTTTGTTTTTTCAATTTGTTTGAAAATATGCAAGATAATAAAAAAAAAATAAAATGTTTATTAAAATTCAGAGATTTTCTACAAATTAAAAAAAGTTTTTGTAAATTCGTTGAAAAATATCAAAGATGAAGGGTTTCAAAAGAGTAGCCTACGTAAAATTGTGAAAGTTTTTCGACTTTGAACGTTTTTCGTCGATATCTTCGAAACTGTCGAATATATTGTTATTGAATTTGTAAAAATTAAAGTCTAGTATGTCTTCATTGAAATCAGTCATAGTTATACACATCGGTAGATCAATATAATAGATATAAGAAAATTATCAGAAAAAGAACTGATTTTCATGTTTTTGCCTATAACTCAAAAACTCAAGCTGATGGAGAAAAACGAAGTCCATATTTGACTTCATTGGGCAGCCAAAATTTATTCGGAATTGTTTATCGAGATCTCTGCACTTTTTATAAAGCTTAATTTTGTTACTCTGTGTTATTAGATAGTCATTAGATAGAGACAAATTATATGACAAAATTATCGCAAAATTATCAATAACTTCGTTAATATTTATGTTAATGTCTCTAAGTATATGCAATAATGCGAGTCCATTCAATCGTTCTTCTTGCATAGTTGAACGTAACCATGTTTTTAATCGTCGCAGTGTAGAAAAACTTCGCTAAGCTGTTGCTACACTGATAGGAAGCGTGGCAAAGATAACAAACGTTTTAGAAATTAGTGGAAAAATGTCATTATTACAAAGAGTAAAACGGCGTTCATATCAATAACCTTAGTTTCGCTCACCTTTTTTCACTGCCAAATTTAAAGTTCATGAAATAATTGAATAATTGAATTAGTTCCTTACTAAAAGTGGACTAAACGTGGCAGTTCCATTTCATTAAAGTCGGTTGTGGTAATTGGGTTTGTTTGTTGCAATTATAATTACTAGTACCGCCTGGGGTCGAAAATCGACCAATTTTTGTTTGCTTATTTATAGTTGTATAAAATAGTCGGTGCAGTCATAGAGTTCTCCGCACTCTAATTCATTTAAAAAAACAATTATCAAAATCGGTTGAAAAACACGGGAGAAAATGGTTCTTAGTTGTTTTCACTACGCCTATTTATATTATGATGAAGTTAAGGTAGGCTTGAAAAATTTCAGAATTACAAAAAATTAAGAATTAACTCAAACAAAAATAAATGTATGCAACAAATTTTTTGCGTAGTTGATACAATTTCAGCAACTATAACCTAACATTAATTCACTTCAAAAAAACACTGTTATATAAATATCAAATATGATAAAAAGTATTACAGATGTTTATAATATTTTCATAAAGACTATAGCTGAAATATTTCTGAAAAATATATTAACTGTTGATGAAATAATTGAAGTAAAAACAGACTACTGGATTTTACATTGTTTGAACTTTTTTTTTTTTTAAATTTATAAAGTGAAATCTGAAAATAACAATGCACGTATTGTTTTTTTATGATAAAATTTGTTGGCCCACAGGTTGCAAAAAAGTTTGGCAGGTTTTCACTAAAAATTTAGAAGAATAAAATATTTTAAGTGGCAACTATGGTCTTCCTTGCCAAAATCTTAATTGCGCTCATTACAAATCAAAATCAATGTTACTTGCTCAATGATTTCATATAAAGGGCATTTTTAAACTAATCGTTAATGTTTTGTAAAAATATAATTATTATAAAGCAAACACTTACGCTGAGGTAGTGACTTCAGGTTTTTTGTTTTATTTTTATTTGTAAGAAAACAACGCGTCTTAAAAGTTGATTGTTTAAAACATGGCTGTAAATTTTAGTACTTAAGGAAATGTAACTTTATTTTCAGGATCATTTTTAAAAAAGGCAAAGTTACTACCTCGACTTAAGTGTTTGCTTTACATATAATTATATTTTGTTTTTTGAAGATGACTACAGATCGTGTTAATCTACTAGCAAAATGGTCCTACTCGTCTCGCATCGCTTCATAAAAACGTCACCTACACGCAAATGACGTCACAAAACAAAAAAAAACAAAATTTTTTTTTTAATACTTTAATAATCGTTGAAATCAATAAAAAAACTAAAGTTTAACAATGTCTCTGACCATTTTTTTGTAGTATTCTTTCAAAAAACGTCTTCAGAATCGCTTATGTATGCATAAAAGTACCCTTAAGCTGTGAGCACAATTATTTTCTCCAAATAAAGTATTACAAAGTAAAGTATTTAAAAGTTCTTGGGGGGGGGTAATTATCCCCTTTACCCCCCCCTTGTATCCGCGCCTGAGCCGATGGCCTACCGGCTGAACTGTTTAAGACCGGTGGCGAAGCTCTGTTTAAATGCATTCACAGACATCTATGCAGAATATGGTCGGAAGAATGCATTTCAGATGATTGGAACCTCAGTGTGCTCTGCCCAATCCGCAAGAAAGGCGATACCACCATTTGCGCCAACTACCGTGGGATTAGCCTTCTTAATATCGCATATAAGGTCCTGTCGAGCGTATTGTGTGAAAGACTGAAGCCCATCGTTAACCAACTGATTGGACCTTATCAGTGTGGCTTCAGACCTCGAAAGTCCACCATCGACCAGATCTTCACGCTCCGACAAATCTTGGAAAAGACCCTCGAAAAACAAATCGACACACACCATCTTTTTGTCGATTTCAAAATCGCCTTTGACAGTCCAATAAGGAGTCACAGTCTAAATTTGGTATTCCTGCGAAGCTAATACGTCTTTGCAGGATGACACTGAAGAACACCAGCAGCGCAGTGAAAATCGGGAAGGACCTCTCCCTTCCGTTCAATACCAAGCGAGGTTTCAGACAAGGTGATTCCTTATCGTGCAACTTCTTTAATATAGTCATGGAGAAGATCATCCGAGCTGCTGACCTGAGACGCAGCGGCACAATTTTCTATTAGTATTATGCTGCTGGCGTATGCTGATGATATTGACATCATTGGGCAAAATACGCGCGAAGTCAGTGCAGCATTCTCCAGGCTAGAAAAAGAGTCGAGTCGAATGGGTCTTGCAGTGAACGCAGATAAAACGAAGTATCTTGTGTCAACAAATAAACAGTCCCAGCGTCTTGGAAACCACGTCACTGTTGTCAACACCTCCTTTGAGGTTTTGAAGGACTTTGTTTACCTGAGATCCAGCATTAACTCCTCCAACGATATCAGTATTGAGATTAAACGAAGGATATCTCTTGCCAACAGGTGTTACATTTGGCTCAGTAGGCAATTGAGAAGCAGAGCTCTCTCTCGACAAACAAAACTGACGCTAAATAAGTCAATAATCATGCCCGTCCAGTGGCGTAGCGAGGGGGGGAAGGGGGTATTATCATGCCCCGGGCGACAAATCATTCTCAAGACAAACAAAGTTTTGCAAAAACAAAGTTAATTCAATAATTACGTTAGCCAACTGTAGGGTTCAATGCTATGATAATGTTGCCCTTATGTCAAAACACATATCTGGCGTTCAACAAAGAATAATAGAAAAAAATAAGGCAACATTTGTAAATTGTGATAGCTAACAAGGCAACATTGTGATAGCTTGTGACAGCTAACCAAGATTCAATCTTTGTAACATGTTGTCGACGAATTGATAACATACGTCTCTTTTTCTCACGTTCAATATTACGATGGAAATTGTTAAAAATGCTTTAAAAAATCTGTTAAAGAATCTGTAACACGATGGAGCGCCAGAGCGCAAGCAGTTAACGTTATTGTCGAGGGACTGGAAGAATACGTAGAACTATAAGAAAAATTAGCAGATGAAAATACTGCCACAAGTGGTACACCAGAAATTCTGCAGTCTTTATCTTAAACCGAATTTAGATATCATAACTTTATTCTATTTCTGGCATGAACTCTAAGAGAATTGACCGTGTGCAGCTCAGATTACAAGGTCCTAAAATTAAGTTTAAAGAAGCGTTCCATGATCTCAAATTATTGGCGACTGAACTTGCAGAAATTCGCAACGAGATATGTGAAAAAGTTATCGAAAAGGCTAAACATCTTTGTAAGAAATGGGGAATCGATACAACAATCCGTTTAAAATGTCCCTACAAATGCGTGGAGAATTGACTCGAGATATGGCCTTTCCGCAAAAAGCGAAAAATCTGGCGTTATGAAAAGCGTTCTTGTTCGTCTGCATCAGGAAATAATTTCACAATTTACACGACAAGGGACCTTAATTAAAAATTTTGGTATTTTCTGGACGTTGAAAATTTATTAAGTAAAATAACACAGAGCAACACTGATTCTGTGGCATGGGGTTTGGTAGTCAATTTTAGTATATACATTGATGAAGATCTTAGCCTCTTATTTAGATTATTTGAATTGACTCTGGTTCTCGCGATAAACCGCTATTTTTAAAATTAACGGGATTTCATCAGAGATTTTAACATAACTCCAAAACAGTTAGTCTGATTTGGTAAAATAAAAAATTCGAAAATTCGCAGCAAAATTGCTTCTAAGTTTTATCCACACTGTTTTTAAATTAGCTTAATAGTTTCGGAAATATTCATAAAGTTCTTCCGAAAAAAACATTTTTTTTTAAAAAATTTAAACTTTTTGATATTTCATAATTCATAAAAAATCGAAAACGTCAAAATAGCTCTATTTTAACATAATTGTATAAAAACACATATGTTACAAAGAAAATAAGCCATATTTCATTTCAATCTATTGGCATGTTTTGGTTTAATTCACTTTCAATGATGTTATCTCATTTTGATAAAAAATTTCTAAAAAAAAATTTTTTATATAAATACACAAGGGAACAACAAGAGTTTTTTTCTGCGGCATATATTTTTGCATAAAATTCATATTAACTTACTATTAGGCCACCAGAGCATTAATGGTAACGAAAGAGCTGACGGACTAGCAAAGAAGGGCGTCGGCTTCATAAAACATGTGCGAATCCCACTACAAGAGCCGTATCGAAAACTCGCGATTAAATCATCATGAACAGTGAGATGGTATATGTGAGTCTGCTCTGAGAGACAGCCGAATCAACCTAATCAAAAATTAAAAATTGTACTTACTACCTCTCCACAAGGGAAATTTTACCCTTTGTTGTGGCCAAAATAAGAAAAGTTGATGTATCAACTTAAAACTTGGTTCAGCGCTTCAGAATTTTTACGTTTTCGATACGGCTCTTGTAGCGGGATTCGTACATGTTTTATACACTCAGATCCCAGCCCTTCTTTGCTAGTCCGTCAGCCCTCTCGTTACCATTAAAGCTCTGGTGGCCTAATAGTGAGTGAATCTGAATTTTATGCAAAAATATATGCCGCAGAAAAAAAATCTTGTTGTGCCCCTGTGTATTTAATGGATTTAAATGAAATATAGCTTATTTTCTTTGTAACATATGTGTTTTTATAACTTTATGTTAAAAAAGAGCTATTTAAACGTTTTAGATTTTTTGTGAATTATAAAATATCAAAAAAGTTTAAATTTTGTATAAAAAAAATGTTTTTTTCGGAAGATTTTTATGAATATTTCCGAAACTATTCAACTAATTAAAAAACAGTGTGGATGTAACTTAGAGGCAATTTTGCTGCGGATTTTCGAATTTTTTATCTGACCAAATCAGACTAACTGTTCTGAAGTTATGTTAAATTCTTTGATGAAACCTCCTTAATTTTTAAAATAGCGGTTTATCGTGAGAACCAGAGTCAATTCAAACAATGTGAATTATAGCATTAAAACTTCATAAACCCATGTATCTTAATTGACTCCAAAAACTTACGCCGCAGAAAATAAATTCTGTTTTGTTCCCCTTTGTAATCCTTACAACGATCTTGAAAAGAATTGAAAAAATTTGGGTGAGTTTTATAATACAGATTTAAATGGAACAGAACTTCCATTTAAAGAAAAAGATGTTTTTCCAAACCTGAGAGTAGCACTTCAAATATTTATTACTATTTCAGTATCAATGTATCAATCAGTGTAAAATTGAATAAAATATGTAAAATACAGTACAATGTCGAATTTTAGCGTCTTCACTCAACTGCATCTCCTGACCGTATTTTTGCACGCATTTCTTTCGGCGGTAGCTTATATTCTTCTCTAAAAATGAAAATAGTTTTCGATTTTTTATGAATAATGATAGCGCAAAAACTACTCATCCAAATGTAAAAATTTGTTGAACAAACATGAAGAAAATTAGAAATTTTATTCGGCTTAGCGTGATTATTAATATTGAACAAGAAATATACAAGATATATTTCAACATATGCGACAATATTTGAAAAAAGTGAGAAAAACTTTAAAAATCTTATAAAATCTTTAAAAAACACGTAAATCCTAGTACTCTGTCCGTTTGCGTGAAATTTCACTCGCAACATTAATTTTTTTGTTGCGTGAAAATTCTGACGAATATTTTGTTGTGAAGAAATTGAAAAATTTGAAAAAGTCATGCTTTACTTCTCAAAATAGACCAGTTTGTAAGAGTAGAATATAGATAAAATATCGAATGTAACATGATCAGTTCGATACAATTTATGTCAAAATTATACAAAATTATATAAAAACCTTCTTATGAATATTGATTACAGCTAATTAATCTGCCTTCTTTAAAAAATAGGAGAACTATGCTAAATGTTAGTTGGATTTTAAAACTCTTACATGGATATGTCGACAGTCCATATTTACTGAGTAAAATTTACTTTAATGTTACTCTTCGACCTAGAAGATCTTTTGAGCTACTTTTTATGAACTTTTGTAGAACTAATTACTTACAAAATGAACCACTAAGAAGTTTTTGCGGTGATTTTAATTCCGTTTCAGATGTTATAACATTAAATGAATCCATGTACTCAATTAAACTTAAAATTTTAGATTATCTGCAGTATCGCCGCTGAGTCTGTACTAACACAATTTTCGCTTGGTGATGGATACAAAACTACATATAATCTGAATGGACCTGAACCAATTTGGACCTCCTAACTTAATCTAATCGAGCATGCATGGTGAATGTCAACTCTTCTTTCGGCCGTTCCAAGCTGGTTGTATATTTTTTCTTCAACCATGCTTGAACGATTTGTATTGTATATATAATAATATAACTGGCCAATGACACCTTGTTGTCTTACTGCCTGCGTTCGCAACCATTTCTTGATATGGAATGAAATTGGTGTGGTGTATATGACCTAGTTTGTCGTAATACCACCTTGCTTAGCCACGACTCCGTTGGCTATTACAAGACAGAACGATTTATATTATATATATGCATATGCTTATCAGTGTGGAGTACAGACCTTGTTTGTCTTGATACCTTCCACCGTTCTATGCCGACACCAAGCTATTTTAAGTGGGGGCGGATATAACCATGTTTGCCTTCTTACCACAATGTTCTTTGCTGTTTCATATTCTTAAATATCTTATGTTTTTATGTACATATTTTAACGTATATTTTTATTTGTTTGTACAATTTTAATTGTGTTTTTATATTATTAATGAACTTTCTTATTTTAATGTTTAAATTTTTTATAATGCTAAAAAACCTAACAAGGCTTAGCAAATAAATAAATAAAAATAAAATATATAGTAAAATTTACTTAATTGAAATAAAAAAATATAAACTTTATTATTTCAGTTAGCGAGTAGTTAAGCAAGCAACAGTTATCTTTAACGAACTGTAAAAGGTAGGAATAAACATTGCTAGCAAAGATGTTTATGGATACGAGTTAACATGTTAGGTAGTTAAGGGCCAGTTAACGATAACCACAAGCGTTTTTAACGCTTTTGGGAATTCCACTGATGTTAATGCTCTACATAAAAAATAATTTAAAAGTGAAGTGGCTGAATACTTGGGAAAAATAAGACAAGCATTACAGAACAACCCAAAATAATCAAAGCTCAGAATTACTAATATTCTTAGACTTTCATTCTTCATTCCTTAACCAAAGTTATTTTCTTTTCATGTCCTTTTATTTCTTCGGCTAATGATACTCCTATTCTGATGTTTGAAACCACCTTTTTTATTAAAACCAATTTAGAAATATATTAAAAAACTTTTAAATGAATTGGTAACATCTCGATGTTACTCGATCTTTGTACTCGTACAACTAACATTTGTCAAATGTACCCCAATCAAAAATGTCAAATGTAAACAAATGCTCTCGGCATCTTTTTTTAAAAAACTTTTTTAGTTTATATTCTGTTCTTTTGAAATTCACTTATATTTTCAAAAAAATAAATAAATTTTACCTTTTGTAAAAGGTACTTTGATTAACTTTTATAACTCGGTCAAGACGTCGTTACGTATCAGTGCCGGAAAATAACAGTTACGCGCGCAAAACGTAAGAACTTTTATGTTACTTTTCTTCATGTAATCCAAGAATCGTCAAACTTCGTGACGATTACTGAAATACAATGATGTAAAATTTATAAAACAAATTATTGTAAAATAACGGTTCGTTCATACCGAAAACGTCATATTAACCCATTTTGGACCACTGTGTCGTTTTCGACACATCTATTTTGAGCCTTTGTTACTCAGGTAAAACAACAGGTATATGCTTGCTTTTTATTTTAAATGATAGTTGGGACTTTTGGCTTTACGGTTCTGTCAATTGCGATATTTTTTTACATTTTAATCTATATAAAAATTTTGAAAAGAAAAAGTCTTAATTACAGAGCTTTTTTAAAATGGCCGATTTCATTATTAAAATAACATTTTTTTTTTTCATATTTATTGGATCGTAGTGTCCAAAAATGAAATAAAAAAAATAAATTTCCTTTTTCCGAAAAAACGATTTCATCCCCTCCAATTGTACTTCTAAAAACTGCTGTGTCGAAAACGACACGCTGGTCAGTTAGGTACATACAACTCTCTTCTTTTACAGAGTCTTCTTCTACATGATTTTCAAATTACACGGTTCTCGGAACAAATACTATTTTTTGTCGAAGCAGCTTTTGTGTCGTTTCATTGGAATACTGATCTTGTCTGGATATCACACAGTTCCTCAAGTCAGTATGTACTGGTCTACTCAACCTGATCTCGGAATACCTATCGTCCAGCAAGCGATGTCTCGAAATACTTTCAAAGCAATAAAAGGTATATTTCATTTGATGGACAACAACGATATTGACACCACTGATCGCTTTGCCAAAGTTCGTCCTCTAATTGATCTATTAAATATAAAATATAAGCAGTTCGGGATTTTTACTACTTACCTGTCTATCGATGAGCAGATGATACCATACTTTGGCAGACATAACTGCAAAATGTTCATGAGAGGAAAACCAATTCGATTTGGTTTCAAGAACTGGTGTTTGTGTTCCGATACAGGCTATTTGTATGAAGCTATGCCATATGCTGGTATTTCAACACCATACGATAAACAAGTCGGCTTAGGAGCATCTGTGGTATTAAAGTTACTTGAATCCGTTTTAAATCCAGAACACCACGCGGTCTACTTTGACAATTTTTTCTCCTCTTATTACCTATTTTGCTTGTTGAATGAAAGAAAGTTTCGAGCAGTCGGTACTGTAAGATCTAATCGATTGAGAGGAGCTAGTTTGCACTTGGCTTGTGCTAAAAGACAACAATCTTCTTCGGCTAAGAAGAATAAACAACAACAGCCTAAGCCGAAGCTACTGAAAAAACATGAATTCGATTCCGTTGTTGATACAACAAACAGTTTTTTTGTAAGTCGTTGGCATGACAATAATGAAGTCACACTAATTTCAAACTTTGTCGCTGCTGAACCGGTGGTTCTAACATCACGGTATTCAAAAGAAGAGAAGAAGGAGGTATCAGTTCGACAGCCAAACATTGTAAGTGAATACAACAAACACATGAGAGGCGTTGACTTACATGACAATGGTGTTGCCAACTACCGTATTGCTATGCGAGGAAAAAAGTGGTGGTGGCCGCTGTTGACTAATTGCATCAATTCTACTACTGTAAACGCCTGGAAGATTCATTGTATGGTTGCAAAAAGCTGAAGGAAATCGCGTTTTGTCTCAAATTGAATTTAAAAGTGAAATTGCCCGTGGTTTGTTAATATATGAAGATCGACCAATTGAAGAAATTGAATCGGAGTTATTGGAGCATATTGAAGAAGCAGAAAGACCCAAAACATTGCCACGTCTAGCTGTTCGGGAACATGTGATTTGGAGACCACCAAATCATCGGAGAAGATGTGGTAAATGCCATTTGGCAACAGTATATCAGTGCAAAAAGTGCAATATTGCACTTCATCCAAAATGTTTCGATGAATATCATCACAAAATTATTATAATTAATTTAATTACAATTTAATTGACTGCTTTTTGTGTAACTGCTCTTTGTACAATCTTAATGTATTCAATAAATGAATTTTTTCTATGCATTCTTTAAAAAAAACACCATAGTTCTATTAATTTTCTTAAACACTCTGATATACACCTAACTGGCCAACGTGTCGTTTTCGACACAGTCCATTACAGGCAGCCCAAGACATCTAGAATTTTTTTAACACCACAATCGTGATCAGTAGATGCTCAATGGCAATCGATTTAAATTTCATCAAATTTGGTCCATGGAATCGGGTAACGGTTCAAAATGGGTTAAAATGTGCACCAAAGTCAAGGGTACCCCAGTTTACCCTACTAGGCTTAACTATAAAAACTTGTTTTGCGATTTTCGTGTTAATCTGAAACAAAATATAGTGAACTGTAGTGTACAGAACCTTTTTCTGATTTTCACGCATAGTGTTATTTGTATTAATGTAATTTAATAAGTGTATTATAATTATTTGTACTAAATATTAAAAATATTTATAATATATCATGATTTTTTTCATTATTACATTGGGGGCGCCAAAATATTGTTTTGCCCCGGGCGCCAGTTATGCTCGCTACGCCACCGTGCCCGTCCTACTAAACGCATCACAAACCTGGACGTTGAGCAGCTCTGATGAAAGGACTTTGGGAGCGTTCGAGAGAAAAATACTTCGCAAGATCTATGGTCCAATCTGCGTCAATGGCGAGTACCGAATACGATGGAACCACGAGCTGTATGAGCTATGTGCCGACATCGATATAGTCAAGCGTATTAAAAAAAAACGGCTTCGCTGGCTAGCTCATGTCGCATCTCCATTGGAAAGACCAGAAATTGGATAACCTGACAACGCTTGGAGTTTCCAATTGGCGCCAGCAAGCGCACGACAAAAGAGGCCGGCGCAAATTCTTAGACCAGGCCAAAACCGACCAACGGTTGTAAGCGCCATCTAAGTAAGTAAGTAAGTCATATTTTTGTATTTTTTGCCATAAACTTCTAGAGATACATATTAAAGAAAACTTCAACTTCTTACTTCAGCTCGAAGCGAGGATGAATTCTTTCGTTTTTAGACACATAACTGAATTTTTACGGTCATTTTGTTTTTACTATTGACAAATGTTTTGAGCACATACCTGATTTTTAAAATTTTTAATTGAAAATTTTAAAAACTTTTCAAGGAATTTATTGCAAAACTAATAAAAAATGTCTCTAATGTTTAGACCAAAAGAAAACCGTTCTGTGCATAGATGGACATCGAGTAGGGCTACTCAATTAAGCATTAAAAAAAAATCATAAAAAATCACATGCCTGACTTTTTAGGCGCAGCAACGATATGTTCTTGACAAGTCTTCGAATTAGATGCACAAAAATATGTATCATCGTCAGAAGAATGTCATTTTAAGTCAGGCAGATTAAAATCGCCAACAATAAAATGTTGTCAAGTATACTTATTATAAATTCTATGCAATCAGCAAGGCTTGCATAGACCTTCGTACTGCTCTTTGGAGGAACATACGCATTAATAACATATGCATTGGAATTACAATGTATAACCTTAACGCATATTAGTTCAATATTAGAAGAGCAGGGAATATCAATATAGGAACTGATAAAGGAGTTCCTTACAGCTAATAGAACACCACCACCAACAGCGGAAGTACTGTCAGCGTATCTGTCCTTGCTAAAAACATGAAAACTATTATCAAACAATTCCAAGTCAGTAATGCTTCCGTTGAGCCACGTTTCAGTTAACGCGATAATATCTTCTGAGAAATTCTGGTTTGACAAAAATATGTCACGCGTCTTAGATCGTAATCCCCTTACATTTTGACATTAAAGGAATAGCCTATATAAATTTTTTGGGTATGACGGACGATATACGTTATTACTTATTTACTTAGATGGCGCTTACAACGGTTGGTCGGTTTTGGCCTGGTCTAAGAATTTGCGCCAGCCTCTTTTGTCGTGCGCTTGCTGGCGCCAGTTGGAAACTCCAAGCGTTGTCAGGTTATCCAATGCCTGGTCTTTCCAACGGAGAAGCGGTCTTCCTCGTCTGCGTTGGCCACCGCTGGGTACCGAATCCAATATCTTCGTCGTTCATTCTATAGACATGACCTAGTCAGCGAAACCGGTCTATTTTAATACTCTTGACTATATCGATGTCGGCATATAGCTCATACAGCCCGTGGTTCCATCGTATTCGGTACTCGCCATTGACGCAGATTGGACCATAGATCTTGCGAAGGAGTTTTCTCTCGAACGGTTTGTGATGCGTATAGTAGGACGGGCATGATTATTGACTTATAGAGCGTCAGTTTTGTTCGTCGAGAGAGAGCTTTGCTTCTCAATTGCCTTCTGACCCCAAAGTAACACCTGTTGGCAAGAGTTATCCTTCGTTTAATCTCAATACTGATATCGTTGGAGGAGTTAATGCTGGATTCCAGGTAAACAAAGTCCTTCACTACCTCAAAGGAGGTGTTGTCAATAGTGACGTGGTTTCCAAGACGCTGGGACTGTTTATTTGTTGACACAAGATACTTCGTTTTATCTGCGTTCACTGCAAGACCCATTCGACTCGACTCTTTTTCTAGCCTGGAGAATGCTGCACTGACTTCGCGCGTATTTTGCCCAATGATGTCAATATCATCAGCATACGCCAGCAGCATAATACTAATAGAAAATTGTGCCGCTGCGTCTCAGGTCAGCTCGGATGATCTTCTCCATGACTATATTAAAGAAGTCGCACGGTAAGGAATCACCTTGTCTGAAACCTCGCTTGGTATTGAACGGAAGGGAGAGGTCCTTCCCGATTTTCACTGCGCTGCTGGTGTTCTTCAGTGTCATCCTGCAAAGACGTATTAGGTTCGCAGGAATACCAAATTCAGATATGATGGAGTAAAGGTGACTTCTTATTGGACTGTCGAAGGCGGCTTTGAAATCGACAAAAAGATGGTGTGTGTTTTTCGAGGGTCTTTTCTAAGATTTGTCGGAGCGTGAAGATCTGGTCGATGGTGGACTTTCGAGGTCTGAAGCCACACTGATAAGGTCCAATCAGTTGGTTAACGATGGGCTTCAGTCTTTCACACAATACGCTCGACAGGACCTTATATGCGATATTAAGAAGGCTAATCCCACGGTAGTTGGTGCAAATGGTGGGATCGCCTCTTGTGGGTTGGGCAGAGCACACTGAAGTTCCAATCATCTGGAATGCATTCTTCCGACCATATTCTGCATAGAAGTCTGTTAAACAGAGCGGTGGTAGCCTGTCACCACTTCGGCAGCCGTACGCATAGAGTGGGATATGTGCGTCCACTGTCCGCATATATCGTCGATCGGAGGAGTGCTTTCTTGAAGCAGGAGTGAGAGTCGAGTAGCGAAGGCTTCGGCCGTCCGTTTTGACTGCAGCTTATCGACGTCTAGCTTTCTTTGTGTAGGATTGCGAGCATTCTTAGCTGCGCACAGACGTGTGCGGATCTTGGCTGCGACAAGATAATGATCCGAGTCTATGTTAGCACCACGGATCGTGCGTACGTCTAGTACACTGGAAGAGTGCCTTCCGTCAATCAAAACGTGATCAATTTGGTTGCATGTTTTTTGATCAGGGGACAGCCAAGTGGCCTTATGAATATTGAGATGCTTGAATCTAGTGCTACTAACGACCATGTTTCGTGCTGCGGCGAAGTCAGTCAACCTCATTCCGTTATCGGATGTGTTGTCGTAGAGGCTGAACTTTCCGACTGTTGGACCAAATATGTTTTCCTTACCCACCTTGGCGTTGAAGTCACCAAGCACGATTTTTATGTCATGATGGGGGCAGCGCTCGTATGCGTCTTCAAGGCACTCGTAAAAACTCTCTTTGGTCTCGTCATCTTTTTCTTCTGTCGGAGCGTGCGCACATATTAGGATTATGTTAAAAAATTTTGCCTTGAAGCGGATTATGGCAAGTCGTTCGTTCACAGAAGTGAATCGCAGGACATGATGCCGTATTCTCTTGCCAACTACAAATCCGCATCCAAACTCGTGCTTCTCCGCATGGCCGCTGTAGTAGATATCACAGGATGCTTGCCGTAAGCAACCCTGTCCCTTCCATCGCATTTCTTGGATTGCAGTGATATCAGAATTATATCTTTCCAAGATATCAATCAGTTGGATAGAGGCACCATCCCAATTTAGGGTTCGGACATTCCAGGTGCATATCCGTAAATCATTATCAGTTTTTCGTTTGCGGTTGTCGTCATCAGATTTGGGGATCATTCTTTTATTTATTCTTAAACTTTCATTGAAATGGTTTATTATATGGTGGGCTTCAAACCCAACGCACAACCTTTGCTTGATGGCCAAAGGAAGCCCGCCGCTCAGATTCGCTGCCAAAGTATATCGGGTGATAGTTTTTTTACGTTTCCAGGAGACACCACGCGGAGGTTTGAGTCGACTTGAGACGATTTCAACATGGATAATGCTGGCCTCGCCAAGTTGAGGCAGTCAGACACGTTGCCATGTGAAGATCGCCCTCTTATCTCCCTCATAATATACTTTATTAGTTGATTTAAATATAACAAGTCTTTTTTTTCTGAGTAAAAAAATAAAACTCAAAAATAAGTGTTATTTTCATAGTAAAAAACTAATGGCGTTTTCGTTTCTACCAAAAAATGTTGCCCTGTCGCAGTGCAAAATATTTTCAATGTTGCCCGCAACCCTGTAAAAGAGCATGTTTTTGCCTACTCGAAAAATGTCAACTTAAATAAACGAATATAACCATCCTTGTCTAACGCACGCATGTCATAATATTGTCATTTTAAAAACAGCTGATATGCAGGGCAATCATCTACCCTGAGAAAGTTTGCAGGGCAGAAAATGTGCCTTTTTTGCCCTCTGTGAGTGTGACATTTTAAGAAACGAACACAGAATTTACTCACCCGTTTGCACTTATTTTAGAATCGAACACAAATAAAGGCAAGGGCAATGAAAAGGCAACATTTTTTGGTAGAAACGAAAACGCCATAAAACTCAAAAATACGTTACATATTTCAGCGAAAAAAATTCAACTCCAAATAAGATTTATTTTCTGATTAAAACTCAAAAAAACTTTTTAACAAAAAAAAAACCTACTTCAAAATCACTACAAAGTAAAAAATAATTTTAAATTACTTTTCCTATTAATCGTGGTAAAATTTTATATTTTACTTAAGTACATTATTATATTGGAAATCTTATTATTTTAATTTTTCCATATTTGTTTTATTTTTATCATAAATATATTATTTTTTTATGATGATAAAAGCTTTGTAGTCGGCGCTTATCTTTGCCATTAAATCATGATATTTTTACCATCCCTGCCCTAATTTCAACTTTTTTTTTGTTAATTTTAGCTAAAAAGTCATTTTAAAAACTTTGGAAAACTGACATTGAATATACTTTTGTGTGTTGCAGTTTCACAAAAAAACTGATTTATTAGCGCCGACTTCGAAGCTTTTATCATCATAAAAAAATAATATATTTATGATAAAAATAGAACAAATATGGAAAAATTAAAATAATAAGATTTCCAATATAATAATGTACATAAGTAAATTTTAAAATTTTACCACGATTAATAGGAAAAGTAATTTAAAATTATTTTTTACTTTGTAGTGATTTTGAAGTAGGTTTTTTTTTTTGTTAAAAAGTTTTTATTTCTTCCTTTTTAGAGAAGTTTAGTAGTTTGTAAACTACGTAAACACAATTATTTAAGCTCATAATTTTGAAAATGCTTTTTTTCTGTCGATTCTTACTCTTTACTCTTTTAAATTTTTGAAAATATTTGCAAGAATTATTAAGGAAAATTTCAAATATAAAACTTTATTATTAAAAATTAAATTTTACTAATTTCTGGTTTGATAGTTATTTTCAATTTCTGCCTTTTTACAATTTTTATTAAAATATCACGGCCTTTTTCAAATCCCGCCTATGTACTTTATTGATCATACTCTATAATAATTCACCCTTTGTACAGAGTTTTTCTAATATTGCCACACCTCTTTGTCGAATAACGTCCACTTAATTGAACGTAATTTTTTATAATTGTACCGAATCTTGCATTTTGGGTGTAAATGTAAGGATCGTAGTGTCAATATTTACTGAGATACAATTTTTTTTTAAAGTGACACGCCCATTTATCGAATACCGCCCACATCATGGGCATCATGTTATACTTGAGCCTACCTCTAAATTACGGCAATCGGGCAAGTACTTTAGGAGTAATCGATGTACATACATTCACAAAAAAAAAAAAAAAAAAAACAGAGAAACCAACCAACTTGAGAACCTCCTCCTTTTTGAAGTCGGTTAAAAAATAACTTATTTCAGAGCGAAAAAATAAAACTCAAAAATAAGTTTTATTTACTGACAAGGAATGGTCCCCAGATGGCACTCACCGATTTGAATGAGCTTTGGATATGTGATACAGGACAAAATTCTAAGGTTGACGTATTTTTTATATCTGCTGAGTTCAAAGTTAAGGCTTTCAAAATGGCGGCCACAAATTTTCAAAAAATGCGTTTTTTCTCAATAACTTCAATATCATATATTGAAACATACACAAATTCGGCATCAAATGAAAGGTATTAAAGTTTCACGTCATTAAGTATAAAAATGTTGCTGTTGTTGATTTTAGCAACTGATTGATCATATTGTATTGATTACGTAACCGCTTTTTAAACAAACTTGTAAATGTGAAACCTCATATAATTTAGTAAATTACCTTTTTTTACTTTTTTTTGTTATTTTAAGTTTTTTAACACTTTCAATGGATTTGTTCATTATATTGGACACATCAGAAAGTATTTTTTTTTTTATTTTTCAAAGTCTTTTTTAAAGTTAAGTAAGTGTACTATGAAATGAAAGTTGTACCAACATTACATGACATTACATGACATAAATAAATTGAGAGAGATAAATAACGTTTAACTTAGCTGGATTTTAGATTTTCTGCCCAACAGAAGCCTAAAAGTTTTTTATTTCACGTTTTAATAAATGCTGCAAAAAAAGTGGTTATTGTGATTGGTGTGCAAAGCATAATATTTATACCCCACGCGTACTGCGTAAGGGGCGTATTTAAGGCGCCATTACAGTAGTAAAATCCTTATAAGCCTGATTCAAAAAGAGCCACAATTTACGATTTTTTACCTTTACCAATCGGCCGTGCGGGTATACTGCCAATCCGAAGATATACCTTACTAGTGCTTTTTAAATGCGTTATTTAAGTTAAGTTATTTTTGAATGTGCTTAACAAAAACCTAGATTTTTATGGCCGTATTTTAAAGTGATGACCTTGGTGATCGTGGCATGCAGGTTAAGTGTGTGGCTTAGCATGCTCTAAGCCCGGGTTCGATCCCCAGTCGCGGCGAAAAGTTTTTTCAATAAAAAAAATTTTTCTGATCGGTCACCACCTCTCTGCAGACAATGGCAAACCTCAGAGAGAAAATAATGCCATGTAAAGTTTCTTGAGAACATGACCTTTAGCCGTTCGGAGTCGGCATAAAACATGTAGGTCCAGTTCTCAGTCAATTGTGTGCAAACATTTAATAACACACACAACACAATTGTTCATAAGAAGCTCGGTCAAAGTCCTTTCAAGGGCTGAAATGGCCAATTTGTTTTTTTTCTTTTTATTTTAAAGAATACAATATAAATTAGATTTTGTCGTAGGTTACCTGAACAATAATTTACTGGGTTGAAATGCTACTATAATGAGACACATGAGTAACCAAATCCTATCCGTACAGTCGAAATGAGGATTATTTGTTGCTTGTCTCATACACTGCACAAAAATCTCGTCTCGGAGTTCTTCACGTTCAATGCCAAATCCAATTATGTACTGAATAAGTTGAAGTTCACGATCTGAATTTGGTTCACCACGCATATACTTGCATAATTCCTAAAAGAACAAATTAAATCAAAATGTAAACAATTTTTTAACAGTTTTCCAGCTTTTTAATCAATAAGTAGACTATTCAGTACTTTCAAAGTATGCAATGATATTTTCTATACTACATAGTATAAAAATAAAAATTTCGAACATTAATAGTATTGTTACAGAGACGATTCTCAACATTAACTTTTAAACCACAATATTTGTTACTTTTTCGAATTGAATGGTGTTATTTCGGCTAAATTTCCAGTACTTGAACTAAGAATTTATTTTGTTAGAGTTCCTAAATGTGGGTTTCTAGTACATGAACTAGAAATATCCGCCGCTCAATAAGAACAAGTTTACTTTTTTGTTTACTGACTTCAACTGACTCTTTATTAAATTAGAATGAAATTTATTGAACTATAATTTATAATGATAAACAATTATACAATTACACGCATACAATCTTAATAATATATATCAATAGTTAATAATACATAAATATCAATAACATTTATACGTGTCAATGTGTTAATGTATCAAAATATAAATATATGTATCAATGTAATAAAAAAAAACTGTATTTACATACAATAACGCAGACATAGCATATTTGTGAAGTTAAATTTAAATTAAATCAACAGACGGAAATTCGCCAAAACAAAGGTGTAGAATTTCTGTACACATTTCTTAACCTTGAGTCGAGCAAGTGTAGCGAACTTTATTTTTGATTAGAATTACTATGTCAGCATTATTGACGAATGCATTAAAATATTGCTGGTTGACAACTGCAACATGACGTGCAGCAACATCCTCTCCCGCGTTGAACGAGTGTTCAACAATCCAGCCGTATTTTTATATGTCCACGCAGAAGCTGTAGTGCTGTGCAATTTTTGGCTCTTCAATCATTTTGTACCTTCGTTTTCTTGCATTCTCATCTTCCTGTGAATCTGTGCCAGTATCTGTGTCTATAAGTAGTCGAGCGAGTCGGTGGATTGCACGTTTATATGTTCCCGTTGCTGTTTTCACATCAGCAACGCGCACTGCTCCGTCAAGTCCATTATATACTTCCACTTTTCGAACAAGGGGCCAACGCATAGCAGGAACATTGTCTTCCTTGATAATTACTAGTTCCCCGAGTTTAATATTATCGGTTTGCCTTGTCCATTTGTGTCGGTGTATTTTGAGATCGTTTAAGTTGCTCAAACTTTCTCGAAATGCTATACATGTGGCGTCGAGATCTGATGGTAGTGCTTCATCCCAGGATAACTTTATTTGCCATAGATGCTGTATGAATAGTTTTGCTTTAACAATTATGGGTGCCAATAATCCCAGTGGGTCAAACAGTCGTGCTAAATCGGAACTTATTGTTCGCTTAGTGATTGCCCGCACATGATCCAGCGTTGTTCTGATGCAGAACACATCAGCCTTCGTTAACCACAATAAGCCAAGTGTTTTTATTGAATCATTATTGTCCTTAGAGAAGTCTAAATTCACTTCCTGATCACCTTGTGGAATATTTTTCAATAGTTTGGGATGATTTTATTACCACTTTCGTAAATTAAATTCATGTGTCTTCAGAATTTTGATTATTCAGAATAAGCCAGGTATGGGGCTGATCGAGTACCATATGTGACGGTGTTTAATTGATAGTACTTGATTTCTGCTGTTGGAAAACGATCTCTCTCCAAACGATGACTTGATACTGTTGATCTTCTGGATATATTAAGATCTGCCGATACATCTTTTCAATGTTGGTCGTGAAGACAAAACGTGGCAATCGAAAACGTAGCAGTATTGAAAACAGTTCACTTTGAACTGTGGGCCCCGTATGCATTATATCATGTAATGCATACCCTGTCGTGGTTTTGGCAGAGGCATCGAACACCACTCGTAATTTGGTAGTGGTGCTCTCGGGTTTTAAGACACAATGATGAGGAATGAAGTATTTAGGAGATGGAATTGAGTTAAGGTTCAACTTCTTCATGTGTCCTAATGTTTCGTACTCTCTCATAAATTCCACATATTGTTTCCGTACCTCCACTTTTCTTTGAAGTCGACGTTCAAGACCAAGAAATCTATTGTGCGCCATCACCCTTGATTCTCCCAATACTGCTGGATTTTCTAGAAATGGTAATTTTACGATGAAGCGTCCCTGGTCATTTTTGCACATATTTTGCAGAAAATGTGTTTCGCATTGTTGTTTTGCTAGCGACATACTCTTTTCAGTTGTTTCAAATTCATCCATCTTCCATATCTTTTCAATTGCTTCGATTAGTGGACCATCTTTGGTATCACTATCCGTTTTTATCCCAAAAACAGCACATTTCAATGATTCTGCCGATAGTTCAATTGATTCACATTTTCCGCTCACAATCCAACCAAGTGACGTGTTTTGGAGAATTGGGCCGGTAGTCATCAACTGTATATGACCAGGTACTATGAGACTGAAAGGAAATTCAGTCTGCACCAAGCAAAATGTCAATCTTATCTTGCTTGTAAAACTCTGGATCTGCAAGCTGTAAGTTGGCTGGAATCTTCCAATTTGAAATATAAAGTTGAAGATTTGGTTGAGCGGTAATAATGCTTGGAAGTACAAATGACTCCAAATTTGTTGTAACACTGCCACTAGTGGATTGCATCTTGACATTTACTATCTGCGTGACCTTCTTTTGAGCTTCACCAATTCCTTCAATGCACAAGGAAGCTTTGGTTGGAGATATGGATAGTCTCTTCATGAGACACGATGGTGATCTGCAACCCGGAGTCTAATATTGCTCTTAACTCCCCTGAATTGCCATTGGCCGCAGTGATTTTTATCCTTGCTGTGGCAAGTAGTATTTTTACATCTGATTGCCTTTGATTTTCATTTTCCACATCTAACAGTGTGTTGTGTTTCACACTTGCAGCAACATCTCGATTTGCAATTATTTGACCTGTGATCGTTTTTGAAACAATTGACACACAAATATTGTTTTTTGACCCACGATTGGCGTTCTGTGGATGACATTTTTAGAAATTTCTTGCAGTAATACAATGGATGGCTGCCATAATCACATAGTTTGTAGCTGTTGCTTGATGTTGTAATAGAAGACACAACTTTGTTAGACAGTTGTGGCAATGCAGCCTTATTCTTAAGTCCAATAGCTTCTAATGTATGAAACTGTCCTTTTAAAAACAGCAGGAAGTCATCCACCTTTTGTAACTCCTTTGGGTTCGTCAACGATTGTTCAAATCTCATGTGTGTTGCTCGATCTAGTTTCTTTAGTAGCAAATGGATCCTAAGCTTTTGTATCGACCCCTAAGTTGTCTAAGGCCATGATGCATTCACGTGTTGTGTCGTGTAAATTCTTCATTGTTGCAGCAGTTCAGGTTCCTGATGGCTGATTCACTAACTTTTCGATTAGCATAGCCACTATTACCATTCTGTTGTTGTACCGGTCTTGCAATAACGTCCAAGCGGCTACATAGTTGTTTTCTGTTGACGAAAAATGATTGATTAGTTTTGCAGCTTCTCTTGTAACGTTGGCCTTTAGGTACCACATTTTTTGCACTGCTGATATTGGTTGTTTGCCGATCATTTGGGAAAATAGATTGGAGAATTGTTGCCACTTCAGGTAGTCGCCATTAAACTGTTGGAGAGTTACCTTTGGAAGATGCACTGTACTTCGCATTGTTTGATCTTCTCTCATGGTTGGAGCAGCGAATCTGTTGCTTTGACATTGATCTGCTCTTATAGAGAGCTCTACTAATTGGTATTGTACCATTTCATCCAGTTGGTCGTACTCCGCTTGGTCGAAGCCTGCCACAGCAGGATCTTCAAAGTGTTCCCAAAACTCGTCGTACACCAATTCTATTTGGGTCCAAAGATGATTTATGTTGTTGAAGTGAAACTTCTTTAGCCGCGTATACAACATACGGCGAGCGACAATTTGGAGCAACTGCGGTCCAACCTCTCTAGATAATAATACAAAAATACAAAAGTCTGTTAAATGTGAAACATTTATTATGTTATGGCTTCGTATTTCGAAAGGTATTAAATTAATCATATTAAGAAACTGAAAATTAGTATTGAAAATAAAAATAAACAATTATTTATTTACTTATCGTGTGAGGTCCAATTTAAGTCAATATAATCGTTATTATTAACAAACATTTATTTAAAGTTCAGCCACCTACAAAAGTGCTAGATTGTTTGTTTTTACTTTTTAGCTATATGTTTGTATGTTGCACTTTTTGCTTTTAATTTCTTTTGTTTAGGATTGTTGTCAAATTGGTCAATTACCTTAATGTCTTATGCTTGTAATCTATTATTTTTTAGCGTTGATGTTATACTAGTATTTATTCATCGATTTTTAATAAAGGAAATTGATAATTATTTTGATATTCAAACCAAGTGGTTGTCAACTTATTTTCCTCATCAACCTTCGAGTTAAAGTGCTTAAAGGCCCAACCAACATTCAACAACCTTTGAGTTAAAGTGCTCAAGGGCTCATTCGCTGCTCAAGGCATAGAGCCTTAAACATTTGGTGACCCCGACAATTCTGTAATTGATACAAATGGTTCAACTGTTGAGGTGTCTTACGATATGCACTGCACAATGATAGATGGTTCAGTTGCAAATGTTTTGAGTGACACAAACTCAGCAAGTAGGTGCTTTATATGTAATGCAAGCTCTACAGATATGAACATATAAACATTATTAAGGACCCTTGTATTAATAGTTTTAAATATGGACTTTCTACACTCCACTGCCGGATACGCTTTTTTGAATGCATATTGCACATTGCTTACCGTCTTCCTTTGAAAGTTTGGAGAGTCAATTAAGAAAATACCTCAGTTTTTTCACAAAACAAAAAAAGAATTCAAAACACGGACGGGATTAATTATAGACCAAGTAAAAACGGGATTTGGAACTACTAACGCCGGA
Organism: Tetanocera ferruginea; assembly: GCA_958299015.1. Lineage (NCBI taxonomy): Eukaryota > Metazoa > Arthropoda > Insecta > Diptera > Sciomyzidae > Tetanocera > Tetanocera ferruginea. The sequence goes on from OY282642.1 coordinate 64,725,656, forward strand.
AACACGGCTCGACGATTTTTTGAAAATAGTGAAATTTCTGCTGAAAAAACGGGGATTGATAGAAGTCTGATTGATAATTTTGGCATAATATTAAGAGTTTCATCTTGCGGAATACCGGTTAATGTGACAACATTTAAGGAGCTGCTAAATATTACTAGAAACTCATATATAATACAGTATGGCTGGTATTACATGCCAAGTACTGTTCATAAGGTTTTAGTGCATGGGTGCGATGTTCTGGAATACTTCAACTTGCCAATAGGTAATAAAATATTAAAAAAACGTTCTACACATTTTTTTAAACTATGTTTATTCTAGGGTGTTTGTCCAAAGAAACCTTAGAAGCCAGTCATAAAAATATAAGGAATGTGCGATTATTCCATACAAGAAAAACGACGAGAGAAAATACAAATAGAGATTTAATGGCTTATTTGTTATTAATGTCGGATCCGGAACTATCGTCACTTAGGTCTACAAAACACATAACAAAAATTATGAATTCAAAGAAATTGAGAAATACATTTTGAAAGAAAACATCATAAATTACAATTAAAATTAATTATCTTATTTGTTGAGCAAATTTAGAAACAAATATATTTATGACCCATTTTAAAGAGAATATTAAATTATTTGCATTCTGATCACAAATGTAGCTAGTTTTGGGGAAAAAGGATATATGGGAGATGGTTATGTCCTAGTATCGAATGAAGCGAAATTTCCCAGAGAGCCCAAAACTATAGTTTTATAAGTTGTTATAAGTTTTCAGTGCATTCTGATCACAAATGTATCTAAAATTTAGTTTTTGGTAAAAATGATATATGGGAGATGGTCATGTCCTTGTATCGAATGAAGCGAAATTTCCCAGAGAGCCCAAAAATATAGTTTTATAAGTTGTTATAAGTTGTCAGTACATTCCGATCACTAATGTAGTTACAATTTTGTTTTTGAGAAAAATTATATATGGGAGGTAGTCATGTCCTTGCACCGAATGAAACAAAATTAACCACTAAGCTAAAAGACATATTTTAACAGATAGTTGCCAACGTTCGATTTATTCTATATACAATTATAGCTAAAATTAAACTTTTAAATTTAAAGGTGTATGGGAGGTAGTCATGTCCTTGCGCCGATTTTTCCGAAACTTCGAATTTTTCTTAATTAACATATTTTAAACCAGCACACCAAATTTCATTTTTCTGCGATAACTTCTCTAATTTTGCCGGTTCACTATATGGGGACAAAGCACTGTGCGACGTGATCACATAAGATCATGTCACTCATATTACTCAAGGCAAGGATACTTCATTAATTCAACACATTTGATCAAGGTGCTACAGGAAGCCATCTACGTCAGGGATGCCTTGTGCACTAGACTGGGACAGATTTGTATTTGTATTTGGCATTCTGCGTGTCCCCCGCAAACTTTGGTTGAAAATGAAATAATTTGAGCAATTAAAAGTTCAAAAATTGTCGAAACCGACCCGGTTCTGCTCAATAAACCCCATTTTTTTGGCGAGTTTTTATAAGACATTTTTGAAAAAAAAAATTATTGATTTGAATTTTGCGCCAAATTAACAAAACCCATCTACTTTTATATAAAATTTAGAAACAAATCAGATTCTGAACTTGAAATTACCGAATAATTTAGTCTGGCGCCACCTAACTTACTCAAAGCCGAAATTTAAAATTTTGTTCATACTATTTCTTCGGTGATATTGATGATTTTTTTCAAAACTTTTTTATGCACTATTGAAAGCCATTTTGAGAAGACAGTAACTTTGAAAAACATGAAATTTTTACCATTTTTGGAAAAGTTACTATTTGTTTTGTTAAGTGATTTTTGAAAGTAGCACAGTACAAAATTTGTTTCACCCTTGCTAGAGATCAGATCGCTTTCGAATTGGCATTTCAATCAAAATATACAAGTGAAGTCATCAGTTTGGTTGAAAAAAACGTACAAACCATTCACTGGATCGTCTAACCCATCGTCAAAACAACGCTTTCGAGCATGCATCCATCAAAATCTCTACGAAAGTGAGGAATCAAAAATAACAATCCGAATACATCATACCTGGAGTGAAATTCGATTCAAAATAAACCACATCTATTCCCAGCAGGCAAAAATGGAAACACACCACCATAGAACCCAAGGATCAGGTGTGTACTGCGAAACGCTACAAATCAAAAACTCTTACAAACTTCCTGATTATGCAGTGTTTTTCAAGCTGAAATCTTTGCGATTGAAAAAGCATTACAGGTAGTTATTTTGGACGATAGTCAAGCGGACAAGCATCTGGAAAGAAAAATGACAACTTCGGGCTGTTCTCCAGTACTAAATTCTAAAAAAGCCCCGAAAAGTGTCTGTAATACCAACAATGTCACTTTCTGCTGGGGCCCTGGAGTAGCAACGTAGAAGGGAATAACAAAGCAGATGGATAGAAGTGAATTAACGATAGAGACAAACAGAACCATTACAGACGTGTTCTTCCAATAGGTATCGTGAAAAGAAATATCAACCCCGAAGCCAGAGGTAATACCAACATAAACTGTGCTTCCAGAAGTGGCTGCAATTTATCTAGACTGGTGGGAATCCTTAAATGGCTTTAAGGCACCAGACTTTTATCGAACAATCACACACCCACATACAGGAAATAGATTTTTCAAAGATTTGTAGGTGCAAGTGAACACACTATTTTTAAGTATATGGAAATTCACTAAGAGTACAGTAGGGTTCGATGAAAGATCACAAATAAGAAGGAATTAGGTTTATTGGGAACCACTACCAATGGGTTAAACAAAATCAAATAAGGTAATCGTAATGGACCAAAAGGCCTCACGAAGCTCCTCAACTCTGGACGACTCTTCTAACCTAATTTAATTGCTCAAAGGACGGCAATTTGGTTTCGAAAAACACTGCAGACTTTCACCGATTAAATAGTGAGATTCGCGGAAAATTTAAATTTTTACCGGATGTTTTGAACAGATTTTCAAACAAACTGATGACTTCACTGGATTATTTTGGTTGAACTGCCAATTCGATAGCTATCTAATTTCTAGCAAGGGTGAAACAACATTTTTTACTGTGTAACTTTCGAAATTCACTTTATAAAAGATATAGTAACTTTTCCAAAAATGGTAAAAATTTAGTTTTTTCTAAGTAACTGTCTTCACAAAATGGTCTTGAATAGTGCATAAAAAAGTTTTGAAAAAATCATCAGGATCACTGAAAGAAGTAAGCACGAAAAAAATAGTATGAAAATAATTTAAAATTTTGGATTTGAGTGACTTTGGTGGCACCGGACAAAACTATTTGGTAATTTCAAGTTCAGAATTAGATTTGTCATTAAATTTTACATCAAAGTAGATGGGTTTTGTTAATGTGGCGCAAATTTCAAAAGCATACTTTTTTTTCAAAAATGTCTTATAAAAATCGCCAAAAAACCAGTTTTTTGAGCAGAACCGGACCGGTTTCGACAATTCTTGAACTTTTAATAGCTCAAATTATTTCATTAGCAACCAGATTTTATAATTCCGGAGGGCACGCAAAATCCCAAATACTTTAGCATTTGACCCAGTTTATTATAATCGAGAAAAGGACACTCTAGATTCGGGACACGAATATTTCACGAAGGATTATTACTTTGCGATTCCAGACCTATTCGAAAAATATAGCAAAATATAGGAAAATATCGATACAAGCACCACATCCACAGCTAACCTACAACCTCATTCAAAGCCTATACTTAATTCAGTACAGCTTGCTGACATAACCAGGTTATACGAACACAGCATGAAACAATTTTATCGCTACAACGGTAGCGATAAACATTATCAAGGGAAGATTAAATACAACCTTCATAATACTATAAGGGGGCGATAAGGGGGGAGATAAGGGGGCGATCTTCACATGGCAACGTGTCTGACTGCCTCAACTTGGCGAGGCCAGCATTATCCATGTCGAAATCGTCTCAAGTCGACTCAAACCTCCGCGTGGTGTCTCCTGGAAACGTCAAAAAACTATCATACCGATATACTTTGGCGGCGAATCTGAGCGGCGGGCTTCCTTTGGTCATCAAGCAAAGGTTGTGCGTTGGGTTTGAAGCCCACCATGTAATAAAAATATTTCAATGAAAAGTTTAAGAATGAATAAAAGAATGATCCCCAAATCTGATGACGACTACCGCAAACGAAAAACTGATAATGATTTACGGATATGCACCTGGAATGTCCGAACCCTAAATTGGGATGGTGCCTCTATCCAACTGATTGATATATTGGAAAGATATAATGCTGATATCACTGCAATCCAAGAAATGCGATGGAAGGGACAGGGTTGCTTACGGCAAGCATCCTGTGATATCTACTATAGCGGCCATGCGGAGAAGCACGAGTTTGGATGCGGATTTGTAGTTGGCAAGAGAATACGGCATCATGTCCTGCGATTCACTCCTGTGAACGAACGACTTGCCATAATCCGCTTCAAGGCAAAATTTTTTAACATAAGCCTAATATGTGCGCACGCTCCGACAGAAGAAAAAGATGACGAGACCAAAGAAAGTTTTTACGAGCGCCTTGAAGACACATACGAGCGCTGCCCCCGTCATGACATAAAAATCGTGCTTGGTGACTTCAACGCCAAGGTGGGTAAGGAAAACATATTTGGTCCTACAGTCGGAAAGTTCAGCCTCCACGACAACACATCCGATAACGGAATGAGGTTGATTGACTTCGCCGCAGCACGAAACATGGTCGTTAGTAGCACTAGATTCAAGCATCTCAATATTCATAAGGCCACCTGGTTGTCCCCTGATCAAAAAACATGCAACCAAATTGATCACGTTTTGATTGACGGAAGGCACTCTTCCAGTGTACTAGACGTACGCACGATCCGTGGTGCTAACATAGACTCGGATCATTATCTTGTCGCAGCCAAGATCCGCACACGTCTGTGCGCAGCTAAGAATGCTCGCAATCCTACACAAAGAAAGCTAGACGTCGACAAGCTGCAGTCAAAACGGACGGCCGAAGCCTTCGCTACTCGACTCTCACTCCTGCTTCAAGAAAGCACTCCTCCGATCGACGATATATGCGGACAGTGGACGCACATATCCCACTCTATGCGTACGGCTGCCGAAGAGGTGATAGGCTACCACCGCCCTCGCCGAAACCAGTGGCACGACCAGGAGTGTCGCGACGCCACTGCAGAGAAGGACGCCGCCTACAAAGCCACCCTGCAGTCGGTTGTGACGCGTGCTGTTAAGGAGCGATACCGAGAGAAGAGGAGGGAAGAGAGACGCATTTTCAGGCGAAAAAAACGAGAGGCGGAAATGCGTGAGTGCGAGAAAATTGAGATGCATGGCGACAGGAATGAGACTCGAAAATTTTTCGAAAAAATAAGACGCCTGGCCGATGGTTTTAAGACCGGAGCCTCTTCCTGCAAGGACGAAAATGGGAATCTAGTGACAGATATCCAGAGTACACTGATGTTATGGAGGGAGCACTTCTCTAGACTTTTAAATGGCGACGCTGTCAACAATCCCGCCAGTGGAGATGATATCCCGGAAACCCCAATTATGGATGACAGCGTTGAAGTTCCGCTGCCCGACTATAATGAGGTCTTAACAGCTATAGCTCGGCTTAAAAACAACAAAGCCGCAGGAGCCGATGGTCTACCGGCTGAGCTGTTTAAGACCGGTGGCGAAGCTCTGTTTAAATGCATTCACAGACTTCTATGCAGAATATGGTCGGAAGAACGCATTCCAGATGATTGGAACCTCAGTGTGCTCTGCCCAATCCACAAAAAAGGCGATCCCACCATTTGCTCCAACTACCGTGGGATTAGCCTTCTTAATATCGCATATAAGGTCCTGTCGAGCGTATTGTGTGAAAGACTGAAGCCCATCGTTAACCAACTGATTGGACCTTATCAGTGTGGCTTCAGACCTGGAAAGTCCACCATCGACCAGATCTTCACGCTCCGACAAATCTTGGAAAAGACCCTCGAAAAACAAATCGATACACACCATCTTTTTGTCGATTTCAAAGCCGCCTTCGACAGTCCAATAAGGAGTCACCTATATGCCATCATGTCTGAATTTGGTATTCCTGCGAAGCTAATACGTCTTTGCAGGATGACACTGAACAACACCAGCAGTGCAGTGAAAATCGGGAAGGACCTCTCCCTTCCTTTCGATACCAAGCGAGGTTTCAGACAAGGTGATTCCTTATCGTGCGACTTTTTTAATATAGTCATGGAGAAGATCATCGGAGCTGCTGACCTGAGACGCAGCGGCACAATTTTCTATAAGAGTGTTATGCTGCTGGCGTATGCTGATGATATTGACATCATTGGTCAAAATACGCGCGAAGTCAGTGCAGCATTCTCCAGGCTAGAAAAAGAGTCCAGTCGAATGGGTCTTGCAGTGAACGCAGATAAAACGAAGTATCTTGTGTCAACAAACAAACAGTCCCAGCGTCTTGGAAACCACGTCACTGTTGACAACACCTCCTTTGAGGTAGTGAAGGACTTTGTTTACCTGGGATCCAGTATAAACTCCTCCAACGATATCAGTATTGAGATTAAACGAAGGATAACTCTTGCCAACAGGTGTTACTTTGGGCTCAGTAGGCAATTGAGAAGCAGAGCTCTCTCTCGACGAACAAAACTGACGTTCTATAAGTCAATAATCATGCCCGTCCTACTATACGCATCACAAACCTGGACGTTGAGCAGCTCTGATGAAAGGACTTTGGGAGCGTTCGAGAGAAAAATCCTTCGCAAGATCTATGGTCCAATCTGCGTCAATGGCGAGTACCGAATACGATGGAACCATGAGCTGTATGAGCTATATGCCGACATCGATATAGTCAAGCGTATTAAAATTGAGCGGCTTCGCTGGCTAGGTCATGTCGAGAGAATGAACGACGAAGCTCCAGCGAAAAAGATATTGGATTCGGTACCCAGCGGTGGCCAACGCAGACGAGGAAGACCGCATCTCCGTTGGAAAGACCAGGCATTGGATAACCTGACAACGCTTGGAGTTTCCAACTGGCGCCAGCAAGCGCACGACAAAAGAGGCTGGCGAAAATTCTTAGACCAGGCCAAAACCGACCAACGGTTGTAAGCGCCATCTAAGTAAGTAAGTTATTATTATTATTATTTATTTATTTGCTAAGCCTTGTTAGACTTTCTAGCATTATAAAAAATTTAAACATTAAAATAAGAAAGTTCATTAATAATATAAAAACACAATTAAAATTGTACAAACAAATAAAAATATACGTTAAAATATGTACATAAAAACATAAGATATTTAAGAATATGAAACAGCAAAGAACATTGTGGTAAGAAGGCAAACATGGTTATATCCGCCCCCACTTAAAATAGCTTGGTGTCGGCATAGAACGGTGGAAGGTATCAAGACAAACAAGGTCTGTACTCCACACTGATAAGCATATGCATATATATAATATAAATCGTTCTGTCTTGTAATAGCCAACGGAGTCGTGGCTAAGCAAGGTGGTATTACGACAAACTAGGTCATATACACCACACCAATTTCATTCCATATCAAGAAATGGTTGCGAACGCAGGCACTAAGACAACTAGGTGTCATTGGCCAGTTATATTAATATATATACAATACAAATCATTCGTGCATGGTTGAAGAAAAAATATACAACCAGCACGGTACGGCCGAAAGATGAGTTAGCGTTCACCAAGCATGTTCGATTTGATTAAGTGAGGAGGTCCAAGCAGGCTCAGGTCCATTCAGATTATATGAAGTTTTGTATCCATCATCAAGCGAAAATTGTGTTGATTGGAAAGAGCGCTATCAAGCTCAGCGGCGGTACTGCAGATAATCTAAAATTTTAAGTTTAATTGAGTACATGGATTCATTTAATGTTATAACATCTGAAACGGAATTAAAGTCTCCACAAGCGCTTCTTAGTGGTTCGTTTTGTAAGTAATTAGTTCTACAAAAGTTCATAAAAAGTAGCTCAAAAAGGTCGAAGAGGAACATTAAAGTAAATTTTACTCAGTAAATATGGACTGTCGACATATCCATGTAAGAGTTTTAAAATCCAACTAACATTTAGCATAGTTCTAATATTTTTTATTAAAGGAGGCAGATTAATTAGCTGTAAGCGATATTCATAAGAAGGTAAATTAAAGTTTGAATTACAATATAGATCACGTAAGCAGAACAGAAGAAATTGCTTTTGAACAGATTCTATATCGTCAATGTAACACCCATAACGAGGGCACCAAACAATTGACGCGTATTCTAGAATGGGCCTTACTAGCGATGTGAATAAGGTTTTAGTTATAAAAGGATCGTTAAACTCTTTGGACCATCGTTTAATAAATCCTAGAGTACTATTAGCTCTGCTGATTGCTTTAATAATGTGAATGTGAAAGCGAAGTTTGGTGTCCATAGTTACACCGAGATCATCGAAAACCTCTAAAAACTCAAGTGTATAGTCACCTATATTGTAATTAGTTCGAGAAGGTTGTCTTCGAAAAAGTCATTTGTTTGCACTTCCCCAAGTTGAGCTTCATGCAATTAATTTCGCACCAGTCACAGAGATGGTCAAGATCAGTTTGTAGGAATAAAGAGTCTTGCTCATATTTGTATGACAGAAAAAGTTTAACATCATCAGCGTATAGCAAGATATTGCTATGCTTTACCACAGATGGTAAATCGTTTACATAAAGTAAAAACATTAAAGGACCAAGATGGCTTCCTTGAGGTACACCAGAAGTAACAAGAAACTCATCTGACTTTACGAGGTTAAATATAACGCTTTGTGTTCTATTTAATAAATATGATTCAATCCACCGCACTTAAAGCGTTGGAAAACCAAGAAGAGACAGTTTTATAACTAAGAGCTTATGATTAACAACATCGAAGGCTTTGCTAAAGTCTGTATAAATAACATTTGTTTGTAGACCTTTTCCAAAGTTCTCAATAGTTTTAGATGTAAATTCAAGAAGATAAGTGACAGTAGATTTTCCAGATAAGAATCCATGTTGAAATGGAGATATTAAAGATTTAACGCTATGTGATAATTGTGAGATTACAATAGCCTCAAAAAGCTTAGGTAGAGCGCTGAGCTTTGCAATTCTTCGATAGTTGTCTATCAAAGACCTATTGCCAGATTTATGTAGCGGAATAATAAAAGAAGATTTCCATGCCACTGGAAAATAGCAAGATTGCAACGATGCAGTAAAAAGCATAGTAATTGGAACCACAAGCTCTTCACACCAATATTTCAATATACAAGAAGGTATATTGTCAGGACCGCTTTTATAAGATGTCTTAAGATTTTTCAAGTAGGTTGAAACAGTGTTAATATCAATTATTGGAGAGCAAATATCGCCAGGTTGTAGATTTAAATAATAACTTTAGCCATCGTAACTTCAATCCACCGCACTTAAAGCGTTGGAAAACCAAGAAGAGACAGTTTTATAACTAAGAGCTTATGATTAACAACATCGAAGGCTTTGCTAAAGTCTGTATAAATAACATCTGTTTGTAGACCTTTTCCAAAGTTCTCAATAGTTTTAGATGTAAATTCAAGAAGATAAGTGACAGTAGATTTTCCAGATAAGAATCCATGTTGAAATGGAGATATTAAAGATTTAACGCTATGTGATAATTGTGAGATTACAATAGCCTCAAAAAGCTTAGGTAGAGCGCTGAGCTTTGCAATTCTTCGATAGTTGTCTATCAAAGACCTATTGCCAGATTTATGTAGCGGAATAATAAAAGAAGATTTCCATGCCACTGGAAAATAGCAAGATTGCAACGATGCAGTAAAAAGCATAGTAATTGGAACCACAAGCTCTTCACACCAATATTTCAATATACAAGAAGGTATATTGTCAGGACCGCTTTTATAAGATGTCTTAAGATTTTTCAAGTAGGTTGAAACAGTGTTAATATCAATTATTGGAGAGCAAATATCGCCAGGTTGCAGATTTAAATAATAACTTTAGCCATCGTAACTTCAATCCACCGCACTTAAAGCGTTGGAAAACCAAGAAGAGACAGTTTTATAACTAAGAGCTTATGATTAACAACATCGAAGGCTTTGCTAAAGTCTGTATAAATAACATCTGTTTGTAGACCTTTTCCAAAGTTCTCAATAGTTTTAGATGTAAATTCAAGAAGATAAGTGACAGTAGATTTTCCAGATAAGAATCCATGTTGAAATGGAGATATTAAAGATTTAACGCTATGTGATAATTGTGAGATTACAATAGCCTCAAAAAGCTTAGGTAGAGCGCTGAGCTTTGCAATTCTTCGATAGTTGTCTATCAAAGACCTATTGCCAGATTTATGTAGCGGAATAATAAAAGAAGATTTCCATGCCACTGGAAAATAGCAAGATTGCAACGATGCAGTAAAAAGCATAGTAATTGGAACCACAAGCTCTTCACACCAATATTTCAATATACAAGAAGGTATATTGTCAGGACCGCTTTTATAAGATGTCTTAAGATTTTTCAAGTAGGTTGAAACAGTGTTAATATCAATTATTGGAGAGCAAATATCGCCAGGTTGCAGATTTAAATAATAACTTTAGCCATCGTAAGAAGCAGATGAATAAGTAGTCTTAAAAAAATCTGCAAAAAGGTTACATATAGTAATATCAACATCCGACTCAAATGTTTTATATTTCATAAAAGATGGATATGAATTTATCTTACGTTTAGTATTAACGAAGTTCCGAAAAGATTTTGCATCAGACTTGATGTTTAATTTGACTTTTGTTAAATATATGCTATAAGCTTGCCTACATAATTGACGGTACTTATATTTAGTTGAGGCATAAGAAGCAAAATCACAAATATTATGAGATTTTAAATATTTTTTATAATATTTTGATTTTAAGTTTCTCAGATTTTTCAGTTCTTTGGTATACCAAGTGGGTCCAGATATTAGAGAGGCTATTTTCTGAGGAACTGAAGTTGAAAAGCAATTATTAAGAGCATTGTTAAAGGCACATACAGCAGAATCAAGGGTTTGTGGCAATATTTTTGTAGTATTGATATTAAGTAGTGATGACCAGTTGATAATTGACAAGTTATTTCTTAAAATAACATAATTTGTTCTTTTAAAGTTGAACTCTGAGGGAGGATTCAAACGATTTGGTCTAGATTGTTTGGGAAAATTCAGAGTGATTTCAACAGTCGGATGGTGTGAGTCCTCAGGATACACAAGTGGATCAGACCTATTAACTGAAACAATATTACTATCATCAATATATATAAGGTCTAACAAACGGTTACTTCTATTATAGTGATAATTGATTTGAAAAAGTCCTTGACTCGAAAGCTCATTTAAAAATGAGTTAACAGGTGAATGTACTGAAGATGGTAGGAATACTGCAGAATTTTCAGCACAACGGCTCCAAGAAACATTAGGAAGGTTGAAGTCACCAGTTATTAAGATGAGGTCGTGAGGCTGCAGTTGTGAGCAAATTTTACCAATCGACAACAGATGCTTCCCATACACCTCGACATTGGAAGCAGGAGGAATATACGAACATGTAATATAAATTCTCAAAGAACCAAACTTCACAAGAACACAGCAAAATTCAATATCTAAAGAGTCAGATATGATTATTTCTTGTGAGAAGTGTGAAGACTTAACGGCAATAAAAAGTTGTGGGAATAAATTGAATAACTTAATTACCAAGTTTGAGAATTGTATGATGGTCCCCAAAGCAATGGATACAATATTGAGGAATAAATTGTGCTGGAAGAAACAGTACAAAAATTAACAATTAAATTGTCATGTATTCCTTCAATGCAAAAAGTCAACAACAACGTTCCACTGGAAGAATCTATTAGAATACCTGAGGCCCAACTTCCTAAATTTGATGGAGACTATCTATTTTGGAAACCATTCTACGACCTTTTTAATGAAATGATCTACAAAAGAACAATTCCGAATGTGCAAAAAATAGGGTTCCTGAAGAGAAGGTACAATATGGGGATTCTGGGGTTCAGAGCCGGAACCGCATTATCTCAGTTTTGTAGTTTCTTAGTACGTGCTGAAAGCGATCATCAAAGTTGATGGTAGTTTTTTAAGGTGGGCTTGGTTGCTTGGGGGTGGGCTTATATCCGTGCCCCGTCTCCCACTCCTGTTTTGTCTTATCTCGTTTTTAGTGGTTTTGTGGTTTTTTTAGCATGAGCTAGAAGGGTACATCAAAGTTGACTGTAGTTTTTTGCGGTTTTGTCTTATTTCGTTTTGTGGTTTTGACTTATGTCGTTTTTGTGATCCGTCCCCGTAAGGGAAATCATACAAAAATGTGTAAGGAATGTTTAGAATGGAGAAAAGAGAGTGATGGGCTGGTGGGGAGGGGAGAGGTGGTGTGGGGCGAGGGGTGAGGGGCGAGGCTGAGGGACGAGAGGGCGAGGGACGTTTGGGCGAGGGACGAGAGGGTGAGGGTTTTGTGATGTGATGTTTAGGAGAGGGAATGTGATGTTGAGGAGAGGGGCGAGGATCGAGGTGGCGAGGAGGTTAGGGACGAGCGGTTTTGAGAATGTGACTTGTGAGTCAGTTTTAAGTGTCTTATCATAATTTTTTTTCAAAGTTTGAAATTGTTTAATATCATAGGTGTCTTATCATAACATTTTGGGTTTTTATAGTTTTGCATACAGCAAATAGCATTTCATTTAATATAAATAGCGCATTAAAAAATCAAATCAGCATAATAGTAAAAATGGCTCATATTTTCACGGTTTTTGATAAAGTCTATAAACGCAGACGTTGCAACCCGTTGTTTGACAAAGCATATTCAACTTAAACACCCCAATAAGGACGAGGAATCGAAACAAAGTCAGGAATTATTACTTGATTGTGCTAGTTGTCATATTCAAATACCAGCAAGCAAATGGATACATCATAATAGAACAACTAGCCACAAAGCAAATTGTGTGGAAATTATATGTACAAATATTAAATATATAATTATATTTTTAATAATCGAATAGAAACATATATTTTTGATAATGAAAACGAAAATAATTTAATTGTAAAAAATGTTTTTGACAAAATTTTTATTGAATTATCTGCAGTGCTACAAAAAACATTAGAGAAGCAAATTAGAATTTTGATTAATTTTGAGCTAGTATGCAAATATATGAAAATGCGGGCAGATGTATGTGAGTTTTCAATAATATCTCATCAAAGAAAAATGTGTGAAGCATTCAAGCAATATAGCAACTATAATTCAAGAAAAGTTTGATATACTAGAAGAAAAAATTAGCACCTCCCAAGAACGAGACAGCGGATGGGCGTTAAATTAAATCCAACATGCATGTATTAAATGTGTTTGGCTTAGATGGTAACATCGTTATAGGTCCATTTTATAGGACGAAAGAAGAAAAAACACATGATGATAATAATTCTCATTATGTTTGGATAAAAAGTTTAAGTAGGTTAGTTTTCTTATAATTAACAAATAGTCAACAAGTTAAAATATAGACAACAAAAAAAATAAAAACATACTAGTAAAGCTAAGAATTAAGTTATATAATAGGCATTATGAGCTGCTGTACTAACTTTTTTCTAGTTGCAATAGAAACAAATGACGCAGTCCACCTTAAGTTTCGCAGGACAAAATAGACCTTACTTACAACAGAATTGATATGGTTTACGCAGGAAAGTGAGGTGTTAATGTGGTAACCAAGATTCTTTACTTTATCAACAAAGTTCAGTTCTACTCCGTTAAGGTAAATAGCTGGTATCCTACAGAAAGAGTGACAAGATTTAGAAATCGGCAAGACATATGATTTAACGGGGTTGAGCTTGAGCCTATTAGACTCATCTTATTCAGTTATTTTCATTAAGTCTTCATTCATCTTACTACACAAATCATCAACAAGGTTATCAGGTCTGGACAATTACAGCTGAAGATCATCAGCATATGCATGCATGGTAACATACCGACATTTGCTGAAGATTTCGTTAATAAATATTGTAAATAAAAGCGGACCAAGTACAGAGCCTTGAGGAACTCCACAGGTTAAATTACGGAAAGCAGACAGACTATTACCCACCCTTACACGTTGAGACCTTCCAACTAAGTAATCGTATAACAGACGGACAGCCGTGCCAGAAAAATTAAGGTTATTTACCAGTTTCTGACCCAAAAGAGAATGGTCAAGAGAGTCAAATGCCTTGGAGAAATCCAAGAGGCAGAGTAAATTTATATGCCCTAAGTCATATGTCAACCTTATGTCACCTAAAATCGTTAATACTGCTGTAGCGCAACTGTGGCCAGGTCGAAAGCCAGACTGAAGTGGAGACATGAGGTCTAATGTGTTCTGAGATTTCTAACGCCATGAGAGACTCAAGTACTTAAGATAATGATGATAGCAAACTAATAGGCCGAAAGTCAGATGGGTCACGGGCATTGCACTTTTTTGCAATGGGAACAATTGTCGCTACTTTCCAAACCTCAGGGAACCAAGAACTTCTAAAGCAGTGATTTAGAATGTGGGTTAAAGGGCTACAAATGTGCAGTGGAATAATTTTTATGAATTCAATAGGTATTCCGTCTTCACCCACGGCATTTGATTTGTTGTTGTTGATCAAGTCAATATGTGTCTAGTATATTTATATAAAGCAGAAAAACTAACTCAACATAAAGAAGCCAGTGGATATTCAAAACTCTACTAATATACATTATCCATATGCATATAGTTATTAATAAAGTATTCATATAATGCATACTTAAATCGTTTTTAAATATACCACGGGGAAGATTTAGTGAAAATTTTTTTCCAAACTCTTGTTAGCGATAATTTAGATATATACAACAACTATTTGAGTAAAATAGTTCCAATGCATCCATTGACAGATATTCAAATTAAAAACAATAGGAGGATAAAATGTATAGTATTTGTAAATATGAATTACCTTTAGAAGATTGGGTCATTCCCACTTAACTGGTGAATATAGGACCAGCGCATAATAAATGTTATCTAGAATATCAAGTTTTAAAATTTGTTTCAATTTTTGTTTTTTTAAGTCTTTCTGGCTATGATTGCCATTTGATTAGAAAAGATCTTTCTTCCATTCAGGGTGACATATGTAAATGTAATCTCATTGAATAAGGAAAATTACATATAATTTTCAAAGAAAATGTTTGTCAATGAAAAAGATACAATTGAAATTAGATTTCTAGATTCATTCCGTAATATGTCATCAAGTATAGATGGGTAAATACTACTAGCTATAACTTAATATTTTTTTTACAAATGATTTTGAATTCATAAATAAATAAATAATAATTAATAAAGCGTAAAGAAATTTTTCCCTATGACTATCTAGATCCCTAGAAGAATGAATGAATCGTGTAACACAAATGATTATGAACATGCTCAATCTGTTTGGGAAACTTTTAATTGTACTAATTTATTAGATAATTTATTATTGTATTTGAAAGTACATGTTTTATTATTGAGCGATATTTTTGAAAATTTTCGAAAATTGTGTAAAGATATTTGTCAATATTTCATTGCTCCAGGATTTGAAAGTACATGTTTTATTATTGAGCGATATTTTTGAAAATTTTCGAAAATTGTGTAAAGATATTTGTCAATATTTCATTGCTCCAGGATTATCTTGGGATGCAAAGCTAAAAATAACCAAAATGGAATAAGAACTGTTCACTGATGAAAACATGTACAAATTTGTTATGAGGGGTATACGAGGGGGTATTGTACACTAACTTAAACAGTATTCAATAGCAAACAATAAATATTTTAGTGATTATGATGCTAACAATCATACAAATTATTTAGTTTATTTAAATGTTAATAATTTATACGGGCCGGCTATGTCTCAATACCTTCCTCATAATAATTTTAAATGGGTTGAAAACTTATCAGATTTTAATGTGTTAGATGTAGCAGAAGATTCGTTAGTTAGATATATATAAGAAGTAGATTTAGAATATCCTTCCTCTAAACATTCACGATCCTCATAATAATTTTCCATTAATGTAGAATATAAAAAAATTGTGAAATGAAAAAAAAGCTAATTGGGGATTTAAAAACCAAAGAAAAATACATTATTCATAACAGAAATCTACAGCAATGTCTTAAACATGAACTAGTCTTTAAAAAAAAAACATAGAATTCTAAAGTTTAATCAATCAATGAGCTAAAATGTATATTGATTTAAATAATCACCATCGCACATTAGCATCAAATAAATTTGAGCAGAATTTTTTCAAAGTATTGAATAATGCAGTACATATATGAAAAAACAATGGGAAAATTTGGATAATAGAGTTAATGTTTAATTGGTGTAATTAGGAAAATACAAGTATTTTTATTAGAGCAAAATTATGACACTTATTGCAAGATCAAATTTCAATAGTGCAATGGCGTACCGAGGGGCTAAGCCGCCCGGTGCAGATTCCAAATTTGCCGCCCCTCACATATGCAATAAAAAAAAACATCTTTGATATTAATATAGGGTTTTGTATGCATAGTTTTCACTTAAGAATGTGATCTTTTATTGTTCTCAATTATATAAAAAAAATTCTAATATACATATGATCAACATATTTCTAATACGATGCACGTTGGAAAAAATGGAGGAAAACGTCCGTATGAGTCTATTTTTGCCCTCATTTCTATATTTACTTAAATATAAAGCTGATATATTGACACTTGAACAAGTATTTTTTAAAGAGTAGCCTGGCATAATAAAATTTTGTCATTGCATACACCCTATACTTATACCCAACAGTTGAAAATAAAATTTATTTATGATATATAAAGTGGTGAACAAAAATTAAAACTGACGTATGGTTATAATGATTTTTTCAAAGCTTTAATTTGTTGGACTTTTTGGAGCAGGATAATATGGTAGGAACGAAGATTGATTGTGTAATCAGTAGAAAAAAAACATTTGAGGTAAAAAAAACATAAGAAAATATTTGGATAACACCAACAAACACACAACTATAAAATCTTCCGGATCGAACAAGAAACACCGAAGATATAACGAAAAAACCAAAATAAAACCATAGGGACTACTAAAAACAAAAAAAATTTTTCCAAAAAGTCTTTCAAATATCTAACGATTGAGGCGGGGTCAAAAATAGGTTAGTTTTGGTGATACGCTCTAATGTACATATCAAAGAAACTGTAAACCCCATACTATTTAGTCGTGTCCTTTGACTGGCAAAAGTGAGAAAACAGTGGTCAGAGTGGCGTGTCACCGCCCATACAATAAAAAATATTCATAAAAAAGCTTTGGAACAAAATGTCGAATGATAACAAAACCCAGTATGGAGTAAATAATTGATCAAGTTTTTATACTGGAAAACTGGAACGAACATTGGAAAACTGGGCAGTGGCTTCGCCCATGTAAGTCATATTTTTGAAACAGAATATCTATGAAAGTAAAATAAGATCACTCGTATATATGATAATTGATAATTTAAACAGTGCAACAGTTTTTAAACTTTTAAGTGCTGATGTTTAACTTCAACATAAAATTAAGAATTCTGTATAGCTTTATTGGTTAAATCGATATAATTTAAAATTGTTAATTAAGCAAATTTAAAAAAAGTGAAACAGCATTTTAAGGCTTTTATAATATAAAATATAACAAAAAAGGCTGAAACAAGCAGCAAACTGATTTGGTGCCATTTTTTTATAAAGCTTTATATTTTCATATGTCTTGTTTTGATCATTAGTCGCGATTACCTGTGGAAGTTGCATTTGAAAGAATTTTTGTTATTTTTTTATATTTTCTTAAAATTTATGCTATTTCAAGGAAGAACATCTCCATATTTTGTCACAGGACTTTTAAACATACAAAATTAAAGTCTAGATTTTTGTGTTTTATTGTTGAAAATTTCATTTAATTTATCTTTAGTTTGAAGTTTGTATGAGCAATAAGGTGATACGTTTCGTAAAATTTTTGATTAAATATTTTTTTTTATTTAATATTTTATTAAAATTGTTATTTTTCTTTGTTTTTTATTAGCAAATCGTTAGTTACATTGTCAAAGTCTATTTCATTTACTTCTGAAGTATTTTACTCTCAACGAGAAACTCTTCCTTGTCAATATCTTCGTGACACAGTTCATTCAGTTTGCAATTCAACTTATCATTCAGGAGAATTAAAGGAGTAAGGCCGCGTGCATAAAAAAACACCTTTTCGAAAATGATGAAATATCGATTTTTTGGGGTCTCAAAAGAGTTTGTAAGAACAACAAATTTCAAAATTATTTTTAACCAATATATGTGTACTATCACAATCTTTACTTTTTTGTTTATCTTGGGTATGCATTCTGAAGAAACAAAATGTTATAGGCAAAAAACTTGATTTTTTGGTCAAAAAAAGGGTTCAGGAGAACCAAAACCGCTCCATGCGGATGTCTCCGATCCAAAAAAAAAAATGCAAAAATAGTTTTTAATAGTCCCTCTAACTTTTAAGTTGGTGTCCGGCGATATCTAAATTTTGATCCGGCTTAACGTCCGTCTTAATTTTTAATATGCACTCTGAACTCACAATTCACCATAATGAAACGAAAATGCCGCCTTCCTCCCACACTGAACACATCAAAGCACAAAACAGCTATTTTTATCAAATATACCCAAGTTGAAAAACGTCATGCTGTTAAACCAATTTTCTACTGGGTATTTCCACTGATAAGTTAAAGCAATCAAAAACTAAAAAAAATTCGAGTTACTCGAAAACACCAGTTATTCAATACAAGTTTCAAGTCATAGCCGAGTTGCTCGAAAATTCAACTACTCGCACACGTCTAAATATTATGTCTTTTTTTTATTTCTTCGGCAACTATTTACTTTCGAGACTCGAAAAACGATTTTTTATTTTGGTTGCGCTCTATACGAAGCTCATAAATATAGTTATATTTACCAGGGACCGAAAATAATTGTTATTTTTTATTTCACAGAAGAAAAAGTTGAGCAATTTTAACCCAAAAAAAAATTTCGTTATGAATAACTTTTATTTTTAAGAAAAATGTTTTTTGGTTATTGCATAACTTTTATTTTTGAGAAATAAATTTTTAGGTTGACTTATAACAGTTATTTTCTGAAGTTAATTTTTTTTGGTTGAAGTGTCAAAAATCAAGTTAAATGTGTAGCCAATCGCATACAATGTCACTTTTATGGATTCCATGGAACATTTGGACCAAAATGGATGATTCTATGGCCAATCGGATGCAGTGGGATTATCTGAGGTCAAAGGTCATTGGCACTTTTATGGGTTCCATGGATTATTTGGACATAATTGGATGATTCTATGGCCAATCAGATGCAGTGGGATAATCTGAGGTCATAGGTGGGTCATTGGCACTTTTATGGGTTCCATGGACCATTTGGACCAAAATGGATGATTCTATGGCCAATCGGATGCAGTGGGATTATCTGAGGTCATAGGTGGGTCATTGGCACTTTTATGGGTTCCATGGAACATTTGGACATAACTGGATGATTCTATGGCCAATCGGATGCAGTGGGATTATCTGAGGTCACAGGTGGGTCATTGGCAAATTTATGGGTTCCATGGAACATTTGGACAAAATTGGATGATTCTATGGCCAATCGGATGCAGTGGGATTATCTGAGGTCATAGGTGGGTCATTGGCACATTTATGGGTTCCATGGAACATTTGGACAAAATTGGATGATTCTATGGCCAATCGGATGCAATATAAGCCACTGCTTAAATTGTATTTACAAAATAAAAGCATAAGCAGAATAGACCTCCGAAATGTTAGTTTAGCAGAATTTCGCGTGATAAAGCAATGAGTCAAAAAGAAGTTAAGCATGCTTCGTTCTTCAGAACGGAACGAGGAATGAAGCATGTGTGACTTCTCGGTCACTTTCTCTCGTGAAGTTCTGAAAACTTTAGAGTTCTTTCGATTGTATGTTTTTGATACATACATATACATACAGTGGTGGAAAAAAATAATAGAAACAGTTTCTACTGTAGTGCTTAGTGTCGAAATATAAAAAGAAAAACCAACTTCAGAAGAACTATCAGAACTGAATGCTATGGCTAACTAACGGAACCTTATCTATATGATTTAAAGGCTTAGCTTTTTGTGACTTCAACTTCTCCAAGACCAATACACCAATTTTAATGGTTCATATGTCATTAAATTAGATTAAGGCTAAAGATATGCAAACCCATTTTAAAAGCCGTGGTTTCGCTTGAGGGAAAAGCCCCAACCTTATAAAAAAGAAATTACATTTTTTCTAAAAAGCCGCCATTTAATCCATATAAAATTTGGTTTGAGAAGAGCTTCTGAGTTTATTGTTGGACTTTTCGGAGCAAGATAATATGGTAGGAACGAAGATCGATTGTGTAATCAGTCGAAAAAAAACATTTGAGGTAAAAAAAACGTCAGAAAATATTTGGTTAACACCAACAAACACACAGATATAAAATCTTCCGGATCGAACAAGAAACACCGAAGATATAACGAAAAAACCAAAATAGCACCATAGGGACCACTTTAAAAAAAAAAAATATTTTTTTCGAAAATGTCTTTAAAATATCTAACGATTGAGGCGGGGTCAAAATAGGTATATTTTTCTGCCATACAAGGTGATACGGTCTAATGTACATGTTCCGGTTATTACTCGGCGTGTTTCTAGCAGATGTTGTCCGTGGTTTAACAGAAATGTTAGGTCAGTCATTAAAACTCGGAATAGAATTCACAACCGTTGGAAAAGAAATCCCACAACATCTAATTGGGAGGAGTACAAAAGAGCAAGAAATGAAGCTAACTCATCTGTTAAATTATCTAAACGCCATTTTTTTATGAAAAAGTTAGATTCATCATTGCCCTCAAAAAAGCTTTGCAACAATTTAAGACAGGCTGGGGTATGCAGTGTTAAGCCTGATGATTGCGACGTTGATACTGATATTCTAAATGATTATTTCATTGGTTGTTCAGGGTCTTCTGATACTTTGTCGACTTATATTCCATGTACTTTACCTTCAGTAAGTTTGTTTAGTTTTGAGTTTGCTGCTGTTAGTGAGAGTGACGTTGCTCGTTGTGTTTACAAAATAAAATCAAATGCCGTGGGTGAAGACGGAATACCTATTAAACTCATAAAAATTATTCTACCGCACATTTTGAGCCATTTAACCCACATTCTAAATAACTGCTTTACAAGTTCTTGCTTCCCTGAGGTTTGGAAAGTAGCGACAATTGTTCCCTTTGCAAAAAAGTCCAATTCCCGTGACCCATCTGACTTTCGGCCTATTAGTTTGCTATCATCATTATCTAAAGTACTTGAGTCTCTTATGGCGTTACAAATCTCAGAGCACATTAGAAAATATGACCTCATGTCTCCACTTCAGTCTGGTTTTCGACCTGGCCACAGTTGCGCTACAGCAGTATTAAAGATTTTAGATGACATAAGGTTGACATATGACTTAGGGCATATAAATTTACTCTGCCTCTTGGATTTCTCCAAGGCATTTGACTCTGTTGACCATTCTTTTTTGTGTCAGAAACTGGTAAATAACCTTAAGTTTTCTGGCACGGCTGTCCGTCTGTTATACGATTACTTAGTTGGAAGGTCTCAACGTGTAAGGGTGGGTAATAGTCTGTCTGCTTTCCGTATTTTAACCTGTGAAGTTCTTCAAGGCTCTGTACTTGGTCCGCTTTTATTAACAATATTTATTAACGATATCTTCAGCAAATGTCGGTATGTTACCATTCATGCATATGCTGATGATCTTCAGCTGTACTTGTCCAGACCTATTAATCTTGTTGATGATTTGTGTAGTGAGATGAATGAAGACTTAATGAAAATAACTGAATGGGCTGAGTCTAATAGGCATAAGCTCAACCCCGTTAAGTCATATGTCTTGCCGATTTCTAAATCCTGTCACTCTTTCTCTAGGATACCAGCTATTTACCTTAACGGTGTAGAACTGAACTTTGTTGATAAAGTAAAGAATCTTGGTTACCATATTAACACCTTACTTTCCTGCGTAAACCAAATCCATTCTGTTGTAAGTAAGGTCTATTATGTCCTGCGAAACTTAAGGTGGACTGCGTCATTTGTTCTTGTTGCAACTAGAAAAAAGTTATTACAGCAGCTCATAATGCCTATTATAACTTACTCAGATGTTGTATGCTGTAAAATTGATTCCAGGTCCAAACTAAAGCTACAACATGCTTTTAACAAATTCTAGGTTGCAATATTTTTAATTACCTGGATGCAAGGAACTGCTTATTCTTATATAATTTGAAACATTCCAAAACACCCAATTACCTATATGAAAAGCTTCAATTTTGTAGATCTAATAGAAATCTGAACCTCACTATCCCTAATTATAATTATTTGAACTCCAACAGATTATTTTTCGTGAATGCAATCAGATTGTGGAATTCGTTGCCTGGTAGAATAAAGAGTTTCCATAAGAAGCACACCTTTAAACATGAAATTTTTCTATACTTTTCTTAATACTGTCTACATCTTTCTATCGACATTTACATTATTTATTCTCAAGTCCTGATTTGTAACTTACTTATGTTCTGTTGTTATAATTGGTCATTATTGAAATCATTTATTTCTATATAACATAATTCTTAGCTTTACTAGTATGTATTTTTTTTTTTTTATGTCCAAATAATCCAAGGAACCCATAGAATCCCTATGAGAACCCATCCGATTGGCCATAGAATCATCCATTTTGGTCCAAATGTTCCATGGAACCCATAAAAGTGCCAATGACCCACCTATGACCTCAGATAATCCCACTGCATCCGATTGGCCATAGAATCATCCAGTTATGTCCAAATGTTCCATGGAACCCATAAAAGTGCCAATGACCCACCTATGACCTCAGATAATCCCACTGCATTCGATTGGCCATAGAATCATCAATTTGGGTCCAAATGATCCATAGAACCCATAAAAGTGCCAATGACCCACCTATGAGCTCAGATAATCCCACTGCATCCGATTGGCCATAGAATCATCCATTTTGGTCCAAATGTTCCATGGAATCCATAAAAGTGACATTGTATGCGATTGGCTACACATTTAACTTGATTTTTGATACTTCAACCAAAAAAAATTAACTTCAGAAAATAACTGTTATAAGTCAACCTAAAAATTTTTTCCTCAAAAATAAAAGTTATGCAATAACCAAAAAACATTTTTCTCAAAAATAAAAGTTATTCATAACGAAATTTTTTTTGGGTTAAAATTGCTCAACTTTTTCTTCTGTGAAATAAAAAATAACAATTTATTTCGGTCCCTGATTTTAATGAGTTCCTCTAACTTTTGCGACCCCGACCGGTTGAAATTTTTTGTATCCATATAAAGGCCCAACCAAGTTATGCGTAAGCATACAAAAGCTAGAGAGCAAAAGAACGTACTTGCTCAGCAATATATTGCGTCGCCCAAGTTGTGCGTAAGCAATTTTTCGTTCAGTTTCTCAATTTTCGTTTACTTTTCAAAACTTGAGTGTGAGCGCTCGACACCGTATATTGCTAAGCAGAAAAGGGTTGCAACCTGTTTAATAAATAATTTAAATTTTGATTTTAAACACTTATGTATCGAAATTGAATTAAAAGTCAGTAACAAATGTATGTTTTAGACAGGATTTGTTTATTAAGCGGGGTTTGTATTGAAATTGACCCCTATTTTTAATCATAAAGCATGGATAAAATTACCAACTTATTAAAATTATAAAAAAATATTTTTTTATAATTTTAGTTGGCAATCCTTTTCGACAAAAACAATTTATTTTTTATTTGTCATTTCATTCGAATCGATTTATATTGAATTTTTTTTTCATGCTTACTTCGTTTTTAATTAATTTTGGAAGAATGTGTTTTTTAACTTTTGTATACTTTTCGTTGACTTCTCTCTGAAACTTTTGTATGCTTACGCATAACTTGTTTGAGCCTTAAGAATGATCCGGTCTAGCCCTCACAAGGGTTAATGCCGCCCTGGTTTGAAAAAACAGATTTAATAAAATTTACGAAATTTTTACGATTAATGCGAATTTTACTCCAGAAATTATTTATTCTAAAGCTCATCGAATTTAAGAAAAGTCTTTAAAAATGTGTTCTTTAGCAGTCTCATATTCTGCTAGACGAATGTGATAAGCTTTAAAAGAAGATTGAGAAAAAGAAGGAATATTTTTGACATTTGGGAGATAAGGGGCGATCTTCACATGGCAACGTGTCTGACTGCCTCAACTTAGCGAGGCCAGCATTAAAAATGTCTAAATCATCTCAAACCTCCGCGTGGTGTCTCCTGGAAACGTCAAAAAACTATCTCTCGATAGACTTTGGCGGCTAATCTGAGCAGCGGGCTTCCTATGGCCATCAAGCAAAGGTTGTTCGTTGGGTTTGAAGCACACTACGTTATAAAATTATTTCAATGAAAAGTTAAAGAATAAATAAAAGAATGATCCCCAAATCTGATGACGACTACAGCATGCGAAAAGGTGATTATGTTTTACGGATATGCACCTCGAATGTCCGGAAACTTAAATGGGATGGTGCCTCTATAAAACTGATTGATATCTTGGAAAGATATAATTCTGATATCACTGCAATCCAAGAAATGCGATGAAAGGGACAGGGTTGCTTACGGCAAGTATCCTGTCATATCTACTACAGTGGCCATGTGGAGAAGTACGAGTTTGGATGCGGATTTGTAGTTGGCAAGAGAATACGGCATAATGTCCTGTGATTCACTCCTACATTTTTTAACATAAGCCTAATATGTGCGCACGCTCCGACAGAAAAACAAGATGACGAGACCAAAGAAAGTTTTTACGAGTACCTTGAAGACGTATACGAGCACTGCCCCCGTCATGACATAAAAATCAAGGTGGGTAAGGAAAACATATTTGGTCCAACAGTCGGAAAGTTTAGCCTCCACGACAACAAATCCGATAACGGAATGAGGTTGATTGACTTCGACGCAGCACAAAACATGGTCGTTAGCAGCACTAGATTCAAGCATTTCAATATTCATAAGACCACCCGCTGTCCTCTGACCAAAAAACACGGAACCAAATTGATCACGTTTTGATTGACGGAAAGAACTCTACCAGTGTACTAGACGTACGCACAGTCCGTAGTGCGAACATAGATTCGGAGCATTATCTTGTCGCAGCCAAAATCCGCACACGTCTGTGCGCAGCTAAGAATGCTCGCAATCCTACACAAAGAAAGCTAGACGTCGACAAGCTGCAGTCAAAACGGACGGCCGAAGCCTTCGCTACTCGACTCTCATTCCTGCTTCAAGAAATCACTCCTCCGATCGACGATATATGCGCACAGTGGACGCACATATCCCACTCTATGCGTACGGCTGCCGAAGTGGTGACAGGCTACCACCGCTCTGTTTAACAGACTTCTATGCAGAATATGGTCGGAAGAATGCATTCCAGATGATTGGAACTTCAGTGTGCTCTGCCTAACCCACAAGAGGCGATCCCACCATTTGCACCAACTACCGTGGGATTAGCCTTCTTAATATCGCATATAAGGTCCTGTCGAGCGTATTGTGTGAAAGACTGAACCCATAGTCAACTCACGGATTGGACCTTATCAATGTGACTTCAGAATGTGGCGACACACACCATCTTTTTGTTGATTTCAAAGCCGCCTTCGACAGTCTAATAAGGAGTCACGTATACTCCATCATGTCTGAATTTGGTATTCCTGCGAAGCGAATACGTCTTTGCAGGATGACACTGAACAACACCAGCAGCGCAGTGAAAATCGGGAAGGACCTCTCGGGTCGAAAAGAGTCAACTCGAATGGTTTTGCAGGGAACACAGATAAAACGAAGTATCTTGTGTCAACAAACAAACAGTCCCAGCGTTTGGAAACCACGTCACTTTTGACAACACCTCCTTTGAGGTAGTGAAGGACTTTTTTATCAGTATTGAGATTAAACGAAGGATAACTCTTGCCAACAGGAGTTACTTTAGGCTCAATAGGCATATGAGAAGCAGAGCTCTCTCTCGAAGAACAAAACTGACGCTCTATAAGTCAATAATCATGCCCGTCCTTATATACGCATCACAAACCTGGACGTTGAGCAGCTCTGATGAAAGGACTTTGGGAGCGTTCGAAAGAAAAATCTTCGCAAGATCTATGGTCCAATCTGCGTCATTGGCGAGTACCGAATACGATGGAACCACGAGCTTATTGGAATAATTATTGGATTCGGTACCCAGCGGTGGCCAACGCAGACGAGGAAGACCGCATAACCGTTGGATAGACTAGGCAATTGATAACCTGACAACGCTTGGAGTTTCCAACTGGCGCCAGCAAGCGCACGACAAAAGAGGTTGGCGCAAATTCTTAGACGAGGCCAAAACCAACCATTAAATGTGTATGTTAGTAAGAGTAAATAAGTATTTTTGACATTTAGATTTTCAGGGTTTCTTTGGAGAATTACAGGGCTATAAGTTAATGAACAATTTACAATGTGTTCACCGACTGGTGTTTGTGTACAGGCATCGACAGTGGTTTGTGTGCACTTTTCAGTGCATTCGCTCGCAAGTTTTTTGGATCATTACAGGTTCTACAATTTAGCTTGTAAGTATTTGGCTTACCGCATCCAAAACAAAAAACATAACGCTCGTCAAGGCAGTCTTGCTATCGACGACCAGATTTGAAACAATTCCACTAAATGAGTGAAACTGCGGCAATTTCTTCACTAGATAAATCCATATCAACACAAGAATTTGAATTACAATTGTCTTCAATTTGAGAAACATTTTTTCGTGAAACATTAGGTTTTTCAAACTGGTGTTTTCGTCAAACATCCTGCAAAAATAATTCACGTCTACGACAAATCTCGCGCAGCTGCGAAACGCAGAGTTTGCAAAATGAGTATTTCAAGAAGAGCATTCTCAGAAATCGGTTCTTCGAGTCGATCAATTAATTCAGAAACAGAGTTATTAAAACTATCAAACGTTTCATTCGTTCTTTGCTTGCGATCTCTTATCATTTCTTTAAAATATATATCTGTTCTCGAGTCTTTATATTGCTTATTCAGAGCGGAACACAATCTTTCCATTTAATATCGCGAACCACTTTGTGATAACGCCAAAACCAATTTTAGCTTTGCCATCAAATATGTTGGCAAGTATGTAGGTTGACAAATAATCTCAACATATCCATCAAGGGTATGATGCTGATAATCCATCAGACTATAAGTTAATGAACAATTTACAATGTGTTCACCGACTGGTGTTTGTGTACAGGCATCGACAGTGGTTTGTGTGCACTTTTCAGTGCATTCGCTCGCAAGTTTTTTGGATCATTACAGGTTCTACAATTTAGCTTGTAAGTATTTGGCTTACCGCATCCAAAACAAAAAACATAACGCTCGTCAAGGCAGTCTTGCTATCGACGACCAGATTTGAAACAATTCCACTAAATGAGTGAAACTGCGGCAATTTCTTCACTAGATAAATCCATGTCAACACAAGAATTTGAATTACAATTGTCTTCAATTTGAGAAACATTTGTTCGTGAAACATTAGGTTTTTCAAACTGGTGTTTTCGTCAAACATCCTGCAAAAATAATTCACGTCTACGACAAATCTCGCGCAGCTGCGAAACGCAGAGTTTGCAAAATGAGTATTTCAAGAAGAGCATTCTCAGAAATCGGTTCTTCGAGTCGATCAATTAATTCAGAAACAGAGTTATTAAAACTATCAAACGTTTCATTCGTTCTTTGCTTGCGATCTCTTATCATTTCTTTAAAATATATATCTGTTCTCGAGTCTTTATATTGCTTATTCAGAGCGGAACACAATCTTTCCATTTAATATCGCGAACCACTTTGTGATAACGCCAAAACCAATTTTAGCTTTGCCATCAAATATGTTGGCAAGTATGTAGGTTGACAAATAATCTCAACATATCCATCAAGGGTATGATGCTGATAATCCATCAGATCCATCAGTGAATTTGACTTGAATTGAAAATTATTTGGCTGACTTTATCAGAACAGCAGAAACAGAAGAGTGTGTATTTTCACAACGAATACCCGGTGATACTTGTGGATGCGCTTCAGCGTTTCTTAATTGAACACGTTCATTTTCATTGGAAGGTGGTAACTCTAAAAGCTGTTCCAATGTTTGGTGCTGTAAAGGTTGAAATGTAGAATTTCGAAAACTTTATTGTCTAGGAGAATTAGGAGGACTTTGGTCTGGTTCCACACTAGCAAGGGGTCTATTCTGAATACGCAAGCGATTAAAACCGGCTTCTATATTAGGTTCTTTAAGTTGAGTCAATTGTTGACTAAGACTTGTTAACACTTCAGTACACACCTCTTCTGAAGTACAAACAGGTTGACCTAAAATGCCAATGAAAACGGAAAGTGGCGTTTTGCTGGCAATAAATAGTACACTTAAAGCTTTAATTTAAAGCCCAGCTGATCATTTTTTCAAGATAAGTGGATTTTTACTTTTTCGTAATTTTTCATCATAACTAAACGATATTGTTTCTTGGCTGTGCTATTACACTGTGCGACAATTTAAGGCCCAATTGGAATAACCTCAAATAACGCAATGGTTTCTAATAGTGCATGGTCTATATATTATGCCCTCATACTCAGTTTTATCGGATTAGGTCAAATAAGAGAGAAATTCAAGGTCAAATTTCACCTTTAAGTCACAAATTTTTTCTTATAACTCTTAAACTAAATTCAAATCCTGTGTAGTAACTGTATCTAAATATTTGCAATGAATGGTTCTTTACATTTTGAGATAATTTTTTGCTCAAAAGGTTACGAAAGGGGGTTAATTTTTTCTTCGAAAAACGGGCTTTTTAAAAATAAAAATAAATTTTCAACAGTTCAGTTACTTTGTATTTGTCTTCAAAAATAATCAGATTTTGCTGAATTTTTGCACACACCTTAAGTAAAATAAAGTAACCCACTTATGAAAAGATCACAACAGTTACATGTGCGCATCCAAAGATATTCGGATTCAAAAATTACCAAACATGGTAACTTCGTTAATGTAATCCCTAGATTAAAATCATTTAGATGAAAATTATAGAGCCAACAATATTCTTCAAAACTGTTCTTAACATCTTTACCGAAAGAGTTACCGTTTTAAAGATATTTTGTTGTAACATCAAATCCACAAGATCAAAAGCAATTCCACGGCTATACTTTCCGTACGTCCAAACAGTAAACACTTACAACTAAAATAAAATCCAAAAATATAGTTTTCGATTATTTATAAATACAGGTCAAAGCTTAAAATAGAAAGCAATTGCAATTCCTCTGATTGAAGAGATCGAAATGAAGGTAGAAAGAAAAAATAATAAGGATAAGAGCCAAATTTTTGTGGGACTATAAAGTGTGATAAAGAAACAAAGAAAGATCGTTAAGTGTGTCAGTGACGAAAAGAATCACGACAATGTGGAACGTACGATGTGTGTTGACCTTGGTCTGGACAATGATGGCGTGATGTTATGGCCTGGTGTTATGTCAGTCCGGTCATCACGCATTGACTCGTGGCTCTTGCTCGTTGGCTAATGGGGTGGAGTTAATTTCCAAACTTTCCAATAAAATACCCAACTACTTAATTATAATTAATTAATAATTATTCAGAAATAATTATTACTTTAAATTTGTGTGCTGAGGTAGGATAGAAAAGGGAAGAAGAAATGACACAAACAGAAGAAAAGAAGAGACTCATTGTATCTATAAGATAAGAGCTTAAGAGAAATTAGAGCTTTTGGTGTATAGATGACAAGACAACCAAACTAAATATGCCATGCAGAAAATCAAAATATTTTAATTTAAAGATTCATTGCTATTTATTTTAAGCTAATTAACCCATTAGGACAATATTGTTTTCCGTGATATTATTATTAGTTTTATAATTTCACAATTTTAAGCAACTTATATTTGAGGTTTGTTTACATAAACATAATACAAAATCATAATTAAATTAATCAATGATAACAACAGACGTTAGTTATAAAAAAAAATATTTCAAATAAATTAAGAAACGTTAAGAGGTAAGAAATCATATGTAGATATATAATAATAATAATGAACACAAATTATTATCAACATTATTAAGTAAATAAAATTAAATGTTCAGCAAAAAAAATAAAAAAAAGACACAAACATTATATATTAAAGTTACGCTCTAGGAAAAATAACTTAATATTAATAAAATTTTATATGCACCAAATGTGAAAATAATTAATTTTAAAAATAAATCACTATTTAATTAATAAGGTAAGTAAGAAACAACTACAGAGGTATCAGTATTATTTCCATCGCATACAAGGTTCTTTCGAGCGTATTGTGTGAAAGATTGGAGCTGCATACCAAAACACTGATTGGATCTTATCAGTGGCTTTCGATCTGGCAAGTCCACCATAGACCAGATTTTTACACTACGCCAAATCTTGGAAAAATCCACGAAAATCAAATCGACACCCACCATCTCTTTGTCGATTATAAAGCTGCGCGCGATTGCCCGATTCGGGATTGCCTATACGCAAGAATGTCTGAGGTCGGTATGCCTGCACTGTTGATAAGACTCTGCAGGATGACGTTAAGCAATTCATGAAGCTCCGTCAAGGTAGGAAATGACCCCTCAGAAACCTTAAATACCGAACGAGGTTTCAGAGAAGGTTTCGCCGTTATCGAAAAGGAATCAGCCAAAGAGGGTTTGACGGTGAACGAGGGCAAATATATGCTGTCTGCAAATAGGGAAGCGCGGCGTCTAGGCTCCCATGTAACAGCAGTCAAATATAACTGTGAAGTAGTCAAGAAGTTTACATACCTTGGCACTGCCGTAAACAGCAACAACAATGTCAGCCTGCAGATAAAGCGAAGAACAACAATTGCTAATAGGTGCTACTACGGGCTAAGTAAGCAATTTGGTTCCAGAGCCCTCTCTCGATCGACAAAACTAACACTCTACAAGACGCTCATCATACCTGTGATTCTCTATGGCGCTGAGGCATGAGTTGGCGACGACTATCGCATTCGAATGAACCACGAAATGTACGAGCTATCGACGACAATGAGTTAGTTCAGCATATAACAATTCAGCGACTATGTTGGCTGAGTCATGTCTTTCGTATGGATGAAGAAGCTGCAGCGAAAAAGGTGTTTGAAGCGAAAGCCGAAAGTCGACGACGAAGAGAAAGACCATGTTTCCGATGGAGTGACCAGGCCGAGGATGCCCTATCTCCGCTTGGTGAAAGAGATTGGAGACGGCGCGCGCGAAGCAGAGACGTCTGGCAAGTGCTGATGAAGTCAGCCGTAACCCGACAACTGGTTGTCATGGCCACATAACTAAGTAAGAAACAAAGTTTATGAATGTGGAAAAGAAGAAAATTATTTTTGCTTATATTATCATTACAACAATGTAGTTAAAAATAAATAAAATAATTTAATAACAAAAAAAAACTCATTATTTTATATATAATTCAAAAGAAAAACAAACTAAAGAAATCCAATAAATAGTATATAGCAAAATCCATACATTACGAAATTCAAGAATCTGACCTACTTTCAAGAACAACTTTTTAAATAAGCACTCAAGTATAAAATCTTAATTAAAGTCGTGGTGCCAATCCGATTGCGGGTAATTTTTACAATATGAGTTTTATTCATTTTAATATTTAGATATTTGTTTCATACAAATTGGCACAAAATCTTTATGTTGGTGACAGAATTTCGTCGAAAATCGTCCAATAATGTCGAAATCGATGTTGTTCAGTTCCGAACAATACAAATAAATTAAGTTATTAATAAGTAGTTGTAGTCATACAAATATACAAGCATAACAGCAAAACACAAAACAACAAAGCATTCCAGTAACTACCAAAAAAGCTGAGCCTGCAAAAAAAACGACACATGAGTCTCAGTGCAATGTTCTGGACAAAGTCAAGGCCAGTTTGGCTATGTTTTAATATGAATAGAATTTTGTAGTGCAATGTGCTGAACAATTATTTCAAGGGCAGCTTGGCCGTTTTTGTTGTGTGTGCATTTTGTTGTTATGCTTAATCATATGCTAAATTCAACATATATACATATTACATATTAGTTTTATATATTCCTTTTCTATGTAAAATTGGAACAAATTTTGTATAAAAGGAATCTAAATAGTAACAATAAATGAATATTAAAAGTCAACACCTTTGAAGCGGTTCTTTTTATTCCTCTGGGTTGAACAGGTTCAAGTGCCTGGTTAACCAAAGCAAAAAAAAACAAAAATAATTATCCTTAGTTGAACAGGTTAAAGTGCCTGGTTAACTTTTGAATAATTATTTAAACAACTATTCCTTAGTCAAGTTAAGACTAAGGATTTGCAGTTGCGCCCATTAAGACGCAACATTCTGGTGACCCCGACGTGATCTGCAACACTTCTTAGGCAGATTCAACATATCATTCTGGTGGTTCAGTTTCATCAGCATTTATCATGGAAGATTTTTCATCATTGGTTGCCTTGCAAAAGTTGGCGGGCAATGAAATTCAGCAAATTGTGAAGAATTTCAAAAAGGATTCTCCAGATCGAAAGACGACATCAATCTATTTTGAAGAGCGACTGCAGCGTCTAAATAAAGTGTGGGATCAATTTGAAGAAAACGACACGAAGATTCGTACGATAAAGGATCTATCATTAGATCATGAATACTTTAAAACAGACTACTATAACAACATTTTGACTGTGGCCAATAAGTACAAACAGATTTTTACAACCGAGATACAAAACCTGGAATCGAAGTCATCACCCCAATTGGAACCACCTACAAAGGCAACCCCAAGAGACATACGAGAATTTACAAAAGATGCATCCTCGGTTGCACCAACAACTCAGCAGGATCAGTCGTCATCAATTTCTCCAGTCCAAGTTAGTTTTGAGGCCATGTGTAGGAGACAAAAGGCGATGATGTCATCACTGGAACGTCTACTAGCGGGCAATTCAATACAAGAGGCTCCTTCACAGTGTCT
Source organism: Tetanocera ferruginea (assembly GCA_958299015.1). Classification (NCBI taxonomy): domain Eukaryota; kingdom Metazoa; phylum Arthropoda; class Insecta; order Diptera; family Sciomyzidae; genus Tetanocera; species Tetanocera ferruginea. The sequence continues at coordinate 64,758,681 of OY282642.1, forward strand.
GATCGTGTTAAGCAAGCTGTGGAGCCAAGTTGAAGAAATTCACTATAAATTATGGGAACTGTTCGAGGACCCGGCAGCAAAAGGATATGACATACTGGCATACTCAGAACTCGAAGCCAGAGTCATACACCGACAAGAATTGTTAACAAAACATAAGAATATCAATGATGAATTCCAGGCAACAAATCACCAATTGGTGCATCTACCAAAAATGTCAGTACCGAAGTTTGACGGAAACTACTTGAAATGGCAAACTTTCGCAGACATATTCACGCGAATGATACATCAGCAACAAATTCCAAAAATCCAGAAAATGTGGTACCTCAAAACCAATGTATTCGGGGAGGCTGAACGTGCGATTGGTCATCTCGAATTGACAGAAGATAATTACGACATCGCATGGGAAGCTCTACAAGATCGTTTTAGCAATAAGAGAATGCTTACATCAGCTATAATACAACGGCTGATATCCCTTCCAAACCTCACATCAGAAGCCAAGACTATTCGAAACTTTCATGACACCATTCATGAAAGCTTAGCCGCACTCAAGAATCTTGGAGTCGAGACAGATAGCTGGGATCCTCTGCTGTTGCACATTTTAATAAAGAAATTTGATCACCAAACCCATATGCTCTACGAGCAATCACTTCAAGACCCCAGAAAGCTTCAAGAAATAAGCACCTTTCTCAAATTCTTAAAGAATCGGTTCCAAGCATTAGAAGCCATAGGATGTAATATCAAAAGAGTGGTAACATCGACAGCAGTATCCAATCACAACAGTTGCAAGGTTTGTAAGCAAGGTGGCCATCCTCTTTACTATTGCCAACAGTTTCTCAAGATGTCCGCCGTAGAACGACTGAAATGGATACAGAAACAAAACCTGTGCGTCAATTGTTTCAAAGAAAATCACACAGCCAAGACATGTAAATCACGAAGCTGCACAAAATGTTCAGCAAAGCACAACACACTACTGCATTTACAGGGAGATGCTAAAATTCAGAAAACAACATTAAATCATCAAGTTCCTGATCAGTCAAATAACAACACTGTGCCTTTCACGGTAGCTGCGGCTCAAAATGAAACTAACAAATATAACTACGTTCTACTAGCAACAGCAAAAATTAAAATCTCAGCAAATAATGGAAGATCGTGTGAAGTTCGAGCAATTCTGGATTCCGGCTCTCAGATTAATATCATAACTGAAAGACTGATTAAGAAATTATCGCTATCAACAACATCATCATCGCTCTGTATCGAAGGCATTGGAAAGGGTACTCATAAATCAACTCAGCGAGTAAACGTAGATATGCATTCAAGAACTGGAAACTTCACATCCAAACTCGAAGCAGTCGTCCTGTCTCACATCGTATCACCTCAACCAAGACTGAACATTGACATTTCAACCTGGTCACTCCCAGAAAACATTAAGTTAGCAGATCCTGAATTCTTCAAATCTGACAAGATCGATGTTCTACTGGGAGCAGAACTGTATTATCACTTGATCCGACCAGAACAAATCAACATCGGTGAACAGTTGCCTATACTGCAGAATACAGTGTTTGGTTGGATAGTAGCAGGAATGGTGGGATCAACAAGCTACGATGCTGTCACATGTGGTATATTCAGTCAAGAAGAAGAAACCACAAATGAACTGATAAAAAAATTTTGGGAAATAGAAGAAGTTGAAACAAGTAAGAAATATCTTTCACCAGCAGAGCAGCGATGTGAATCTCACTTTGCTCAAAATGTTCGTAGCAATGAGGAAGGCCGCTTTGTCGTTAAACTCCCCTTTATCGAAAACACATCAGCCTTAGGGCAATCACAAGCCATGATCCACAACAGATTTATGAGTCTAGAACGCCGACTTCTAAAAAATGATATCGTACGCAAGGAATACATTCAATTTATGAAGGATTATGAAAGACTTGGGCACATGAAAGAAGTGAATCTCGATTCTGTACTAACTCCGAATTATTTCATTCCACATCATTGTGTATTCAAGCCCGACAGCACGACAACGAAACTTCGGGTCGTCTTTGATGCCTCAGCCAAGACATCATCAGGATATTCACTAAATGATCTAATGTACACTGGACCAACCGTTCAAAGCGAACTTTTTTCAATTCTTCTTCGGTTCCGGCTACCACGCTACGTGTTCACTACAGACATCGAAAAAATGTATCGTCAAATTTTAGTAGATCCAGATGATCAACGATACCAATTAATTATTTGGAGAGAGAATCCAGCCTTTCCAATCAAATATTATCAATTAACCACTGTGACGTATGGAACAAGATCAGCACCGTATCTCGCAACAAAATGTTTACAGCGAATTGCAACGGCAAATGCCAATAATTACCCGTTGGGAGCTCAAATTCTACAAGATAATTTTTATGTAGATGACGGTCTGGGAGGTTCTGATAGTTTGATAACAGCCATTGAAGCTCAACAACAACTGATATATATATTAAAGAAGCATGGTTTCAATTTGCGAAAATGGTGTGCAAACCATTCGCAGCTCCTAGAGAATATACCACAATGTGATCAAGAAGTGAATCTGGACTTTACGAATCTCAACAACGATTCAATTAAAACTCTGGGATTGCTGTGGCTACCAAAAACTGACTATTTTTGCGTTAAGGTAAAACTGGACCCAGTTAAAGTAATTACAAAGCGAACCGTCAGCTCTGATCTGGCCAAGTTATTCGATCCACTAGGATTATTGGCACCGGTAATTGTGAAGGCGAAAATGTTTATTCAACAGTTATGGCAGCTTAACTTATCATGGGACGAACCGTTACAATCAGAAATGAAGGAAAAATGGTCCATATTTCGAGATAATTTGACAAACCTAAACAACCTCCAAGCTTCTAGACACATATTTCGAGGAGAAGTACCAACCTCAACTCAGCTTCATGTATTCGCTGATGCATCTGAAAGGGCTTTCGGTGCTGCAGCATATATTCGAGCAACTCTTAAGGATGGTAGAGTAATAGTCCGACTATTGTGTGCAAAAACTCGGATAGCTCCACTTAAAACGCAAACACTACCACGGCTGGAACTGTGCGCTGCAGTATTAGCCTCACAGCTCTCAACTCGCCTCAGGGATGACATGAAAACCAAGGATCAACCATTATTTCTGTGGACCGATTCAGAAATTGTGCTAAGTTGGATCAATGCTCAATCTTCAACATTCCAAACATTTGTGGCTAACAGAATAGCAACAATTCAAACGCTAACCCTGCCGGAGCAGTGGCGACATGTCAGATCAAGAGACAATCCAGCAGACGTGCTGTCAAGGGGATTAACAGCGAAAGCTCTCGCAGCATGTGACCTATGGTTTCAAGGACCATTTTTCTTACATGGGAGACAGGACTTGTGGCCTCCACGTTTTTTAGCTCAACTTCAAATTCCAAACGACCTGGAAAAAAGGAAGCAATTGGTAGTATTGCCCAGCAACGACGTCGCTATTGCTACAACAGAGATTGAAAAAGGATTGCTGCAACCACATATTAACGGAGAATTAGTGTATACAATAAGGCATAGAAACTCTTTCCGAACATTACAAGGAATCCTAGGGTATATTTTGCGATTTATAAGCCACACAAAAGTCAAAAAGAATCTGAGGCAACAACAGATATCGCTTAACCCCAAAGAAATGGATGATGCACTTTTTGTTATCATAAAAAGCATGCAGATGTCTGACTTTAGTTGCGAGTTAAAACAATTAAAAAATCATCAAGGACTTGACAAATCAAGTTCAATTAGCAGTTTGACTCCGTTCATTGATGATAAAGGCATCATTCGAGTGGGTGGACGGCTGGAAGCATCAACACTAAACTACGACTCTAAGCATCCAATGCTAATTCCTTACAACGACCCGTTAGCAAAACTTTTGTTCATTATGATACACAAGGACAACAAACACTGTGGCTCCCAGACATTATTAGCAACAATAAGGCAACGTTTTTGGCCAATCAAAGGAAAGTTAACAGCCAGAGCAACTGTACAACAATGCATACGATGTAGCAAGGCCCGTCCAAAATTATGTCAACAGATCATGGGTAATCTACCACACACCCGAGTGACTCCAGCAAGACCATTTATTAACAGTGGCGTTGACTACTGTGGACCATTATGGATTCATTATAAAATCAGAGGAAAAAGAGCAACAAAGGCTTATATTGCTGTATTTTGTTGCTTCGTTACGAAAGCAGTCCACCTCGAATTGGTAAGCGATTTAACAACGAATGCGTTCATTGGCGCATTGAAACGTTTCATCAGCCGTAGAGGACATTGTAAAACCCTCTACTGCGACAACGCTACAAATTTTGTTGGAGCTCGAAACCAACTCCATGAGCTTAATGAAGCAATCCACTCCCAGAAAGCCAATGAATCAATAGTAAGGTTATGCAGTGATAAAGGAATAGATTTCAAATTCATTCCACCTCGGGCTCCACATTTTGGCGGGCTCTGGGAGGCTGCAGTCAAATCAGCCAAGCATTTGTTAATAAGGAGTGTGTCTACAGTGTCGCTAACCTATGAAGAGCTAGAAACAGTGGTGGTTGAGATTGAAGCTATACTCAACTCAAGACCACTCACTCCAATGTCATCCGATCCCAAGGATCTTACTGCCTTAACACCAGGGCATTTTTTGATCGGCGAACCACTGACAACATCCGTAGACACATATGCCACGCCAAACAACGCGTCGCTACTAACAAGATGGAAGTTAGTATCCCATCTGAAACATGAATTTTGGAGGCGTTGGTCGCGAGATTACCTTCAGGAACTGCAATATAAAAGCAAATGGAAACAACAAATGAACAACGTCAATCCAGGTTTAATGGTTATAATACAAGAGGATAACGTACCACCACTCCAATGGCCGCTAGGCAGGATTGTAAGGACATACACAGGTCCCGACAACAATGTTAGAGTGGCTGACATTCAAACAGCAGCAGGAACTTTAAAACGTCCGATACATAGGCTTGCACCACTACCAATAAAGAATTTTGAACAAGAAGACAGACTCATTCCATCAGATCAAAACGATGAAGGTAGCAAGCGCAAAGAAGACAGCTCCAAAACAAATGAAAGGAAGATTAAACACTCAGATCATACCAACTCTTCTCACCAATCAAAACGAACACGAATGAACACAAGTTCAGCATTTGTAACTATCTTGATGGCTTGCTTATTCATACCATACGCTTCCCCTGCGCCAATAGAGGTTCAGCCATTTGTGTCTAATCCGGGTATTTATTTCGAAAAATTAGGGTCGGTTGGAATAATCTCCAGTGAATGGAACCTAATAACCTACATTAATATGCAAACATACTGGAAGAATTTGGAATTAATGAATGGTTATCCACAAATATTACAAAAATCCTGCACAATCTTGCAAACGTCCAAACACTGTTCAGTAATAGTTATGTTAATTAAGCGTTTAATGGATGAAATAACACTGAAGAATGAACTCCTGAAAATACACAATGGACATCGAGCGAAAAGAGGTGCATTCAACATCATCGGCAACATTGCTAACTCTTTATTCGGAGTTCTAGATTCTCAGTATGCAGAAGATGTCGCCAGTACCATTGACAAAATATATCAAAATGAAAATTATCTTGAAAATAAAATCCACAACCAAACCTCATTTCTGGACAGCACAATAAACATCATGAAAAGGAACCAACAAAGTATTGAAGAAGAATTTGTAAAGGTCGAAAAGACATTGAAAACCCTGGAATTCCGATTTGAGAACGTGCAACAAGAAGTAAACAAACAAGGCATCGCTCAATCAGTTGCTGAACTAGCTCTTCAAACAACGTTGGAACTAATATACTTCCAACGCGTGCAAGATTCTCTTCTAAGCATTTTAATAGACACACATCATGGTAAATTAAGTCCCGAACTAATCTCACCTCAACAGCTACAAGAAGAGCTACTCCACATAAAGGCCAGCCTTCCCAGCCATCTAAGGTTACCTACCGAAGAATTGATACAACTATATAACTTGATGTCAATCGAAGGACGAGTCACTTCAAACTACGTAATTTTTAAATTGAAACTTCCACTAGTATCAACTGAAGATTTCGAGTTACTACAACTTACTCCTGTGCCGTGGCATCTAAACAATGAATTTGTCAAAATCCAGTCTCCCTTCTCATTTTTGATTGTAAATCTGCATCGTGATCAATACTATCCATTAAAGGAAGCTGATTCAAGGATATGCACGTCAACCGAAAGTGAGCACTATCTTTGTCAACAAATTCACCCACTTTATAAACGAGGATCCAACATAGCAATATGTGAGTTAAACTTGCTTAATCACATTGAAACAAACACGTCATGCTCCATCGAACATGCGGAAGCCGGCCCCCATTGGCTTCAACTACACAATCCTAACACATGGATATATTCTGTCAGGAGCGAAGTCGTGGTAAATGCAGTTTGTGAAGCAGTTCTAACGCAATTCACCATTCAAGACTCAGGACTTCTATCTATGAATGAAAACTGCGTCATTAAACAGCCACTGATAACCATTCAAGGCCACAAGACATTAAAATCAACCAATCACAGATCATATATCCCAACCGTTCAGACATCTGATTTGGTGTTCTCGTCAACAGAACCTCCAGCAGTCAACATTTCCCTTCGTTACAACTCCCATCAAGAACAACTATCCGCTATCCAAAGTGAATTATCTAAGCTACAATTGAATCTTCCTAACGAAATTCGACCACATGACATTCATCACTACTCAATAAGTTATTTATGTCTCTTCTTGGTTGGTTGCATTATTTCATTCTTTGTTTGGAAACGCATCAGGAGATCTCACAGCATCAATTGCTTACCACCACAACCCACGCCAAGAATTCATGTCATCGCACCTGATACAAGCCATAAAAGAGATTCGGATTTTACGATTGAAGTTTAAATTTCAGCTGTTGAACCCATGGTTCAACGGGGCGGAGAATGTTCAGTTCCGAACAATACAAATAAATTAAGTTATTAATAAGTAGTTGTAGTCATACAAATATACAAGCATAACAGCAAAACACAAAACAACAAAGCATTCCAGTAACTACCAAAAAAGCTGAGCCTGCAAAAAAAACGACACATGAGTCTCAGTGCAATGTTCTGGACAAAGTCAAGGCCAGTTTGGCTATGTTTTAATATGAATAGAATTTTGTAGTGCAATGTGCTGAACAATTATTTCAAGGGCAGCTTGGCCGTTTTTGTTGTGTGTGCATTTTGTTGTTATGCTTAATCATATGCTAAATTCAACATATATACATATTACATATTAGTTTTATATATTCCTTTTCTATGTAAAATTGGAACAAATTTTGTATAAAAGGAATCTAAATAGTAACAATAAATGAATATTAAAAGTCAACACCTTTGAAGCGGTTCTTTTTATTCCTCTGGGTTGAACAGGTTCAAGTGCCTGGTTAACCAAAGCAAAAAAAAACAAAAATAATTATCCTTAGTTGAACAGGTTAAAGTGCCTGGTTAACTTTTGAATAATTATTTAAACAACTATTCCTTAGTCAAGTTAAGACTAAGGATTTGCAGTTGCGCCCATTAAGACGCAACAGATGTCACTAAATTTTTCTTAAAACAAAAATTCTTTAAGAAATTCATCACAATTTTTGTTGAAATTTTCAAGAAAAATTAAAAGTAGTTTTATTTTTAAAAGTACTTAAAATTAAACATGAAGTAGAAGTCAAAGAGACGCCATCAACGAAAAGGTATCGCATGCGACTAAAATAGCATAATTGATCCAGGTTTTTAATTATCACCAAATTGGGTTCCGACAGCAGAGTGGGTTCCTTTTCGGTAATCGTGATGTTTAATTCAAATTATCTCTATAGCGCGAGTGAAATTTAAATTACGTTTATAGTATATCTAGCTAAAAGGCAGAAGTGAAAAAATGCGGAATTAAATAAAAAATGGTTTAATTGACTACGAAAATAAGAATTGCTGATTTCAAAATAACGTGATAGAGAAAAAAAATTAAAGAAAAGTAAGGAAGCTGAAGTAAAGTTATAAATGAATATATAAAAATTAATTTAAAAAGAAATTGAAATCGTAAAGAAAAATATTGGAAAAAGCAAGAAATTAGCTTAAATTAAGTGAAAACAAAAAATTAAATTAATATAGAAATATTCGAATAATACATATACTACACGGAGAAAAATCGAGGCTTTTAACTTGTTTGGAGGCAAACAAAATATGTTTGTGGATGATGTTGCAAATAAAGTTCTATTTTAAATTATCAAAAATTTGTTCAGACTGGAAGATAATATCTTTGTGACACCTAAATTGAGAGAGAGTTTGCAGAAAAAGTTCATTAAAAATATGTTATGTTTAGTTTCAACAAACTTTTTCTGTATTCACTCATTGGTTTTAGCAACAATTTGTTCAGATACAAACGAAATATGTTCGGAAATATTGTTGCAAATAAATCTTGTTCGAATCCGAACATACTTTGTTTAACATTAAAAGAGAAAAAAGAGAGCAGTATGCTTATTATTTCAGACTCTAAACAATATTTGTTTGCATCTAAATGTAAAATATTTACAACAATTGAGAGAAATGAGAAAAATTTAAGCCTCAAAAAAAATTTGTTTGCATCTACACACTAAATGTTCGAAATTTTAAACAAAAGTTTGGAAGTTTGGCAACGTCCTTTGAAATTTGGCAATGTTGTTGAATGAAATACATTGTCAAAGTGTTAATTGCGTTGGAGAAGCTGAGTTCTGTGTTCTTAAGTTCTGTGTATATTCTGTGTATTTGTTAAACGTAAGTAATTTGTTATTAATTTAACCTTTTTAATTATTTCATTGCTTAAATTATGATTTAATAAAGTATATATGAAAATTCTTATTCAAGCCGCTTACGGTAAAGACAAATTATTAATAGCAAAAAGAGAGCGTTGAGTATTGAAGGCGTTATTAACAGGCGGTCACATATTTCATCAACGAAAATCTTTCCATGTGATGGTAAGTAATCAGCCCAATTATGAATGATTTTACCCGGGGAATCGGAAAGAGAATTTTTCATTTTTAAGATAAGGTTCAAAAACATTTTGGAACTTTTAATTGCGATTTTCTTCATCAACCGTCAATATTCATGAGTGTATAAAAAAATTTGATATTTTTATCTGCTATCGTAAACATGAAAACTCCCTTTTCCGATTCCCGAGGAGAGATCATTATTCCAATTATTAAAATTATTCTGAATCACACTCTGTAGTACACCAACGATAAAAAGGCATGAGAATCAATACTTTCTTCAAAACAAAATTGTATTGCTTCTCGTGTCTTTCTCATCGCTGGTGTACTTCTTTGTGATGCAGTAAGTGATTTTAAAAGTAATTATCTTTCTTTACACGTTTAAATTTCACTAGAAGCCGAAGTATTGGAAAATATTAAGTTTTAAGAAGCAAATAGCACCGAATGGTCGGAAATTATTGAAAAATGGACTGCCACCATTACATACATACATTCCGGAAGCAAGAGCTTGTAAGAGAGAAAGTAGTATTTCCACGTATGACTACATTCACGTATGACTACAGCACCTCAAGGAAAGAAAGGAGTCGAGCTAGTGCACATAGACGTCAATTTTTTATATGAGCAAGTGGCTCCTGTAGAAAATCCAAAAAATATATGTATGTATTTGTAATAATATTTTAATAAAAATCCATTGAAATATTTAACAAAAGCAATAATATCCTTTTTTTAAAAACAGACTCATTCAAATAATATTTGTTTGAAACGTAAGTAAACTTCTTCAATGTGCAAAACTATTATATTCGGATAACTAGATGATACAAACAATGTTTGTTTGTATCTGAACAATTCCTTTTTCAGGTGCAAAAATGTAATGTTCGAGTATCTGTTTCATTCAAACAATGTTTGTTTGTACCTAAACAACTCCTTTTTGTAGTGTTCTGGTAACTGATTGATGCAAACAATGCTTGTTTGTACCTGAACATTTTCTTATTTAGGTCCAAAAAATATTATATTCGGATCACAGTATGATGCGAACAATGTTTGTTTGTATCTGAACGATTGCTTTTTAAAGTGCAAAAATGTAATGTTCGGGTAACTGTTTCATGCAAACAAACATTGTTCACTCACAAACATTATGTTATTGTACATTAAGAGAGAGAGGGAGATAAATTTGCAAAACATATCTGCAAATAGAGAGTGAGAGCGTGTATATCTGCAAAGTCCCATGCGTTCTCGTACAGTACAGTACAGTCAGTACGAGAACAGTACAGTACAGTACAGTACAGTCGTACAGTATAACTAATTTAATTATTGTAAAGAAATGATATAGTTTTAACTGTATATTTACCATTTACCATTTTACTATTTTCATCGAATATATTTGCGAAAGTTAAAAGAAGTGCGGAATCTAAATAAAAAAAACGGGCTACAACACGTTTTGAGCGTGTTTGGTTATTGATTTTGTTAGGGCTTGCTGACAAGAAACACTAAGAACATAAAAATAAATTCAAATTGTTCTATGCTGAGCATCTATTGCTCATATTGAGTTAGTTCCAAGCTAACTCCAATTTCACTAGAAATAAACAAGTTGGTTTTTCCAATTGTCTCCAAAATAGCTGCTGGAATTAACAGCGAATAAGCCCTTTCAGCCTTTCATGTCGCTTTGGGGAAGGCAAAAACTAAACGAAATAAATTTTTTTTTTTGAAACTTGGACACGTGTGGAAAATAAAAGGACAAGGGACCGATGATGAAAATTCATTTTTAACAGATTGGGTAAATAAAAGCAAATAAAAATTTCTTCGCAAGCGGCAATAAAGAATTATCTTCAAGATGACATAAGAAATGACATGTTTTGCTTCGACAAGGTAGCTCTAAAATATAAAGCAAGGTACTATACGTTTTATTTTTATTTTCCCCGTTTTTATCAATGTTTTCCCCGCCATCCCCATTTGAACGAAAAATCCCGAAAAACGGGATTTATTTTCTTTATTTTCTCTCACCTTACTGTCTGTTTCTATCTTAGTCTTTGCGTCAACTCACTCTCCTAGCCGTTTTCTTTTTCTTACTATTTTATTCTTATTATTTATTTCAAGATTTAGGTTTCTTAAAATAATTAATGTATCTTATGTATCGTATTTTTTCGTGCTCAATTGCTTTAGCGTGTTTTTAGTTTGTTCGTTGTATAGTCTTTGGGATGAATTGTGATGTTATTTCTAATGGTGCTGTGGGTAATTATAAAGCTCTAATCAATGTTCTGTGTAAGCAGTGTAATGGCCTAAATGCAACACATTTCAATGCTAGGAGCCTAAATGGTTTCAAACTCGATTATGCTAGATTTCTTTTTGAAAATTCGCCGGTTGATGTTGTTTCTGTGTCAGAAACTTGGTTTAAAAGTGAGATTCCTGATGCTTATTACAACTTAAATGGTTTTAAACTTTTTCGTAGTGACAGATGTGGTAGAAGAGGTGGTGGTGTTGCTGTGTATTGTAAGTCTAATCTCAATGTCAAATTTGTAAATAAGTGTAATGATGTCTGTGAGTTTCTCAATGTTGAAATTTTTGATAAAAATTCAAAAATTTTAATATCATGTGTATACAATCCTCATCGATGTAACAGCCTAGAACCTTTTTTTAATTACCTTAACAGTAAAATTGTTGGTTATGACTTCTATTTTGTCTGTGGTGACCTTGACGTTAATTTACTGCACAATGACTCCGCCACTGATAACTTCTATTACCTGTCTTCTTTGTGTGGTCTGCAAATTGCGAATAATTACATTGCCACTCGCTATGTGCATGGTTGTGAACCTAGCCTGCTTGATGTTTGTCTTGTCAAATTTCTTTCCTGTCTGATCATGATTTAGTGTTTTGTTCCCTTAATATAAGTCATTCATTTTTCATACCGTGATTTTAAATCAATTGACTCTTCCTCCTTATTTCTAGATTTATCTGCTGTTAGTTGGAATGATTGCTGGTATTTTGATTCTGTCAATGATAAACTTGAAGTTTTTATGGATAAATTAGATGTTTTATTTGCTCGTCATGTTCCGTTACGTACTGTTCAGGTTTCAAATAATTGTTGTCCTTGGTTTACGAATAATATTGTAACGGCTATTAGGTTAAGAAATAAACTTCACAAGAAATGGAAATTAAATCCATCGAACGCTAATTGGAATAATTTTAGAAGTGCTCGAAATGCTGCCACTGTCATTATCAGACAAGCTAAAATTAATTTTTTTAACTCTAAACTTAATCCAAATTTAAACTCCAAACAGCTGTGGAAGAATATTAAAAGAAACAGGGTTTTCGGTGAGAGTTCCAGTGAATGTTATTTAGATTCAAATGAGCTAAATGATTTCTTTTTAGACAGTGTTAACCCTAGCTCTGAGACTCTTGCCCATAGGCCTAATATTCAACGGTTACAAATTCTTCTTCCCTTAAATTTGTGTCAGTTAGTGAAGATTATATCGTTAAATGCATAATGAAGTTAACTTCGAATGCTGTTGGAATTGATGGAATGCCGATCAAATTTATAAAACTAGTCTTGCCTTATATTATATCTCCGTTAACGCATATAATAAATCATTGCTTAACTAGTTTACGATTTCCAGACATATGGAAAGCTGCCAGGTCTTGCCTTTGGCAAAATCCGCATCTGCATCTGTACCGAATGACTTCAGGCCTATTAGCATACTTCCAGCGCTAGGAAAGGTTTTGGAATGTATTATGGCTAAATTTCTGACCACCTTAATACTTATATGTTGTTGTCGCCACTGCAGTCTGGCTTCAGAGCTGGCCACAGTTGTTCTACTGCTGCAGTTAAAATCATAGATGATATACGTATTTCTTACGACCAGAACTTTCTGACCCTTCTTTGCCTTGTTGACTTCTCTAAAGCCTTTGAATCTGTTAATCATAATCTACTTTGTCGAAAGCTTAGTAACTATTTTATGTTTAGTTCTACGGCAGTGGATTTAGTTTCCAACTACTTGGAAGGGAGAATGCAACAGGTTAAAGTGGGAAATTCTTACTCTTCGCTTAGGCCTGTTGTTACCGGAGTTCCACAAGGGTCTATACTGGGCCCACTATTGTTCTCTATATTCATTATTGATGTTTTCTCTGTCTGCAAATATGTCTCTGTTCATGCTTATGCTGATGAAATTCAGATCTATCTTTCTCGACCTACTGAACTCCTAGAAGACTTGACATACAGACTAAACTTTGACTTGAACTTGTTGAATAACTGGGCTGCTTCCAACATGCTACGTATTAACCCCCTTAAAACTAAAGTACTGCCCATTTCAAGAAATAACTCGTGCTTCATTGACATCCCTCCCTTGTTTGTGGGAACGGAGCAAATTGAATTCGTGGAAAAACCGAAAAACTTGGGATTTATAATTAATTCTTGCCGCTGACTAGTTATACAATTAATCATGCCGCATATAACATTTTTTGATATAGTTTATAGTCATCTTGACTCACAGTCACAGCATAAACTCTTGGTAGCATTCAATAGTGCGGCAAGGTATGTGTATGGAGTTGACCGCTTTGACCATATTTATCTACGTAATAAAGGCATTCTTGGCTGTAGTTTATCTCAGTATTTAAATATTCGAAATATTTTGTTTTTACATAAGCTTATGCACACACAAAGCCCTGAATACCTTCTTGTTAAACTGCAATTTTTCCAATCACAGAGGTCATCTAAATTTGTTGTCCCTAGGGTAAACTATCTAAACAGCAGTCGATTCTTTTTTGTCAGCACCATTAGAACGTGGAATGCATTGCCTAACTCCTTAAAACACACTGCCTCACGAACTGGCTTCAAACGTGCTACATTTGAGTACTTTAGCTCCTTAAATCAATAAATGTATTTTTCCTCTTTACTCTATTTTTCTATCTTCTCAACTTCCAAATTCTCTACTCTATTTTCAGTCATATTTACATATTTTTAGTCATTATAAATATATTAAGTCATTTAAAATGATTGTAAGCTTATTTTATAACATGTTTTACCCATTTCATTTTCGCTTGTGAATTCTTCATATTATTTGTTTAAAAATTATTCTAAGTTTTGAATCAATGTTACTTTTAATTTTAATTATTTGTTTAAATTTATTTATTCTACTATGTTAACCTCTTTGTAGTACTATAAAAGACTTTGTCTTATTGTACACCAATTAACTTTAATAATAATAATAATAATAATAATAATAATAATAATAATAATAATAATAATAATAATAATAGAGCTGACCTTCCTTTGACGGAGTCCGAAACTCTCGCCTCAGCATACATACACAAACGAAGTCTTAAATAGGGGTTCAGTACAAAAGAAAAGTTATAATTCTAAAAATAACTCTCAAAATAAACAGAAAAATAATAAGCGCAAACACGCCAATCAAAGCCTGTCTTCAATTCACCAGGCTAACCGATTTTCAGTTCCCGCCTCCTCGTCCCATGTCTCTGAAATTCCTTCAAATAATAATAATAGTAATAATATAAATAATATTCATAACAAAAATGATAACAACAACAATATTAATAATACTAATAATGACAAAAAAATAATGATAATAATAATAATTATTATAGTAACAATGATAATAATAATAATAATAATAATAATAATAATAATAATAATAATAATCATAATAATAATAAGAATAAGAATAATAATAATGATAACGAAATTAACTACAATAATAATGTTAGTAATAATAATATTGTTTTAGTACCTCAGTTGATTGCCGCAGTTATTTTTGTGGCTAATGATTATGCTGTATCTGAAATTTCAGATATTTCTATCATAAATACTTTGGTTGCTGCGCCATCCATTGCACTTCAACCATCAACTGAGCCAACTACTCTAAGAGCAGTTTCGAGGACTAAGGAAATTTTGATTTCGAGATTACAACCCGACTCATCAACTAATAATATTCTGACGTTTGTCGAACAATGTAACTTGATACCCCACAATGCTTTCCGTTCATATAAGAAAATTGGCAATAAGCCCACCCACGCATCATTTATTCTCACAGTTGCAGCCGAAGATTTTACAGCTGTTCTCAATTCGAATATGTGGGCCGATAATATTCTCATTTCAGAATTTGAACCTAAAAACAAGGCTACGCGCTCAAATAATATAGCCCGTCGGAACCAAAAAAATCAAATAGGCTATCCCTTTATTATCAATATGTAAGGGGATTGCGCTCCAAAACGCGAGACTTATTTCTTTCTACTCAGAATTGTTCTGAGGACATAATCGCGTTTACTGAAACGTGGTTGAATGAAAGTATTACTGACTTGGAATTGTTTGACAATAGTTTCCAAGCATTTAGAAAGGACAGATACTCCAAAAATATTTCCTCTGTTGGTGGTGGTGTTCTTTAATCTGTAAGGAACTGCTTTGTAAGTTCCTTTGTTGATATACCCTGCGTTTCAAATATTGAACGAATATGCGTTAAGGTTATAGATTGCAGCACAAATGTATACATAATTAACGCATATGCTCCTGCAAACAGTAGTGCACGTCTATATACAAGTCTGGCAGATTGTCTAGACTTTATTCTTAATATTCTTGACGTTAATGACGACATTTTAAATGGCATTCTTCTGACGATGGTACATTTGTGCATCTAATGCGAAGACTCTTGGAGAGCATATATTCATGATATATATTCAGTATATGTTCTGACTTACAACAAGTGAGTTGTATTTATGATAGTCTGGAAAGACTTCATGACTTGGTCTTAACTACGGACAGTAGCAATGTCATTGCCAAGAGGGCCTTCCATGCTCTTACCAATATTGATGTATATTATCCACCTTTGAGTATTTGGTAGAAATCGGATAAGGAGAATATAGTTAATTCGAGTTCAATGGACAAGGTTTATGAATTCAATTTTAAAAAGCTGAGTTTTTGAAGTTGAATTATTTACTTAACAATAAACTTAACGTAATTTTACAATAAATAAATTAACATAATCTTGATGAATCCATTATTTTTTTTTATTTGGAACTCTTTGCTGTAATTTCTCAGTCTGTACCATATAGCCTCAATTTTGTGAAGAACTCGGCGCACTTGGTACACAAAGGAGTTGAAAACACTTCGCAACAACAGGAATAGGGCATGGAACAGATATGTCTGTAGTTTGGACTCAAATGACCTAGAAATCTACAAACTTTTGTTTCTGGAATTTCAAAATTTTTCAGCTGTGTTATATAATGAATATTTAAGTAGAATATATTAAGCTGAGAATTTTGTCTGATCCAAGAGATTTTGGGGGTTCATAAATACTAAGAAAAAATTTGATGGATTTCCTTCGTCCTTCAAAACTCTTGATGGATCTTCACCCAGGGTCTCTTAGGAATCTATATCCTTTTCCTCTGAGAATATTTTAAGGTATATTGGGACAATCGATGAGAATTTTGGCGCTGGACCTGATGGAATTCCTGCTGCAGTGTTAACTCAATGCGGTTCCGTTTTGTGTCAAGCACTTCAAATCAATTACATAAATGTTTTTTCCAGTTTTTTTGAAAAAATCATTTATAATATTTAGAACTAAGAATGGTAAAAAAATCAACTATCGAGCATTATATATATGATAGAGATGTAATGGATGGTGATTTGGCCGGATACCGGATATCCGTCGAGCTGCTAAGCCGAATAGCAGATTATCCGGCAGCCGGATACAAGTCCATTGGCTCGTTATTAACAAACCAAATATATTTCTAATTCGACATGCTACAATCATAGCACAATAATAAAGAAGCTCATATTAGTATAACAGTTTTGAAGACATGCAATAACAGATGTGTTCAGCTACTACAGTTTTTTCGCACTTTCTCAGCATTAACCCAATCAAAGCCAATGGAATTTAGATTTTGGAATTTATTTAAAGTTTGGCCAATATACGAAGAAATCTGTTCCAAATCCTCTACTAATGATCATTGGGTGCGTTTAGCAAGAACAACTGAAGAGGTCCCTAACAAAACGCAATAATTACACAACACTTTTTTGAATAAACGAAGAAATGTAATTAAAGCCAGTAGGATACACATTGGAATTGTTGCATTTTGATCTGAACTAGGGATGTTACAGAGGTAAGTTAATCGGAACCGGAGTTTTTAAATTTTATTGTTCTTTTAATAATTTACATTATTCGTCGCCCATCATTCCTTTGTCCCAAGATCCTTGGTACCGATTCTCAATTCCTTTCATCTCTTGGTGGAATCTTTCCCCATGTTCGTCGCTCTCGTCACCGAGATTCTTCGCTTTCTTTGTCTAACGCCTTGACAGTGTTTTTCATAAGTCAAAGTTTGATGTGCAACGGTGGGAGAATTATGTTTTCCTTTTTGACGAGTGGAACGTTTTTGACGTTGCTCTCTCCAACTTTCGACTCAATTCTTTCTGGCCAGTCCTTATTGTAATAGTGGTATTCACGTGCTCAACTATCCCACTTGCATAGAAAACAGCAGTACTTTGTGTAGCCACTCCGTAAACCACAAAGCATACCAACGACTTTGAGATCAGAACATATTTTCCAGTCGTGTTGTTCATATTTAATACATGGCAATAGCTTCGCCATTGTTTCGTACGTTTCCTTTGTGTTGACTGCATGTGCGATCGGAATCGATGGCTTTTTGTTTCCTATATGAAGTAATACCGCCTTCAAGCTCACTTTGCTGCCATCAATAAACAAACGCCACTCTTTTGGAATGTACGGCTGACCGAAGGTATAAAATAAGCCAGGAATGTCTACGCAATAGCAGATATTGTCATTCTTAGTAATGTGTATAGCAAACGGTTTTTCACGATTTCTGTAGTATGTCACCTTAACATCGGGTCTCAAAAAGTTGAATTGTTGCAAACGAGAACCATGCGATTTTTCCTTTGACAGTTCCAAATCTCTTATCCAATCATTCAGCTGCGCTTGCGATAAAAGGTGAGTTGTGTTTTCAGTTGTAATAGTACTACCACCTGTGGTTCCTTCCGACGCCATTGAATCTACGGATTTTCGATTGTTTTCGCGTGTTGAATCGGGACAAGTAGGATATGGAACATCGTCAGAATGAGATACTGGCAATGAAACATTCGGGACAGTGGCGTATATCACTCGTTTATGTTTTCCAACACCAGTCACTTTGGCCAGACAAAAATAGCAATCGTTTAGGTGGCAAAACGGTTGTTTCCAGATCATCGGAACATCGAATTTCATGTATCGTTTTTTACCCGAGCTCCATTCAGACAATATTAATTTGCACGATTGACACAAAATACTTGGCGTCCATGATTCACCAATGTTCTCAGCCGCAATATCTAATTCAAAAATAATGTAGATATGACATTTGGAGTAAATTCGTAAAATTGACTCGTTTCTTTTCGAAAATAAATTCACCGCACACGTAGCAGAAAATATCTGGGTAGTTTTTACACTGGAATTCTCGCAGTCTTTTACTCATTTTATTTTGAAGTATATCTAATTTTTTCCTTTCGTTACAAATTGTGCGTCCCTTTGTTTGCCACGTTTTTTAGTATAATGCATGAATGTTTTTGCTTTTATGCATCTCGAAAGTGCTGCAGGTACAATAAAGGAAGGTAGGTCCACGACTCAGAGCGCGACCGCCGAAACTGTCAAAAAAACACAAAATAAGTATTCACATGGCATAATAAAAACAGGTAGGCTCTCTTTCTTATAGCCATAAGTGTCGAAATCAGACGTTTTGCTGTGCACTCTCAGTCGTGAGCTTACCTGTTTTTATTGTAGCGTGTTTGTTCTTATTTTTTCTTTCGCAAAACCCTTGACTTGATTCCTATGAACAATAAAAATAAAAAATAAAAAATTATAGTACAATAACCCAATTTATTTATATGACAATAAAATTTGTAAAAAAAACATAACTTGGGTGCTTTCGTTCCATTAAACACAACTTTTTCATTTCTCAATAGATTTTCTTCAACAATAGCTTTTTTTTTTTTTTAAAATAAAGGCTCTTAGTAAAAAAATATCAAAAGTAACAAAATATTTTGGTTTCTTAACGAAATTTGCAACTATTTTGTCTTTTTTTGGAAATTTTTGTGAAAAATAAAAAAAAAAATCCCCGAAATTTGAATTTATTCCGCCAAAACTAACAGCTCGACCAAAAATGATGTTTGCATTGTTTGTAAGAAATTTTATTAGCTTTTATTTGATATATCATTTGTTTGATTACTGTTGTTGGTTCTGGATATATATGCAATTAAGTGGAACCAACTTTTTTTTTCGTTGAAAACCCTACAGTGGGCAATATCTCGAAAACGGAGCGACAGAAAAAACAAAAATTTTTTTCGGAATTAGCGACCGATTTTATATGAGAAAAGAATAGTGGCATTCAAAGTACAAACAACTTTTCGTTATTTGTAAACCAGTGTTATCATAGTACATCTTTAATCAGAACTGAAAATTTTAAGTAAATATTACACACATGTGCGTATATACGCAACAATAGGAAAATATCTAGTTTTAAGTTTTGTTTAAGCCAAATAAAGTGACTCTAAAACAGGCATGCGCAAAAGGCCGCCCATGGGCGGATAGCTCTCGCATAAATACGACAGCTTTCAATCACAAAAGCTTTTCAGTCGACACTCGGACGTGTTACACTGAATAAAATAATATTTATTCGTATTCGTACTATCACAGCACACGATCAGTCGCTGTGCGAACTTCATGCTGTAAGCAAAGATCATAAGCGCACCCAAAGGGGGGGTTTCGGGGTTTAAGCCCCCCCAAAAATTATTGTAGTACCAAGCAAAATAGTATTCAATCAAAGTGAGTCACATGAAAAGCAATCACACGTTTTATTTAATGATTAAAAACCCCAAATGTATATTTCAAATCGATTCTGGTTGATGCATAATCTGCTAAATTAGTCATATATTATTCCTTCAGACTGCACATTAAGCCGGATCGATTTTGTATGGAGAAAAAAAAGTGAGCAGGACTCTGACTCAAAAGTAAGAAGTATTCTTAAAAACTAGAAAATATTTGTTTTAAACACCTATAAAAAATTAATTTTTCTTGATATTTAAATGCATTTCAGATTCTTGAAAAAGTACTGAGCTCTTCTTTCTTTTGGCGTATCGTATGGTGTTGTTTAATCAAAACAAACTCTTTTCGAAAATGACAAAATATGGATTTTTTGGGGTCTCAATAGAGTTTGTAAACACAAAAATTTCCAAAATTTTTTTAGTGTACCATGAAAATCTTTAGTTTTTTGCTAATCTTGGGTATGCATTCTGAAGAAAAAAGTTTATGCAATACAATCCGTTTTCTGCAGAAAAGACGTTCAGAAGAACCAAAATCGCTCCATGGGGATTTCTGCGACCCAAACAAAATTATTCAGAAATTGTTTTTAAGAGTCCCTCTAGCTTTTAAGTCAGTGTCTAGTCACATTTCAATTTTGATCGGCTTACTAAACATGATTAATTTTTGTTATATTCTGATTCTGACCACTTGAAGGGTTGTTGGCAATACTTCGATTCGAGTTATATTTTCAACTTCTAGCATGGAGGAAACTTGAAATATTTGGAAACAAATTAATTCAAAAGTAAGACATAGCCACTGAAAAAATCAAAGAAATTTCCCGTTAAATTGTTATTTTTCGTCCTTTTTTAAAGTAATTTTTTAAACATCGTAAGACAAACTCTACAGAATTAAGTTTATAGTGAAGTCATGTGATTCATTTTAAAATTAATTCCGATTGACTTCCGAAAGTGAAGAAAAAATTTACAATTTCTTATTTTCCATCGTTGTTTCCAAAATCCGTTTCATAAAATTTCTCTAAATTTTTAAATATTATCCGATATTAATTCATTATGGCTTATTAGGTAAAAATATTTTGGTTTAATTTTTCTTCTGTTCGCCCATCCAGTGACATAATATAGTTTACGCCTTATTCATAATCTTCCATTGGATTTTCAAAATCAGTTTCATGAAAGTCCCTCAAAATTGCGCAAATATTAACCGATTTTGGAAAAGTGTAGGAAAGACCTATCGTTAAAAATATATTATTTCGATTTCGTCAGCATTTGCGCATTGGACAAGTAATACCAAACGATTTGTTCAAATTCAGACTCTTTGTTTTTCATCCCAAGGTGTCACAAATTTAGCGGTTTTTACTTTCAGAATTGAGCATAATTAGTGCTCACTTAAGGACGAATTTTAAAGCTAGTGCCAGCCAATTGGGTATTTTTACAACGAAGTGATGTATGGATGAAAAATCTCAGTAAAAAGTTTCTCGGAATAAGTAAAAAGACATAATATTTAGAGAAATATGTTATAGAGTTTGCTCCAGAGAATGCTATTCTCTAAATGTGGTACTAAAAATCCCTAAAAATGATAAAAATCTTCCATGAAAAAGGGTAATATATAAAAATATATCGTTTTTAGAGAATAAGACATTTTTATTTTTGAAAAAAGATTTAATTTTATTGAAGAAAATACTTCGCACAATGAATTTTTTTATCAAAATTTAGTAAAAATTTTTAATTTTCCTTAATTTTTTGTCTATAAATGAGAATTTTTTGTGCGAGAAAATAT
The DNA here is from genome assembly GCA_958299015.1 of Tetanocera ferruginea. Taxonomy (NCBI): domain Eukaryota; kingdom Metazoa; phylum Arthropoda; class Insecta; order Diptera; family Sciomyzidae; genus Tetanocera; species Tetanocera ferruginea. Next base: position 64,780,288 of record OY282642.1, read on the forward strand.
ATTGAATATATTGAAATATATTGAATTCAAAATATTGAATTTATTCTGACCTTATTTTAGCTCAAGCCTTATAACCTTCGTACAACTGCCAAATAAGAAAAAAATCCATTAAACGGCCTACAACTGGTGCTTGCAAAATATTTTAGCCGAACAGATCCTAAACAACGTTGAAGCCAGTTTATTTTAAAACGACCGCTACCACTGCTGTTCAGCTTCTGTTCGGGTAGAATGTCCTGACAGTGACCGTTTTAATTTAAAAAAAAAAAAAATATGGTGCTGGTCATGACTGAAGTTTGAACAAGGAACCATTAGTGCAAAAATTTAACGCACTAACCGCTACAACTCAGCCGCTGTAGTTACGTAAAATTGTTTTTATATATAAGTTCTACATTTTATAAAACCCCCCCCAAAAAAAATTCCTGGTTGCGCCCCTGGCAAAGATCATATAATATAGTAGCCTTCGCTACTCGACTCTCACTCCTGCTTCTAGAAAGCACTCCTCCGATCGTACTCTATGCGTACGGTTGTCGAAGAAGTGATAGGCTACCGCCACCCCCGCCGAAACCAGTGGCACGACCAGGAGTGTCGCGACGCCTATGATGAATACTTGATCATTTATCAATAAACTGACAACAGAACTGTGGGCTTAAAGCAACGTGCATGCTTGTAGCAAAGATCATATAATTATAGTATTATATTATCTTTGCTGTAAGGTTGCGGTCGCTTGTTGCCTGCGTTGCCTTATTGAACACGGCAAGCTATCATTACTGCATTTGTTCGTTCATTCAATATGATTATTTGCTGTGTGAATTGGCTTTATTATATACGAAAAGCTATCATTCTAGCGTTTGTAAATTTTATTTAGTTGTCTGTAGTACTTTGTTTGTTTTTAAATAATAGGGATTCAATTCATTCCGGTGACGGTGGCATACAGGTTAAGTGTGTGGCCTAGCATGTTCAGAGCCCGGGTTCGATCCCCAGTCGCGGCGAAAATTTTTTTTCAATAAAAAATTTTTCTGATCGGTCACCACCTCTCTGCAGACAATGGCAAACCTCAGAGAGTAAACAATGCCATGTAAAGCTTCTTGAGAACATGAACTTTACCCGTTCGGAGTCGGCATAAAACATGTACATAGGTCCAGTTCTGGGTCAATTGTGTGCAAACATTTAATAACACACACAACACAATTGATCATAAGAAGCTCGGTCAAAGTCCTTTCAAGGGCTGAAATGGCCAATTTGTTTTTTTTTTTTCAATTAATTCTTAGGATTTATTTTATTTCTAAACGAAGCTTGCCGTGTTCAATACGTCAACGCAATAGCAAGCGACCGGAACCTTTCCGCATAAAGTTCAAACAGCGACTGAACGTATGCTGTGATTGTAATAATGAACAACTCGTGCTTTTCATTCAGTGTTAACTTGAAAAACAACAGCTTACCAATACATACACACAACTTTGTACGTATTAGTTTGCGCACCCCCCCAGTGGGAAAGATCGTAAGGTGCTTACTAAATAATTCATGTTTTCCTTTAGCTTTTGGTGGTGGAAACAGAATCATGCCGAAATTAGTATGTTGTTTGCTACAATAAGAGCACCTTACGTCTTCGCTTACGACTGCAACTGCAAAAGGAATGCACGTTTAAGACGATCATGTCTTCGTGTGATCATTTCCATATGTACATTATTTCGAAAAGTAAGAGACATGCAGCGGTATGATGACATAACGGTATTTGACTATCGTTACGAAGATTTTAAGTGTAGCAAAAAACCAAAAGAAAAACGAGTAAATAACAATCTTATGGTGAAATGTGGTGTTGTAAGATCATTTGTCGTTGCGCATACAAAAATGGCTATGTGTAAAAATAAGATTTTTTATTTATTTTACTGTTCAATATCCATATGTATATTGTTAGGAACACTAGAAATTTTAAAATAAAAAATAAGGTTTGTCTAACAATTATATATCTTCTCTATAATAATTACGATTTAACCCTTAATTTAAACCTTCTTCCCAACGGAAACTGTAAGCACTGCTTACGTTTACACTTACAAAATAAGGTGAACGTAAGGTTACAGCTTACAATTTCCGTTGCGAAGAAGGTTTAAATGGATTATATGCACGTCGTATATCAATACAGTACGGGTGCCTTACGCTTTCATGCATACATCTTGCTTATAAAATAAAGTGCATAAGCATGGAAGCCCGATTGATTCCGATTGTCGTGAGTACATTCCCTGCACTTTATTTTAGTAAAGGGTCACATAAGTACGTATGATGTATATCATACATTACAAAATGAAGCTTATAGTGGCGATCATGCCTGTGTAAAAGTAATGGGCATTTGGCATTGAAGTTTTCATGCCCCGCGGATGAAAAATAAGTAAAGAATAATTCATTATGTAAGGATGGATTTTCCCACTGGGCCTGCTCTAAAAGTAGGGGAGAGTGGGGTGTTGTGAGACAGGTTTTGTTTTTGGACGATAACTTCTTTAAAAGTTAATATTTTTTTTTCTGGAAACATTTTTTATTTAGCTTATTCAATTGCCTAACATCCTGCGATCACATTTTTTTTTAATTTAAAAATTTTAATAATTTTCTTAAAGCCTGAAAAAATATGGGATTTTTGGATTTTAAAAAATTATGGGGTGTTGTGAGACACTTCTATAAATATAAGAAAATGGCATTTTTTGTTTAAAAGTCTGAATAGGGAAAAATAAAAATGCAGACAAGAAAATTATTCGCTTTCATCTGATTCGGCTAATTCGTAGCGAGTACAGTACAAAATTACCGGTTTTCATTTTGGCGCACTGCACAGTTTTGTTTTCGTCCAAACTTGTTGGCACGTTTGACCTGCAAAAGATGCAAAAGTCAACATCTTCCTCACCTGGTGACAAAACTCTTGCGGTACGTATTTCGTATGACGAATACGCTTTACTGGTTCCTTCAGTGATTTTTTTGTTTTCGGTTTTATTTTCTTCTTTTGGTCGGATTTTTCCTCAATAATGCCACATTCTTGGAAGTAGTTGGTTGTATACATAGGCCGCGTTTTGATTTTTGGAATGGAGGATCAAACTTCACAGGATTTACCTTCTTTAATGCACTGCTCAGCTCAGACGCCATGAAAAACCAATTTAATTTGTAAAATATTGGAAAATCTTGTTTCCTGCCAGTTTGGCCACTTTGCTATGCAACAAAATCGACTTATTTATCATTTAAAGCCGACGTGGAAGAAATTTTGACTTCTACTTTTCCATATAACGGGTTCCATACACTCTCGATTTATCAAGGTTATATAATTTGCAGACAGCCCGAAAACAATAATTTTTGTGGCAATTTCTTTGATGGCTGCCACATTTCCTTTTGGCTTTGTCGATATTTTATATGCATTTCGTGGAATGATGGCTATAAAAATAATAAAATAAGAACAAAAATTAATTGTCTCACAACACCCCATATTTACTGTCTCACGACACCCCATATTTGATATTTCCAAATGGCCACTGCGCCACTATCTCATACAATATTTTTTGCAAAATCACTTCGGTGGGCTTAAAGGCAATGGAATAAAGATCATTTTAATAAATATTTACCTTTACTTTGAATTGGCAATGTTTCTGGAAATTGAACAAAGGCAAACTTTACAAAAAACTTTTAAGAGCGCGATCAAAACTCAAAATTGTTACAGACACTACCCAGAAGGAAAATGTGGAATACATGACTTTAAGAACGCATGAATTCTTAGTTGAAAAAAGAGACAAAAAAGATACATGACCGAGTAAAATATCATAGCATGCGAACTTTTTTTTATTTTGAATGAAATTGTTTTGTTTACTTTTAGTTTTTTGTCAGTGAAAAAAACTGTAAATTAGAAACTGTGAAATTTGAAAAAAAAGCAAGTGTCATTTACTTTTTCTGTTATAAATAATCCTTAATTTATAATTTAAAACGTACACTAATAATGTAACTTTTAACTACAAATAAAATAAATTATAAAAAAGGACTCGAAAAGCATTCACTTTTATATACATTCTTTAGCCATATAAGAAAAATCACATATTTTATGAGCAAGGATTTTATTCATGATAAAATTATATGATTTTTCTTGCATTCTTTAGGAATTTAAAAAGGGATGCATGATTTTCCTATGATATCGCCGTGTAAAAAAATCATGCGTTCTGGAATGTATAGTTCATAGGAGTGGTGCATTCTAAAACACATTCCTATACATGACCATTTCCTTCTGGGTAGGAACACGTCTAAATGCAATGAGTGCACATAATAAGTGAGATCCCACTGAGAAAATATTTTACAGTTGTTGTGAGCGTTCACAACATTACCATTGTGTCAAATATTGACGTGTCTCACAACACCCCATGTCTCGCAACACCCCACTCTCCCCTACTAAATTCTAATGAGTACTATAAATAATGTACAAAAGCTTGTCAGCTTTCTACCCGTCCAACCGATTTCTTAGAGGACCATATATGAGACCGACACTACTAAAAAGCAAAAACCATATATTATGAAGACATTTCATCAAACCAAGTTCGTCTAGAACCAAATTCTGTCAAGGCGCCGAGATGGGTCCGGACCAAGTGGAAATGAAACCTTTGATAACATGAGCTGCAAATGTTAAATTCTGGCAGCTGTTCGCTTATTTTCTGATGTTTGGTGAGTCTTTAAACCAGTTTGTTTGTCTCTACCCATGCCCCTTGCCATCCCTCATCAACACAATCGGCAGCCTGTGAGCGCAGAACTCAGAGCGCAGTTGTTGTTGGTATAGTCAACACGATCGTTGTTGTTGTTCTTATTAGAGGACGTCGTTGTTGTTGTGCTTCTTATAAGATTTTGTAGCTGTGTGTGTGTGTGTAGGATATATTTGGTTATTTTGTTTATATTTTGGGTTTTTCATATTTTTGCAATTTTCGTCCAACTGAAAATATCTGAAGTTGATGTAGTAAAAACGTTGTAACTATTGTGTTTTAAATCGGATTAAGGTATATCCAAGGACAAAATTATATAAAATTCATCGTGTATTAATATTGCATCAAAAATAAATTTTGACAAAAATTAATTCAAATATACGATATAAAATATAAAATATAACATAAAAAATATAAAATATAAAATTAAAATTAAAATTAAAATTAAAATTAAAATTAAAATTAAAATTAAAATTAAAATTAAAATTAAAATTAAAATTAAAATTAAAATTAAAATTAAAATTAAAATTAAAATTAAAATTAAAATTAAAATTAAAATTAAAATTAAAATTAAAATTAAAATTAAAATTAAAATTAAAATTAAAATTAAAATTAAAATTAAAATTAAAATTAAAATTAAAATTAAAATTAAAATTAAAATTAAAATTAAAATTAAAATTAAAATTAAAATTAAAATTAAAATTAAAATTAAAATTAAAATTAAAATTAAAATTAAAATTAAAATTAAAATTAAAATAAAATTAAAATTAAAATTAAAATTAAAATTAAAATTAAAATTAAAATTAAAATTAAAATTAAAATTAAAATTAAAATTAAAATTAAAATTAAAATTAAAATTAAAATAAAATTAAAATTAAAATTAAAATTAAAATTAAAATTAAAATTAAAATTAAAATTAAAATTAAAATTAAAATTAAAATTAAAATTAAAATTAAAATTAAAATTAAAATTAAAATTAAAATTAAAATTAAAATTAAAATTAAAATTAAAATTAAAATTAAAATTAAAATTAAAATTAAAATTAAAATTAAAATTAAAATTAAAATTAAAATTAAAATTAAAATTAAAATTAAAATTAAAATTAAAATTAAAATTAAAATTAAAATTAAAATTAAAATTAAAATTAAAATTAAAATTAAAATTAAAATTAAAATTAAAATTAAAATTAAAATTAAAATTAAAATTAAAATTAAAATTAAAATTAAAATTAAAATTAAAATTAAAATTAAAATTAAAATTAAAATTAAAATTAAAATTAAAATTAAAATTAAAATAAAATTAAAATTAAAATTAAAATTAAAATTAAATTAAAATTAAAATTAAAATTAAAATTAAAATTAAAATTAAAATTAAAATTAAAATTAAAATTAAAATTAAAATTAAAATTAAAATTAAAATTAAAATTAAAATTAAAATTAAAATTAAAATTAAAATTAAAATTAAAATTAAAATTAAAATTAAAATTAAAATTAAAATTAAAATTAAAATTAAAATTAAAATTAAAATTAAAATTAAAATTAAAATTAAAATTAAAATTAAAATTAAAATTAAAATTAAAATTAAAATTAAAATTAAAATTAAAATTAAAATTAAAATTAAAATTAAAATTAAAATTAAAATTAAATTAAAATTAAAATTAAAATTAAAATTAAAATTAAAATTAAAATTAAAATTAAAATTAAAATTAAAATTAAAATTAAAATTAAAATAAAATTACAATTAAAATTAAAATTAAAATTAAAATTAAAATTAAAATTAAAATTAAAATTAAAATTAAAATTAAAATTAAAATTAAAATTAAAATTAAAATTAAAATTAAAATTAAAATTAAAATTAAAATTAAAATTAAAATTAAAATTAAAATTAAAATTAAAATTAAAATTAAAATTAAAATTAAAATTAAAATTAAAATTAAAATTAAAATTAAAATAAAATTAAAATTAAAATTAAAATTAAAATTAAAATTAAAATTAAAATTAAAATTAAAATTAAAATTAAAATTAAAATTAAAATTAAAATTAAAATTAAAATTAAAATTAAAATTAAAATTAAAATTAAAATTAAAATTAAAATTAAAATTAAAATTAAAATTAAAATTAAAATTAAAATTAAAATTAAAATTAAAATTAAAATTAAAATTAAAATTAAAATTAAAATTAAAATTAAAATTAAAATTAAAATTAAAATTAAAATTAAAATTAAAATTAAAATTAAAATTAAAATTAAAATTAAAATTAAAATTAAAATTAAAATTAAAATTAAAATTAAAATTAAAATTAAAATTAAAATTAAAATTAAAATTAAAATTAAAATTAAAATTAAAATTAAAATTAAAATTAAAATTAAAATAAAATTAAAATTAAAATTAAAATTAAAATTAAAAATTAAAATTAAAATTAAAATTAAAATTAAAATTAAAATTAAAATTAAAATTAAAATTAAAATTAAAATTAAAATTAAAATTAAAATTAAAATTAAAATTAAAATTAAAATTAAAATTAAAATTAAAATTAAAATTAAAATTAAAATTAAAATTAAAATTAAAATTAAAATTAAAATTAAAATTAAAATTAAAATTAAAATTAAAATTAAAATTAAAATTAAAATTAAAATTAAAATTAAAATTAAAATTAAAATTAAAATTAAATTAAAATTAAAATTAAAATTAAAATTAAAATTAAAATTAAAATTAAAATTAAAATTAAAATTAAAATTAAAATTAAAATTAAAATTAAAAATTAAAATTAAAATTAAAATTAAAAATTAAAAATTAAAATTAAAATTAAAATTAAAATTAAAATTAAAATTAAAATTAAAATTAAAATTAAAATTAAAATTAAAATTAAAATTAAAATTAAAATTAAAATTAAATTAAAATTAAAATTAAAATTAAAATTAAATTAAAATTAAAATTAAAATTAAAATTAAAATTAAAATTAAAATTAAAATTAAAATTAAATTAAAATTAAAATTAAAATTAAAATTAAAATTAAAATTAAAATTAAAATTAAAATTAAAATTAAAATTAAAATTAAAATTAAAATTAAAATTAAAATTAAAATTAAAATTAAAATTAAAATTAAAATTAAAATTAAAATTAAAATTAAAATTAAAATTAAAATTAAAATTAAAATTAAAATTAAAATTAAAATTAAAATTAAATTAAAATTAAAATTAAAATTAAAATTAAAATTAAAATTAAAATTAAAATTAAAATTAAAATTAAAATTAAAAATTAAAATTAAAATTAAAATTAAAATTAAAATTAAAATTAAAATTAAAATTAAAATTAAAATTAAAATTAAAATTAAAATTAAAATTAAAATTAAAATTAAAATTAAAATTAAAATTAAAATTAAAATTAAAATTAAAATTAAAATTAAAATTAAAATTAAAATTAAAATTAAAATTTAAATAAATTAAAATTAAAATTAAAATTAAATTAAAATTAAAATTAAAATTAAAATTAAAATTAAAATTAAAATTAAAATAAAATTAAAATTAAAATTAAAATTAAAATTAAAATTAAAATTAAAATTAAAATTAAAATTAAAATTAAAATTAAAATTAAAATTAAAATTAAAATTAAAATTAAAATTAAAATTAAAATTAAAATTAAAATTAAAATTAAAATTAAAATTAAAATTAAAATTAAAATTAAAATTAAAATTAAAATTAAATTAAAATTAAAATTAAAATTAAAATTAAAATTAAAATTAAAATTAAAATTAAAATTAAAATTAAAATTAAAATTAAAATTAAAATTAAAATTAAAATTAAAATTAAAATTAAAATTAAAATTAAAATTAAAATAAAATTAAAATTAAAATTAAAATTAAAATTAAAATTAAAATTAAAATTAAAATTAAAATTAAAATTAAAATTAAAATTAAAATTAAAATTAAAATTAAAATTAAAATTAAAATTAAAATTAAAATTAAAATTAAAATTAAAATTAAAATTAAAATTAAAATTAAAAATTAAAATTAAAATTAAAATTAAAATTAAAATTAAATTAAAATTAAAATTAAAATTAAAATTAAAATTAAAATTAAAATTAAAATTAAAATTAAAATTAAAATTAAAATTAAAATTAAAATTAAAATTAAAATTAAAATTAAAATAAAATTAAAATTAAAATTAAAATTAAAATTAAAATTAAAATTAAAATTAAAATTAAAATTAAAATTAAAATTAAAATTAAAATTAAAATTAAAATTAAATTAATTAAAATTAATTA